>PVKU01000196.1:307903-646391 GCA_004027475.1 Anoura caudifer | reverse complement strand
CTTAGATAAGTCCCTTTAACATTTCATATAATAAGGGCTTGGTGATGATGAACTCCTTTAACTTGACCTTATCTGAGAAGCACTTTATCTTCCCTTCCATTCTAAATGACAGCTTTGCTGGATAGAGCAATCTTGGATGTAGGTCTTTGATTTTCATGACTTGGAATACCTCTTTCCAGCCCCTTCTTGCCTGTAAGGTTTCTTTTGAGAAATCAGCTGATAGTCTGATGGGACTCCTTTGTAGGTGATTGTGCCCTTATCCCTTGCTGCTTCTAGAATTCTCTCCTTCATTTTAACCTTGGGTAATGTAATTATAATGTGCCTTGGTGTGTTCCTCCTTGGGTCCAACTTGTTTGGGACTCTCTGAGCTTCCTGGACTTCCTGGAAGACTATTTCCTTTGCCAGATAGGGGGAGTTCTCCTTTATTATTTGTTCAAATAAGTTTTCCACTGGTTGCTCTTCTTCTTCCCCTTCTGGTACTCCTATAATTCGGATGTTGGGACGTTTAAAGATGTCCTGGAGGTTCCTAAGCCTCTCCTCATTTTTTTTGAATTCTTGTTTCTTCCTTGTTTTTTGTTTGGTTGTTTCTTTCTTCCTTCTGGTCCACTCCATTGATTTGAGTCCCAGTTTTCCTCCCATCTCTGTTGGTTCCCCATGCGTTTTTCTTCATTTCACTTATTGTAGCCTTCATTTTTTCATCTAATTTGTGAGCAAAATCAACCAATTCTGTGAGCATCCTGATCACCAGGGTTTTGAATTGTGCATCTGATAGGTTGGCAATCTCTTCGTCGCTTAGGTAAATTGGCTCTGGGGCTTTGATTTGTTCTCCGGTTTGAGCCATTTTCATTTCTGTTTTTTTTTTTTTTTTTTTTTTTTTTTTTTTTTTTTTTTTTTTTTTTTTTTTTTTTTTTTTTTTTTTTTTTGTCTAGTCAGGGCTGTTATGTGGTGAGGGGTGGAGCCTCAGGTGTTCCTCAGGGTGGGACAGCCCAGTCACTGGGTAGTGACGCTGTATGTGGGGGCGGGGTCTGAGAGGAGACAATGGCGCTTGCTCTGCTCACTCTCAGATTCCAGTCCGTTCCACCACTTCCCCTTTGCCTGGATTATCTGCGCGTGAATGTGGGACCACCCGGTCAGCCAGCTGCCTTGCTCGGCCTCACTGGTTCCGCACAGTTGCCACCCCGTGCCCAGGTTCTACTAGTCACTGCCTGTGCACCTGGGGGCTGCCAGCCGCTGCTGCCTTCGTGCCGGTCCACACCTCCGCTTTTTCCTGCCTCGACTCCGCCCCTCTTACCGGTCTGGATGAATCATTGTTGGACTTCCAAACAGTTCGATTTTCTGAGTTCTGGTTGTTTTCTTGTTTCTAAATCTTTGTTGTCCTTAATTTTGGTTGTGTGAGGAGGCACAGTGTGTCTGCTTATGCCTCCATCTTGGCTGGAAGTCCCTGATTATCTTTAAGCGTACAACTGCATTGGGGGGCTTCAAGGTTTGCTGCCTAAGAATATTTTTTTTATTTTTTAAGAGAGAAAGGGGAAGGGAAAAAGAAAGAGAGGTAGACAAACATTGATCACTTGCCTCTCGCCTCTCATATGTGCCCTGACTGGGCACCAAACCTACAATGCAGGCATGAGCCCTGACTGAGAATCGAACCTGTGACCTTTCACTTTTCTGGATGACACCCAACCAACTGAACCACCAGTCAGGGTGCTCCCTAAGAATAAAGCACATTCGAACTGTTGTGCGACCATCACCGCCTTCCATCTACAGGACTTCTCACCCTCCCAAATGAAACTGTCCCCACTCAGCACTCACTCCCCACCCCCCACCCCTAACCCCTGCCACCCACCCTTGTACTTTCTGTCTCTGTGAGTCTGACTCCTCTCGGGACCTCATGTGAGTAGAATCATGAAGTATTTGTCTTTGGTGACTGGCTTAGTTCACTGAGCATGAGTTTATAAGGGTTTTTATAAGAGCCAAACTGACAACAGAGGTCAGAGAACAAGATTTCAAATGCTCCCAAGAATTTCCTTTCTTTTTAAGGCGGAATAATATTCTGTTGTATGTATATACCACACTTTGTTTATATAGTCATCAATTAATGGATTATGTTTTGTTTTCACTTTTTGGCCATTGTGAATAATGCTGCTGTGAACATGGGTGTACAAATATCTGTTGAAGTCTTTTTCAGTTCTTTTAGGGATATGTTTAATATTTTTGAGAACAGCCCTGGCTGGCATGGCTTGGTTGGAGTGTCACACCATAACCAAAGGGTCGCCGGTTCAATTCCTGGTCGGGGCTCATGTGCAGGTTACAAGCTCGGAGGCAGCCGATTGGTGTTTCTCTTTTGCATAGAAGTTTCTCTGTCTCTCTCCCTTCCCCTTTCTCTCAAATGAGAATACAGTAAAACCTTTAAAAATATATTTTTGAGGAACAGCCGTACTGTTTTCCACAGCGGCTGCCCATTTTACATCCCCATCACACATCACAGTGCACAGGGGTTCCAGTTTCTCCACATCCTCACCAATACTTACTTTCCTTTAAAAAAGAAAAAGAAAAAACTACCCTGATGAGTGTGAGGTGGTATTGCATTGTGGTTTTGATTTTCATTTCCCCAATGATTAATCAGGCTGAACACCTTGTGTGCGTTGTTGGTCATTTCTGTGTCTTTGGAGAAATGTCTACTCCTATCCTCTGCCTGTTTTAGAATTGGGTTATCTTTGTTGTTGTTATTATTGAGTTGTAGGTGTTCTTTATATATTCTTTATATATTCTATATACTCCCTTGACAGATATGTGATTTGCAAACATTTTCTCTCATTCCGTGGTTTGTTTTTTCACCCTGGTGATTGTGTCCTTTGCACAGAAGTTTTTTAAAAAAATTTATGAAGTATAATTCTTCTATTTAAAACAGTTATCTGTGCTTTTGGTATCATGGAATTTGTTTTTTTTATTATATTTTATTGATTATGCTATTACAGTTGTCCCATTTCTCCCCCATCATTCCACTCCACCCTGCACCCCCCTCCACCCACATTTCCCCCTTTAGTTCATGTCCATGTTTCATAAGTTCTTTAGCTTCTACATTTCCCACACTATTCTTGCCCTCCCCCTGTCTACTTTCTACCTACCATCTATGCTACTTATTCTCTATACCTTTTCCCCCCTCTCCTCCTCCCACTCCCCTGTTGCTAACCCTCCATGTGATCTCCATTTCTGTGTTTCTGCTCCTGTTCTAATGTTTGTTTAGTTTGCTTTTGTTTTAGGTGTGGTTGTTAATATCTGTGAGTTTGATGTCATTTTACTCTACATGCTTTTTATCTTCTTTTTCTTAGATAAGTCCCTTTAACATTTCATATAATAAGGGCTTGGTGATGATGAACTCCTTTAACTTGACCTTATCTGAGAAGCACTTTATCTTCCTTTCCATTCTAAATGAAAGCTTCCTGCATAGAGCAATCTTGGATGTAGGTCCTTGACTTTCATGACTTGGAATACCTCTTTCCAGCCCCTTCTTGCCTGTAAGGTTTCTTTTGAGAAATCAGCTGATAGTCTGATAGGACTCCTTTGTAGGTGATTGTGCCCTTATCCCTTGCTGCTTCTAGAATTCTCTCCTTCATTTTAATCTTGGCTAATGTAATGATGATGTGCCTTGGTGTGTTCCTCCTTGGGTCCAACTTGTTTGGGACTCTCTGAGCTTCCTGGACTTCCTGGAAGTCTATTTCCTTTGCCAGATTGGGGAAGTTCTCCTTTATTATTTGTTCAGATAAGTTTTCCACTTGTTGTTCTTCGTCTTCCCCTTCTGGTACCCCTATAATTCGGGTGTTGGGATGTTTAAAGATGTCCTGGAAGTTCCTAAGCCTCTCATTTTTTGAATTCTTGTTTCTTCCTTGTTTTCTGTTTGGTTGTTTCTTTCTTCCTTCTGGTCCACTCCATTGATTTGAGTCCCAGTTTTCCTCCCATCACTATTGGTTCCCTGTGCATTTTCCTTCATTTCACTTATTGTAGCCTTCATTTTTTCGTCTGATTTGCAGCCAAAATCAACCAATTCTGTGAGCTTCCTAATCACTAGTGCTTTGAACTGTGCATCTGATAGGTTGGCTATCTCTTGGTTGCTTAGATGAATTAGCTCTGGGGCTTTGATCTATTGTCCCAGTTGAGCCTTTTTTTGTTTTTGTTTTTGTTTTTGTTTTTTTTTTGTTTTTTGTCTGGTCGTGGCTGTTACCTAGTATGGGGCGGAGCTTTAGGTGTTCACCAGGGCGGGGCAACGCAGTTGCTGGGTTGTGATGCTGGATGTGGGGGTGGGGTCCAAGAGGAAACAATGGCGCTTGCTCCACTCTCTCTTGGATTCCAGTCCCTTCCGCCACTTTCCCCAAGCAAATTGGGCCCTTCTGGTGCTGATTTCCGTGTGGGTGGGCTTGTGTACATTCTAGGCCCTGTGGGTGTCTCTAACGAACTCTCCTATGAGGCTGGGATTCTCTCCCGGGACCTCAACCCCCACAAGTGTTTTCAATCAGTGCTTTTAGGCTTTATTTCCCAGCACTGGGGCCCTGCATTGTGCAGTCTGTCTTGCCCGTTTTCGCCTGGTTTATCTGTGCTCGAATGTGTGACCTCGGTCAGCCGCCTTGTGTGCCTCACTTGGTCTGCTCGTTGCCTCCCCGCGCTCGGTAACCGCCGCCTGTGCACCTGGGGTGTGCCAAACACCTGTGCACCCGGGACCACTAGCCACTGCTTTTTCCTGCCATGACCCCTCTCTGCCAGCTGCCAACTCCGCCCCTCTTATCGGTCTGGGTGAACCGTTGTCAGACTTCCGTACAATTCAATTTTCTATCTGTTCTGGTTGGGGTTTTTTTGGTTCTATTTTTTGTTGTCCTTAATCTTGGTTGTGATAGGAGGCACAGTGTGTCCACCTACACCTCCATCTTGGCTGGAAGTCCTGAATTTGTTTTTAAGATAGAAAGGAGCTCAGTGGGTTTCGTCTTGGGGATTAGGGGTAAATTTATAACCCTTAAGTCCCCCCCCCCCACCATCTCTAGGATGCACCAAGTCTGAGGTGAGAGAACAGCTTTGATTTGACAGTATCACTTGCTGGTAAATAGGTATTGATCTTGCACTGCAGCAAGGCCACTTCTTACTTTTTATGTGTTACGTTGTACAAGAAATACGCACAAAGATGTTTGCTGCAGCATAGCTTATAATTGAAAATTGGGATCCACTTAAATATTCCAGTGTAGGGTAATATTTAAATCAATGGCAGTTTCCAAGGTGGAATATCATGCAGCAGAGAAAGTGGAAGGAACAGGATCAACAATGCAGTTAGATATCCAAAACCATCTGCTCAGTGGAGAAAACACAATCGGTAAAGAATACAATCGATGTAAAAATAAATACTATGCATTTTCTCAGGTGCATTTAAGTCTGCATGGAAGTGTCTGCCCTTAAGAGTAACTTAACTCTGAAATATGTGGATGGGATCTGTTCTTGGAGCGAGGTGGCTTCAAACTTGATATGTCTAGCTTGTGTGTGTGTGTGTGTGTGTGTACTGTTTCTGTTGATTGATTTTTGTCCTCATTCTGGATAGTAGTTTTCTGTCTTGCTGTTTTGGCGTGCCTGGTAAGTTTCAGCTAGATGACAGACACTGTGAATTTCACCTTGTGGCATGCTGGATGCTTTTATATTTCCTCTAAATGTTCCTGAGCTTTGTTCTAGGATACAATTAAGTTACTGGAAACAGTCATCCTTTCCAGGCTTGCTGTTCAACTTTGTTACTCAGGACCGGAGCAGTCTTTATTCATAGGGCTAATTTCCCCCCACTTCCTCATGAAGTTTTTCCATTCTAGCTGGTGGGAACACCAGGTATTTTAAGACCTGTATGAGCTGTGAGTGTTGGTCCCTCTGATCCTTTCCAGTAGCTCTGTCTCTGGCCTCAGCATGTGTATATGCCCATCAGTCCTCAGACGCTCAGAATATAGTTTAAGCTAGCATGTTTTGAGCCCTTCTTAGGCACTGTGCCTTTCATGCGTATTGTTTCCTTTCTTCCTCCCTGTGAAATGGGTGTTGCCATCACTCCCATTTACAGAGGATGGAACTAAGACTCAGAGAGGGTGGGTGATGCGCCCCAGGTCACCCAGCCAGTGGGCTGGGGAGGAGCAAATCTAGCCAGCTAGTCACCATCCATGCAACTAAGGGCTACATTTTTTAAATTGAGATTAAACTTATATAACCATTTAAAGTATACAATTTAGTCGCATTTGGCACATTTACAATGTTGTATAACTACTACCTCTGTCTCATCCTGGACATTTCTATCAGCCCAGAAGGAAACCCATCCCCACGAGCGGTCTCACCCCTCCCCCAGCCCCTGGCGGCCACTCATTGGTTTTCTGTTTCCGTGGATGTGCCTGTTCTGGGTGTTTGACAGAGACGGAGTCACATGCTGCAGGGCCTTCTGTGTCTGGCTACTCTCCCTCAGCATGTTGTTTTCAGTTTTCATCCACGTGGTAGCCTGTGTCAGTGCTTCATTTCTTTTTACAGCTGTGTAATATTTCACTGTGTGGGTAGCCCACGTTTTGTTTATTTATCCTTTCATCCATTGATGGGCACTTGGACTTGAAACCAGAAAGGCTGGTGTTCGGGCTGCCTGTCACCACCACAAGCAGTGAGCAGAGATAGGGATCGGATCTATGGGTGTTGTATTCAGATGGCCGGGGACCCAAGAAGATGGTGGGTTATGTATCCTAACAGACTGTCTTAAATTCCATTTTAAACCAACCCTTTTTATAAGGAGAAGAAATGTGTAGGTAAGGGGTTTGGAATTCAGGGAAAAAGTTAATCAGATAAAAGCTGCAGCATTCTTTTACTGGAGTCCTGGCCTGGCCGTCTCACCCTGGAGTACAATGGCTCAGATGTCTTGATTGCTTGAAGTCCACCTGGGGCACAAAGGTGGGACTGTTTACGGTCTCCTGGAGTCAGGGTGGGTCATACCTTCAGTTCCTGGAACAGTAGTTGTTTACATGCAGTGATTACTAAAACTTATCAGCTATTACCTAAACGAAATTTTTCCAACTCTTGAGTCCCCCATCAGACTGTCTCTATTATTTGGAGATTGTGAGTAATGAGGAGCTACTTTTAAATGTAGGAAAGGATGAAAAGGAAAGAGGGTCCCAGCTAGCAGCAAGTCCGAGCTCCATTTACTGTCGAGGAAGGTGAGGCCCTCAGGAGGGTCTAGTACATTTGCAGGGCCCACTAGGTCTGTGTTTGTTCTCAGTCCAAGCTTGAGTTGCTCTGTTGTTCAGCCAACATTCAGGAGCACCTACTGTGTGTGTGCGTGCGTGTGTGTGTGTGTGTGTGTGTGTGTCTCGTGCAGTGGCAAGGACTCTTCTCTCAGCCCTAGAGATTGTGTAAAGGGACCTAGGCTTCCAGAAGTCTTCTCAGGATGGGAAGCCAACTGAAACATGAAGGCTAAGGAGGAGTCAACTAACCAGAAAGTGAGGGAAAAGAGCATTCCTTTCAGAGGGACCAGACAGTGCAAAGGCTCTGAGGCAGGATTGTGCCCGGTACATGGGAGACCTCATGCTGGAGGGGACTGAGCAGAAGGGAGAAGAAGGGAGAGGAGGGCAAGGAGGTTAGTGGCATCCAGACCCTGCAGGGCTTTCTGTGCTGATATTTTATATCCACAAGATACCAAATGGGCCCTGGCTGGTGTGGCTCAGTGGACTGATTAGCAGCCTGCGAGCCGAGGGTTGCAGATTTGATTCTCAGTCAGGCCACAAGCCTGGGTTTCGGACCAGGTCCTTGGTGGGGGGCGTGTGAGAGGCAACCACATATTGATATTTCTTTCTGTCTCTTTCTCTTTCCTTTCCCCTCTCAAAAAGCAAAGCAAAACAAAACAAAAAGACGCCAAATGGTTCAGAGTAGCTATAGTATTAGTTAAATGATATGTAACAGAGTTCCTTCTTCTAGTTTTAGATCTTTTAAGTCCCATCTCAAGGTCTCCCCCAAAATCATTAAATAGTTCTTGAACTCTTGTGCTAAGATTGCCCAGCAGTTCTGAGTCTTGACCCTGGATCTGGGTCCTGCCATTCAAAAGCAAACAAGATTGAGAGTCTTGGTCAACCGGAATGCAAAGACATCTTTGAAATCCAATACTGAACAGCAGAAGCTGGCCCTGGGCATACTGTTCTGTACGATGTCATTTATGGCCCTTAAATCTCGTACAGAGAGCGGCAGGGCCAAATGAGTCCATAGTCCTGAAACTTGGGCATCTGAATTATTGGGCGTACTTCTTCTGGGGTATGTTTTCACAAGGGATGCAGCCTCTTATTGGGAGTCCCTGCCCCTGGTTTGAGGTCAACTTTAACAGGGGAGGCTCGCTTTGCCTTCCCTGGCCTTCCAGCTGCGCACACAATGGGATTTTCCTGATCCTCAATTTCATCTGGTGGGGGTTGCTTTTTTCCTTCTTCCCAGTGTTTCATAAGGAACTGCCAGGCTTGTTTTGGAGAGACCTGTAGGTGGAGCTGTTGTCCTTCTGGAGAGAAAGCAATTTGAGCACCAGTTTCAACAAGTAGAAAGAGAAAACCTGTATCACCCACAGCACATTCTAATGGCTTGCAGAAAAACTGGCTTTCAGGGCTTCCAGAAATTTCAGGCACAGTTCAGTTAGAGGTCTATTGACTATGGAATGTGTCCCTGCAGTGCCAGTCAAAAAAGTCTACAATTTATATTCCCACTGTCAGTTTTGCCCGGGTTCTCAGATTTGACCTTTGCCCTTGCTTGGGGCACTCATTTTTCCAGCGCCCTTTTCCAAATCAATTTGCCAAGCAAAACTCAGGTGTATCCAGGAAACTTCAAGCGAATGGTGGTCTGTCCGTGTTTGTGTGGCCATAGCAATCACTCCAGTGTGCAGAAGCTGGGTAAATGTTTTTGAAACTGGGGAGCTGAAATGGTGATCACAGATCTAAAACCTCCAGCGCTTCTCAGGCTTGAAGGTGTGAAAAGCAATACAGTCAGGTAGGAGCGTGGTTGCACACTGGTGAGCATCCGCCTGCTTTGTCTCTGAGTCCGCAAAACCTTGAAAGAATGTCTTCTCTGATCCTGTTGCACAGACTGGGAAGGTGAGGCTTAAATGGAAAGGGAACACAAAGAATAAAAACATGAATAACCAAGAAAACTGACTGTGGGAGAAACAAAATATTTTACAGAGTTTCCCTTTAGTATATTTTAATGTTTTCAAACCAATTTCACACAAAGCATAGCCCCCTCACCCCCACCCCCAGGTGTCTGTCCGGCTATGGGATTTCTCTAGGAGTCCTTCCTGGTCTGACATGTCAGTGGACACGGCGAGAGAGAGGGGGTTCAGTTCTTGGTGTTGGCACATGAGACTCCCACATACACACAGTCACGATCCCACCATGCCCCATCTGTCCTCCAGGTGCCCATGTTTCCAGGTGACCTGATGCATCCTCTTTGGGGAACAATTTGGAATTGTCTGTCAGTGAGGAGGGACCTGCTTTGCAGGCGTCAGACACTCTCCAGCATAAACCGCAGTGACTGGGTGTGCAGTTGGGACTATGTGGATAGCAAAGCCAAGGCAACCGGATAAGGAAATCCTGAAGCCTCCGCAAGAGTGAGGCCAGTCACGCAAATGCCTCCCCTGAGTACTGTCCGCCAGTGATAGCATTTTCAGACCACTGCCTGAGATCTGAGAATAACGTGAAACAGCCCTACTGGTCATCATTTTGGAGTATTAATTTTACTGTGAAGAATGCCCAGATTTTCATATTGAGCTGAAAGAAATCTTCATCCCCAAATATCTCTGCCTACCTGTGGGTGCCGGGCTGGCAGGATCACTGTTCCTGCAGTAAGTCAAATCTGGTTCTGGGCCTGCCATGTGCCCGGCCTTGGGCCAGCCAGGTGGTCGGCTCTGCCCTGAAGGAGTGAATAGCTGGATCCTTGGTGGAGAGCATCAGCGTTCCCCCAGAAAGGTGCATGCAATTGCCCACAGCCCGTTTCTGTATATGATTCATGATGTTCTTAAACCATTTCATGCCCAAGATGATCAAAGGCTCCATGAGGGGTTGGGGAGCCGCTGTAAATGTATACTGAGGTCCTGCTATGTACCATGCACCGAGTCTGTAAAAGTTCTTATCTGGTGTAACAGGGAAAGTGTAACCACTGAAACAGTAGTAACAGTAGGCAACATTATGTGAGCGTTGCTTGGAACTCTTAGTTTGAATTTGTTCATTTAATTCTTAATAACCACCTTGTGAGGTAAGTGCTTTTTATCCCCATTTTACAGATGAGGAAACTGAGACAGCTTAAGTAACATGCCCAAGGTCACACAGGCAGGGTTCAAACCTCCAGGAGCTAGCTCCGAGGGCCACAGCATCACACCCCTGCCGCTCATGGACAGGTAGATAGAGTTGGAGGAGAGTAGGTGGGGAAAGGGGTGAGGAAGGAGCTTCAGGGTGGGTCAGCACACTTGTCTACCCACTCTGCCCAGAGTCAGGAGACCCTCCTGTTTTCTGAGGATGGATCAGTTTATCCCCAGGGGACACATGGTCCCTGCAGCCCTCACCTAATGCCATGACACTCCCTCTCCTCATGCTTTTAGGAGCTAGAGAAGCTGGGGCTTGGCGACAGCGTGGACCTGCACGTCTATGAGATTCCAGTCGAGTACAAGACAGTTCAGAGGCTCATCCCCGCCCTGTGGGAGAAGCACAGCCCACAGGTGAGTGGGGCAAAGGCAGGTGCTGCTTTCCCATCAGAACCTGCAGATGGGTGCCCCCACCAGGATGACTTGTGTGGCTTTGTTCTTGCTTTGATCACATGTTATCAACATTTTAAAAAATCACTAGTGAGACATTTTACATCTTTTTATGCCCAATCTCCAAAATCTGGCGTATTTTATACTCGACTGGACATCCTGACTTGTACCAGCCACGTGTCAAGTGCTCAGGAGTCACGTGTGACCTGTGGCTGCCTGCATTTTAAATGTTTACATATTTTCTTACAATGCCCCTTCTGTAAATAAGTACACACACCAGCCCTGGTTGGCGTGCCTCAGTAGATTGAGTGCTGGCTGCGAACTGAAAGGGTGTTGGTTCGATTCCCAGTCAGGGCACATGCCTGGGTTGCAGGCCAGGTCCCCAGAAGGGGCTGTGCAAGAGGCAACCACACACTGATGTTTCCCTCTCTTTCTCCCTTCCTTCCCCTCTCTCAAAATAAATACAATCTTAAAAAAAAAATGCACACACCAATAATTGATAATTGAAATGAAACTGTAGTCAATATAATATCCTACTTTTTATAAATATTTTATCATAAGCATTTAGTCACCTTGGTCATTAAAAATTCTCCCTAAACATTATTTTAATTGATGGGTAATTTTTAGTAATTAATATAACCATCCTCTTATTATTGGGCATGCCACTCATTTCTGTGTTCTTTCTCATTTTTATAAATAACACTGAAGTGACCACTGAGAGATTAGTACATTTTTAGTTATTTTTAGGTGAGATTCCTAGAAGTTTTACCTTGTCTTTTGCATATGGCAATGTGTCTTTTTTTATTATTTATTTTTAGAGAGAGGAGAAGCGAGAGAAGAGAGGGAGAGAAACATCATTGTGTGGTTGCCTCTCACGCACCTCCTGCTGAGGCCCTAACCCGCAACCCAGGCATGTGCCCTGACGGGGAATCAAACTGGCGATCCTTTGGTTTGCAGGCTGATGCTCAATCCACTGAGCCATAGCAGCAGGGCTGCCAACATGTCTTGAAAATCATTCTTTATTGAACTGTTTTGGGCATTTTAACAGCTACATAGTAGTTCATGATTTATTTAGCCAACCCCCACAAATAGCTAATTATATTGTTTCCAGTACTTGATTGTATTAAAAGCTGCAGTGGTTCTGGCCAGGTAGGTCAGTTGGTTGAGGTGTCATCCCAATTCACCAAGTTTGTCAGTTCAACCCCCAGTCAGGGCACATACAAAAATCAACCAATTCATGCATAAATAAGTGGAACAGCAAACCAATGTTTCTCTCTTTTTTAAAAAAGATTTATTTATTTATAGTGAGGGGAACAGAGGGAGAAAAAGAGGAAGAGAAACATAAATGTGTGGTTGCCACTCGCCTGCCCCCCACTGGGGACCTGACCCGCAACCGAGGCACGTGCCCTGACTGAGAATTGAACCAGAACCTTTTGGTTCACAGGTCGGCAGTCAATCCACTGAACCACACCAGCCAGGGCCAATGTTTCTTTCTCTTAAAAAAAAAAAAATCAATAAATAAATTTTTTGTTAAGTATAAAAAAAAGCTGCAATAAACATCTTGCGTGTTTCACATTGCTGCATGTTTTACTTGACATGCCTTTCTGCAGTAGTGATTATAGGGTCTGTTCCAGCAGCAAAAGGTCAAAAACAGTGTCACGCCAGGTAGAGTCCAGTGAGAATGCCACCCTCTCCTTGACCTGAGTGGTCCCCTCATCCCATGGACAGACCCTGTAAAGTCCTCCCTATCTGTCTGCAGCTAGTGGTGCATGTGGGTGTGTCGGGCATGGCCACCACAGTCACACTGGAAAAGTGCGGCCACAACAAGGGCTACAAAGGACTGGACAACTGCCGCTTTTGCCCTGGCTCCCAGTGCTGCGTGGAAGATGGGCCTGAAAGCATTGACTCCATTATCGACATGGATGCTGTGTGTAAGAGGGTCACTACGTTGGGCCTGGATGTGTCGGTGACCATCTCGCAAGATGCTGGCAGGTAGGGCACCATGAGGTGGGTGCGAGCAGGGGTTCCCCCCTCCACCAGGCTGGTGCTGAGCAAGTCAAGTATGTTGACTTTGGCCTTGGTGGACTAAGACACATCATGCCTAAGCCACAGAGCAAAGTACATACACCTAACAGGTCCCATTAATTCTGCTTCTGAAACTCATTTTGTGGGGATCCGCCCACTTCTCCCCACCCAGGCCCCTGCCACCTCCCAGCAGGACTCTGCTGTGGCCAGGTCCCTGGCATTCCTCCTGCCACCTGTACCCCAACCCTGACTGCCCCCTCCAAGCAGTCTGTTTCTATACTGCTTTCCTGGGGCTGCTGTAACAAAACCATAAACCTGGTGGCTCAGGTTTATGAACAGAAATGTGTTCTCTCCCAGTCCCAGAAGCTGGAAGTCTAAAATCAGAGTGTTGGCAAGTTCGTTCCTTCCTGAGGCTCTGAGGGAGACTCTGTCCCCGCCTCTCTCCTGACCCGTGCTGGCTGCCAGCAGCAACCCCTTGCATCCCTTGGCTTGTAGATCTGCAAAACCCCGGTATCTGAATAAGGTCTCATTCTGAGGTTCTGGGCGAACATGAATTTGGGAGGGAAACTATAACAAGGTCTTTTATAAATTTAAATCAGATGCTGTCCCTTCCTTGCTTAAATCCCTCCTAAAGCTCCCCACTGAACCTGGAATCCAATCCCCACCATCCTTAGGCACTGTGTGGGCTGGCCCCTACCCGCTCTTCCACCCTCATCGGCCGCCATCCTTTCCTTACCCACTGCCTCCCTGACCCACAAGTCAGCCACCTCCTGTCCCTCACACCCACTCACTCTCGCCTCAGGGCCTTTGCCCTTGCTACGGCCTCTGTCCAAGTCTGCCTTGTTCTGATAAGGCCTCTTCAGTTCTCGGCTCCAGTGTGTCACCTCCTCAGGGACGCCTCCTCAACCTCCCACACCAAGCTGTGTCCTCTTCTACTCCCTCTCGGCAGCACTGGGCACCTTGATTTCTCAACACTCCTTGTGCTTCTCCAGCCCAAAGGCAGCAGATGACAAGTTCAGTTCACTGACTGAATGTATGAGTAACTGAATTTATTATCAGTCTCTCTTCAAAACTAGTTTTAAATTACACAGATAATTCTGGAATATGTTCTCATATGTTCCCATTGTGAAAAATTTTCTTGCCATCTCTGCTTCCCCCTAGTGATCCCTCTGTTAAATAAGACAAATTTACAAAACCTCCTATCCCCTACATGTTTTCACGCATGTGGAGAATACTTGGCATGCTGCTTCAGGATTCTGTCCTGCTTTGCTCTGCTTTTATGTGGATGGGGTTATGTGGCATGGATTTTCCTGAGTGTTGTGGACACGTGACCGGGTCTTGGCAAGTTCTCTGCCTTCCTCTGGCTCCCCCGCAGGCCTTGTAAATGATTGCATAGTATTCCACTGTGTGGATAAACTGGAGTTTACTAAGCCATTCTTCTGTCAGGGGACCTTCAGGTTGTGTCTTAGTCCGTTTGAGCTGCAAGAACAAAATGCCCCAGAAATGTGTTGTTCACAGTTCTGGAGACTGAGAAGTTCAAGATCAAGGTGCCAGCATTGTTGTGTTCTGACTAAGGCCCTCCTCCAGGTGGCTGCCTTCTTGTTTGCTGTGTCCCCACATGGTGAGGAGGGCTTTCACTTCTCGAAGATGCCCCCCTCTTAATGCCATCACCTTGAGAGTCTGGGCTTCAAAATACAGATTTTGTGAGGGGAGGATCAGACATTCAGTCCCTAGCAGGTTGCTTCTTGCTCCTCTGCCGTTACACGTTGTTGTACGTAATGCCACAGCCCACACTTTATCTTTTACGGGCACCTGTGCAAATAGCGCCGAAGGTTGTGTCTAAAAACTGGAACTATCGGTTTGTAAAGACCACGCGTTTGTACCCTGCCAAACTGCCTGCCCATGGGGCAGTTTGCATCCCTGCTAGCAGCGCCTCACACTGCCTGGTTCCCCACATACACTACACGCCCACACTGGGAGCTATCAGATTTTGAAAAATTTCTGCCAACCCGGGGAGGGAGAAGCACTATTCCTTCCCTCCTGTGGATTTCTGGTGAGGTTGGGTGTCTTACTGGGGGTTTGGATGGAGGCCGTCCTGTTAGGCTGACCCTGTGTTGATCTCTCTTCTGCTCCCCATGCACTGTGGCTTAGGTACCTCTGCGACTTCACCTACTACACCTCTCTGTACCAGAGTCACGGCCGCTCAGCCTTTGTCCACGTGCCTCCCCTGGGCAAGCCGTACAACGCAGACCAGCTGGGCAGGGCCTTGCGGGCGATCATCGCAGAGATGCTGGGTGTCCTGGAGCAGTCAGAAGGCAAAATCAACTGTCGCCACAAACACTGAAAGTCACTCAGGCCTCCTAAGACCTCATCCCACCAGGGACCCCAGGAGGAGACAAACCTTTCAGCTGGGGATCTGATTCGGATCAGATATTTCAATTTACATACCTCCCCTCCCTTTTCCTCCATAAGAGCACTGACTGATTTGAAGGAGGGAGCTAAAGATTTTTTCTGTTTCCCTGTGCATCTGGGGAGGTGGCCAGGATGTCTGGGAGGCCCCCGGATGCCAAGAATCCTGCTCTGGTGGGCTTCGGCGTTGCAGTCCCCCAGCGGGGGCCACTGATGCGCCTGCTTTCCTGGGTCTCTGGGAAGGGATTTCGGAGTGACTCATTTCTCAAAAACTTCAAAGCCTCTCAAAGTCTTTGCCCAGATCAGTGTCCCAACAGCTTGAGCAGCCCCAGAAAGAAAGGGCTGGCTGCCTGGGGCTGTGGTGTGTCTGGCTCTCTCTCTCTCTCTCTCTCTCTCTCTCTCTCTCTCTTTCTTTATCTCTTTTTTAAAACAGTAGTGCTAGTTTGGGCACCAAGTAATTTATATTCCCTTTGGCTGAAACGCAGGCTTTAGCCAACAACAAAAGTGTCTTTTCTTTTTCCTGGGGTGCAGCCCCTCCTGCCTCCTACCCTAAAACTGGACCTACATGTTTGTTTGAGGACTGACATTGTGGTGACATAGAGGTCCCCTTGCTTGGGGTGGGTGGGCAGGGCACTCACCAGACCACAGGGGAGAGGGGTCTGCTGCCCCAGGAGACTGAAATTATTGGCTGACCCTTTCAACACCCAAGCCATGAGCTCTGGAGCAGGGCCACCAACAGGAAAGTGGACTTCGACATGCACAGGACTTTTTCTTTTTAACACGTAAAAACTTGCAGCATCTGCAAACCCACTCCATACTTGGCCTGGACTTTCACAGCTTCGGTGCTAGGGACTGGCTTCTTGTTTTCCTTGAGGGGGAGTGCCCACAGCAGGGCCCAGAGACAGAACCTGCTGAGCTCCGTGTGTGCATTTGAGCAGTGGGGCAGAGGGGCAGTTATCGGGCTCTTATGTGGATGTTTTTTGGAGAGGCACCCAGAATCTCCCTCATTGGCAACTTTGAACTTCCCAGCCAGGGGCAAGAGTGACGTTTCCCAGGAAGCAGCCACATCCAGCTGGACTTTGACACCATCCAGGGAACAGGACAGCAGCAGCAGCCAGGAAACCAACTGAGGAAAACACATTTTGGAAGTACTCCTTTTTTTTTTTTTTTTTTGAGAACATGCGACTTTATCCTTTCCCTAAGTGTGAAGCGTGCTAGAATCTGATGCTCTCTTGGATCATGTCGGTGATTTTTTTTGTTCTTTTTTTCTTAAAAGAAAAAGGAACACCTGCCCAGAGTGGTTCCTGCCTCCGCTGAGCCGCTGTGTCGACTGGGAACCAGGTTGTTGGATTTCTGAGTTAAAGGATTTCTATGAGCCCGCCACTTTCTCTGGAGGGGGAAAGTGGGCGCAGGTGGAAGGCTTGCGGTGGGTGCTTGGCAGTGGGTGTGGACTCTGGCCAGCAGGTTGAAATGATTGGGCCTCTGCTCCCCTCTCCATGCCAGCCGTCCTTCGGCCAGAAACACCCCTTCCATGTCCTCAGTCTGAGTCTGTGGTCTCGTGAGAAATCTGGGTATGTGGCATGTCAGTGCATCTGCTCCATCAGCCGGCTTCTGTGAGCAGAAACTGTGGCTCTTTTGAACATGGGGGTGCTCAAGGCCAGGGGAGGGGCCCCCCAGGGGTCCTATTCATAACAACAGCAAGCTCCATCTAGCTCTATTCCCCAAAGGTCTGATCCTTGGGCTCTGAGAAGACAATGAATCTAAGCGAGATGGGGGGTTGGGGGCGCTGGAAGTTAGCCAGGTGCAGAGAGCTTGGCACCCACTGGAGCCTGGCACAGCCTCTGCGAACGCTGCGTTTTCATCTTTCTTTTGTCTTCACTTTGCCTCTCCGTTTAAAGCGCCGTGCAGTTTAGCAACTTAGAGACATAACTTACTGTCTGAGCATTGTTGAGGGTGTGTGTGTCATTTTTGCATTCCTGTGTGTGTGTTAAATTTCGTCCAGGTGGGCCCAGGCCTGTCCTTTTCCGTGATGCAGAGCATCCAGCTCATTTTATTTAGTCAGACAGCCATTAAATATTTCACTCACTCCTTGCCAGCTTTTTATTTTTTCCTGTTTTGAGTTTTTAAATCTTTTTCTTTTGGGTCAGCTTACCCATTCATTCCATAATGTATGTGTCTGTCTGCATTTGTTGGGTCTCAGACTAAAATGTCCTTGTGTGAGAAAGGGGACCAGGTCCCATCCCTCTTCCCTGTCATTTTTCAGAGTCTTAGATTGGGGGTGCAACAGGGGACACAAGGTTGGGTCTGTGAAGTGGGTGTGGCCTATCAGGTGTGGAGGAGACTGATGCCAGAAGAGGTAGGTGTGGCCTTGCTGAGGGTGGAAAGAGGGGCTGAGGGATGTGCTGTGAAGGCTGGTGGGGAAAGGTGCGAAGTGATGCTAGGGGCATCTTATAGGTAAGCTAAGGAGGGCCTATCCCCGGCGCACCCATGTTGAGGGTGCTGAGGTGGGGGGTAGGGGCAGGGACAGTGATTTAGGTGTCTGGTTGAAGATGCCAGACAGAGCCTCTGCACCTTATGCCTTTATTCTCTCTGCTCCTTGGCTCCCCCTTCCCTACACAAAAGGTCAGTCAGTGGTATGCGCATGAATATGTAGCTTGAAAAATAAATGAGATAGAGTGGATAGAAAGAAAGAAAGGTGGAAAGAAGGAGGAATTCAAGTTGGTGTTCTGGGCTGGATGCCACTTGGCCCATGTGGTCTGGTCAAGGAACAGCCAAGGTACCCTGGCCACTGGGAGAGACAGGGCCATATTGGGGGCAAAATCATGGCTTTCTAACCAGTGCCCAGTCTTTGGGGGAAGTGTTAGATTGCAATAGTTTCAGCAAGGAAAATAATTTTCAGCTGCCCTGCCGGTTGCTGGCATGGAAACTTACAAAACAGAAAAGGCCTGCCCAAGGGGACAGCTGGGAAAGTGGATTTGAGATGCCTTATTGTTATTGTAGACGGTTCTGTTGGGAATCTAGGCCAGCAGCGTGGGGGGGGGGGTACACCAGCAGGCCTGTGCCCCTTGGGGTGGGGGGTGACCAGGCAGGGGAGGGGGGCTGCTAGGAGAAATCTGCCCACCACACCAGCCTCTTTTCTTGCTGCCACTGTCTAGACTGTTGACCTTTGACCTCTCCACCCCTTGGAGTGTCTGAGCCAGAATTTCCCTTTGGGGATGGTGGGACAAAGCCCCATTCTTCCCTGAGCCCCCAGCCTCCACCTGAAGACTGAGCCGTGGCCAGCCTGGGGTGCTGACTGCGGTAGGAGGGGTAGAAGCAGGGCATCTCAGTGCCAGGTTGCCCCCAACCCTCATGGCTATGAGTCCCATGGCTTCTATGGAGTTGGAGAAGCAAAAAAAACTTTTTTTTTCCGTATTCCAAATGAAATTTCCCTTCTCTAGGCATAAGTGCCTTGTAAGAGCCTGGGGCTGCCTCTGGGTGAGGAGGCACGTTGAAGCCAGGGGCCCTCTTAGACCCTTAGCCGAGTGGCTGTTTAGGGTGCAGGGCATGTGCCGATGTTACATCTTGGAAGTCAATTCCTAGGTGGATCCTGAACATGCCTGTCAGGAGGCCCTGTCCTCTGGGTCGGGGGCAGTTGTCACAAGCTGAGTGTCCACGGCTCTCAGACCTTGAGGGACTTCATTCAATCCAGCCTTGAGCTGCACCCACCACTGAATATCCATTTCTCTTCCTCACCCAAGACTTTCCTTCAGCTTCCCAGAGACCTACAGAAGTGCCTGCCTCTCCCATAGGAATGGGGCACCGAGAGGGGGCACAGGACCCCATTCTCTGGGAGTGGGCCCTGGCTCCTGATTGCCTGTTCGCAGGGGTGGGGCTTGGGGGTGAGCGGCTTTCCTGTCCCACACACTTTATCTCCAGGAAATCCCAGACAAAGCCGGTCTGGGACCAGCTCTTGGCTCCCAAGGCCTGTGGATCTTCCAATCCTGGGAGGCCCCACCTGTGTTGTGGGAAGCGGAGCTGACTTCCTGCCTGCCCAGGGGGCACCTGGCATGTTTATGCTGCTCCCCCAACATCTCAGGTTTCTCTCTTGTCCCAAACCTCTCCAGGAAAAACCTTTCTTGTCCAAGGTGACCTTGTTTTCTGTCCCTAGCAGAAGGCCCCTGCACCCTCAGGGTGGCCGCTCCCTGACCCCCAGAGTTCCTGTGAGTGCCTTGTCCGAAGCCCCAGGCCGTGGAAGTGTCTACCTACTGGCTTTTTTGCTGGGGGCTGGGCCCTGGGAGACCCCCAAACTTGACACCTCGAAAGCAAATAAATCAATTGAAATTTGTGATTTCTTTTGTGTCTTTGTGAGAAGTTGGCACCCCCAGGGGCCACCTTCAGCCTGGGTGCAACAGTGGGCAGAGGGGGCCCCGGATCACCAGAATTTCTATCCGTGGTATGTGACCTGGGGCTCGATTTGTGGCAGTTGCTACAGTGCCTAAGGGACAGGGAGAGGGTCTCTGTGCTGAGTGTCCTCCCTCCTCACAGCCACTGCCTTTGTTCGATGCACAGAGAGACTGTGTAGTTTGCTTGTGGTGACACAGCAAGGGGGGTGGGCATCCCTGGGATTTGAGTCATAATTGTGTTACTCCCAGCATGTACGGAATTTCCACTCATACAGCCCTGTAAGGGGGGCCCTGCCCACGTTTTACAGCTGGGCGGACTGAGGCTCTGCTAGGTGAAGCCCTTCGTCCCGTGTGCCGGGCCCAGGGGCAGCGGGGGCTGGGACACGGTCCCAGGCTGGCTTCTCTGGAGCCGAGCAGCCGGTCACTCCATGTCTGTCCTCAGCAGAAATGGAGATACTCCAGAGTCAGTGGCTTACAAAGAATAAAACTTTGATACTGAAGGGGAGAGGGGACATTTCCTCAAAGTCCTGGGGACCCATGGCTTCTGCACTCAGAGGGGTGTCCATGGTCAGTGGTTTTGTCCCCGAGGCTCCTCTTTCCTGGGCCCTGGGGTGCAGGCTGCAGACCCAGGGGTGCCCTCTGGCTGCCACGGTGGCTGTTGGGGGGGGGGTGCCGTGGTGTGCCATGTGTCCTTTTCAGATGAGGATCCTTTTCCCAATTTCAGGAAACCTGCCCTGCCTCCCCTTGGCTGCTCTGCCCAGGAAAAACCCCAACTGAGCCCTGGGTCGCAGCCAAGAGACAAGGCTGTGTGTGGCAGGGAGTGGGTGCCCCCAGTGCAAGTGTGTGTTAGGGGGGGTGGCAATGTGGGAGAGGTAACAGGACCAACGGCACAGGACCTCCAGGCCTGGGGAGAGAGGTTTGTGTGTTATTCTAAGGTCCATGCGACTCAGTTTCCCCATATCCATGGAGCTTTTGTAGAATTCAGTGAAGTTCTGCTTTTATAGTCCTTAATTGGGTGCCCGACAGGTAGCAGTTGCTTAATGAATACAATTGTGATTATTTCCTCCTCCAGGAAGCTCTTCTGTCTGCCCAGGCACCTCCTCTGGCTCCCAGTTGCCTGAGTGCTCACCCCCAAGTCACATTCTGGGTAGTAACCAACCGGTTCTGTGGGAGCTGAGGTCTGCCTGGGGCCCCCAGTGTCCTCTGCACCCAGCACAGCACTGGGTGAGAAATAGGCACAAGATAAACTGCAAGAGGAAAGGGGAGGGGTGGGTGCTGGTGTTGCGTGCTGCCACCTGCAAGGGGCGCAGGGAGGTGCTGGAGCCTCCCAGGAGTGGGAGACAAGCCCCAGAGGGCCAGGTTCCTCCTCCAGGCATATCCCTCATCCTACCTCTTCCCCTGCCTCTGGACGCCCGGCTCCTGGGCCCTGGGTTGGGGACAGGCCAGGGATCCACCTGTGCTGGGGACTCCAGGCTGCAAGTACAGTGCAGAGGGCCCGGCTGTCATGGGGGACCCACAGCCAGCTGAGGTGTCCAAGGGGCTTGCGGAGAGTTCTTGGAGGGTAGGGCCTGGAGAGGCCGTACTTGGCCCCACCACCAGTTTCCCTCAGCTTTAGCCTGGACATTCTCAGTCTTACTCCAAGGTGAGAATCTGGGCCACCAGTGTCACCCACCCCATCCCAGAGACCTGCCTGGGCCCCCCCCCCCGGGGGCTCCCTTTGGCCCACAGGAGGAAGCCATATGCCTCTGCTGGGTATAAGAACTCCTGCTGCTGTGTCTGCTGACCCCAGGCTGTCTCCTCTGCCTGGAAGCCCCCTCCCCCAGTCACATCTGGAGAACTGTATCCCTCAGACCCCAAGGTTTGGGGTGTCAACATCAGAAACATTCAAATCCACAGAGAATTTTTGTGAGTTTATTTGAGCCAAATTGATGACAATTACGAGGAAGCAAAATCTCAACGGGTTGAGAAAATGCTCCAGAAAATGGCAGTTTTGCACCTTATTTTATACATTACAATCAAAAGTAGAGGCCAAAGGGGTTACCTGAAGTCCACTGGTGGTAGATTAGGGAGGCAGGAGAAAGCACAGCAGGGAAATCTCTGGCATTGGATAAAGAGTAAAATGACAGACATGCACTTCTTTTACATGGGTGGGTACAGGGTAGCTCACAGTCAACAATTAACACGATAATAACAATGAGATTTGTGTCTCCTCTGTGTCTCCTCTGGGGTGAGGTGGTTGTGCTTTGAGGTGTGGGGTGGGGGAAGGAAATTACTCTGGCATTCCAAAAGTAGGTGGTTATTGTCCCAGGCTGTGACTCAGTGGCACCGACCTGCAAAGCAAGGGGTCACTGGTTCGATTCCCAGTTAGGGCACATGCCTGGGTTGTGGGCCAGGTCCCCTGTGGGGGTTGTCCAAGGGGGAACCACACGTTGTTTCTCTCCCTCTCTTTCCCCCTCCCTTCTCCTCTAAAAAGAAATAAATGCAATCCTTATTTTAAAAAGGTAGGTTATCATAGATGCAAAAAGACGATAGACAGACTCAGTCAAGGTTCTGGGAAAGATTCTGACCTAGGCCAGGACTCCCCACCATGACTTGCTTTTAGTTAGAAAGTTTTAATTTCGGACCATCCTGTGGGTACTTTGATTTCTGCGTTTCTGAGGCTACCACACAGGCCTCCTCTGAGCTTGTCGGGTTTCACACATGGCCCCTTTTCATCTACAGAGGGACGTGTTGATTATGACAGGCCTAGGAAGGGGTAAAGGGGCAATACCGCACCAGAAATTCCACAGCAACCCTTCCCCCACACCCTCTGCAACTTGCTCCCCTGGCTCCTTCCCGCACTGGCAGCTTGCCAGCAGGCGTCCAGCAGTTTCTACAAGGAGGGCCTCAGGCCTGCCAGGACTTGTCCCAGGCCCCCTGAAGGGTGGAGTGGGTTCAGGCCACCTCCCTTCCCAATGTGGTGCTGATAGGCTGGGTGGGGCTGGGGAAACAGAGACGGCCACGATGGGAGAGACTGGAGAGTGAAAATGTAGAGAGAGAGGGGAGAGAGAGACAGAGATGACATCGAGGGAGAGAGAGAACTCCAGCCAGACAAGGAGGATTTGGGACTTTGGGTGGCTCAGGCTCCATGATGTGTGACTCCAGCACAGAGCTGCCCCACTTCGGGCCTTAGTTTCCCTCTGTGACATGAAGCTGACCACCACACCCAGCTGGCAGGGCTGTGTGTCCGTGGGCACACAGCAGGTGCTTCATAAATGCACGCTGTACTCAGCAGAAACTTTATAGTAGTGCGTGCAAACCAAGTGCTGGAGCAGGGTATGCGGAGGCAGGGGGCGGCTGGGGACACCCCAGCGGACACTTTCCGGGCAATGACCACGTGGGGTTCCAAAGTCTGCTGCCTCAGCTGACCTACTTCCTGCTGGGCCCAAGATATCCGGTGCCCCCCGCCCCTAGGAACCAGCACAGCGGGTCCCAAGGGCTGAGCTGACCACTTCCACCCCCAGCAGCCCGGGCCCTGCTGACTCACCCTCAGCTGTTCCCACTCCTCCCCCACAGAGCGCTGCAGGAGGGAGGAAGGGAGAGGGCCTGATGTCCCAAACTCAGAATGCAGGAAGGTCACGGCCCCTTGGGAGCATCACAGAGGAGAATCACAATCAGCTTTAACTGCCAGGCAAATGAAAACACACCCTTAACAAGAAAAAATGAGTAATTGGACTGGGGGGGAGTCCAATTAGACTCTGTCACAATTTTGACAGAAGATTATGTCTAATGCATTTAACTGGCCAAAGAAGAGCTTCCAGGACATATGAAGGCTTCCAGACACACTAGAAGGGAGGAAAAGGGACCCGTCTGAAAAACAGACAGGTGACATTGTTTCCTGAGCTGCCATAACAATGACCATGAACTGAGTGTCTTAAAACAATAGCCCTGCAGGCCAGAAGTCCCAAGTCAAAGTATTAGCAGGGCTGGAGGCTGTGAGGGAGAATGGGGTCCAGGCCTCTCTCCTGGCTTCTGGTGGCTTCCAGCAATCCTTGGTATCCCTTGGTTTATGGCTGCGTCACTCCAATCTCTGCCTCTGTCTTAACGTGGCCTTCTTTTAAGGACCCCAGTCATGGGATTTAGGGTCCACCCCGCTCCAGGGTGACCTCATCTTAACATAACGAGTTCCATCTGCAAAGACCCTAAAGGTCACAATCTGAGGTGCCAGGTGGATGCTAGAATTTGATTTCAATGATTGTATTTTCTCTAGTCTCTATTAATCTTTTCTCTAATTTTTCTTATTTCCTTCCTTCTACTAGCTTTTAGTTTACTCTGTTTTTCTCCTTCCTGGAGGTGCATTTCAGCGTGGCCAGTTACGCTCTCGGTTTCCCTGAGAGCACTGCCTCTGCCATGGCCACAACTTTTAGTGTTGTTTTTCTTTTCATTCATCTCTAAGTATTTTCTTTTCTAAAAAAGATTTGATTTATTTTTAGGGAGAGGCAAGGGGAGAGAGACAGAGAGGAAGAGAAACATCAATTGCCTGCCTCTCACATGCCCCTCGCGAGGGACCTGATCCACAACCCAGGCACGTGCCCTGACCGGGAATGGAACTGGCGACCCTTTGCTTCACAGGCCGGCGCTCGGTCCACTGAGCCACACCAGCCAGAGCTCTAAGTATTTTCTAATTCCCTTTGTCATTTCCTTTGTGATTTTACCCAATGTTTGAGTGTGTTGTTTAATATCCACATATTTATGAACATTTCAGTTTTCCTTTCATTATTAATTTCTACCTTTGTTCTATTGTACTTGGAGAGCATTATTTGTAAAATTTCAATCTTTTAAAATTTATTCAGTCTTTTTCCCCTAACATATGGTCTATATTGGAGGATGTTTTCTGAACACTAAATAGGAGTGCGTATACTTTGCTGTTGTCACATGGAATGTTCTGTAGACACCTACTGGGCCTAGCTGTTTACACTGTGGTCCAGTCCTCTATATCCTTGATATTTTGCCTGGATGTTCTACCATTATTAAAATTTGAGTGTTGATGTCTCCAACTCTTATTGTACTACTACAGGGTCCGGCACACATAATGCCCCTTTTCCATTACAAAATCATAAGCCTGTCATTCTGTAACATAACAATATCATACTCAGGCACCCCATATGACATTTTCGGTGAAATGTTCAAATTAAAACTAGAAATTATTACACCCATGTTATTGCCCTACGAACCACACTCAAGCGGGCGTTACTTCTGCTGCACCCTGCATTTATTTCTCTCTTCAGGCCTGTCAGTGTCTGCTTCCTACAATCGGGGCTCTGTCATTTGGTGCACAGACGTTTGAATGTGCACACAGCTTTGAGTTACTGCCTGGTTTCCTTTTATTTCAGTCTGTAGGGCTCCCGTTAGCATTTCTTGCAGGGCAGATATGATGGGAACAAACTCCCTCAGCTTTGACTTATCTGAGAAGGTCTTGATTTCTTTCTCATTTAAAAAAAAAAAAAAAAAGTGTTGCTGGCTACAGAATTATTGGTCAACAGTTTTTTCTTCCAGTACTTTAAATATGTCATCCCACTGCCTTCTGGCTTCCAAGTTTCTGGTGAGAAATTGTTAATCTCATCGAGGATCCTTTGCACATAACCAGTGGCTTTCTTGTGCTGTTTTTAAGTTTTGCTCTTTCTCTTTGGCTTTCAACAGTTTGATTGCAGTGTATCTTAGTATGGGTCTCTTTGAATATGTTCTATATGGAGTTCACTGAGCTTCTTAGATGTATTGGTTTATGCCTATTGTCAAATTTGGACAGTTTTTGGCCATTAGTTTTCAAATATTCTTTCAGCTCCTATCTATCTATCTATCTATCTATCTATCTATCTATCTTATTTATCTCCTCCTCCTCCTCCACCTTCTCCTCCCCCTCCGCCGCTGCCAGGATTCCCATAATGTATATATACGTTGGTCCTCTGGATGATGCCCCAGTGGCCATTTAGACTCAGTTAACTTTTCTTCATTTATTTTTCTTTTTGGTCTTCAGACTTGGTCATTTCAATTGTCCTATCTTCAGGTTTGCTGATTCTTTCTTCTGCCTGATCAAATCTGTTGAACCCTTCTAGTGAATTTTTCATTTCAGTTATTGTATGTTTTGACTCAGAATTTCTGTTTGGTTTCTTTAAACATTTCTCTTAGAAGTGTTTCGTTTAGTGGTGCTAAGTAGGTAGGCATTTGTTATTTTATTATGGACAGTTTTTTGTACGCCTGAAATGTTTCATAATGAAAAATAAAACTGGCAGGAGAAGGTTTGGTGGTTTCTCAACACGTTAAACATAAAATACTACATGACCCAATGATTCCACTCCTTGGGATACATGTACCCAAGAGAACCGAAACAGACGTTCAAACAAAAACCCGTACACACCTGTTCACAGCAGCCAGACTACAATACAAATATGATTTCATTTGCATGATGAAATGTCCAGAATAGGTAAATTTTTAAAGACAGAAGATAGATTAATGATTTCCAGGGGCTGGGGAAGGGGGGTGGGGAAGGACTGCTAATGGGAACAGAATTGTGAATTGAAGATAATGTGTCTGTTTCATCAGATTTTACAAGGTTCGTGTCTTAAGCACCTGATACATAGCAGGCTCTCAGAAATTTCCCCTGGTATTTATTTCTTTTCCACACTCCACTGCAGGAGCAGGTGTGCCTCATCACTGCCACCACCACCCTACATGGCTAACGATGTCTCCCTCTGGGAGTTTCATGGCCCTTGACCACACTTCCTGTGACTATCTGATGCCCTAACCCTCAGTCCACATGTATGTGGCATTGCTTTGTTTTTCTAATTTAATCTTTATTGTATTTTTTCCCCTTACCATTTAGTCACCTTGTGTCCCCTCGCCCCAGCAATCACCACACTGTTGTCCATGTCCATGAGTCCTTTTTCCTTTTTGCTCGATCCCTCGACCCCCAACCTCCCCCTCCACTAGCTGTCACCTGCTCTCCGTCTATGAGTCTGTCCCCATTTTCCTTGTTAGTTCAGTTTGTTCACTAGATTCTACATATGAGTGAAGTGACATTATTTTGGAAAAGAGTCTTTGCAGATAGAATGAAGTTAAGGGTCTTGAATGAGATCATTCTGGATTTACAGTGTGCTCTACATCTAATGGCAGGTGTCCTTCGAGACACAAGAGGAGAGCTAAAGAAGAGAAGCCATGTGAAGACAAAGGCAGAGGCAGGAGTGCTATGGCCACAACCCAAGAATGCCTGGAGCCCCCAGAGATGGTAGGGCCAGGGCACATGTGGCCCTGCAGACCCTTGGTTTCAAACTTCTGGCCTCTGAACAGTGAGAGAATAAATTTCTGCTATTTTAAGCCATCCAGTTTTATGGGAATTTGTTACAGCAGCCAAAGGAAACTAACATACAAGTATACCTCCTTTTATTGCATTTCACAGATGCTACCTTTTTTTACAGAAAGAAGGCCAGATCTCCTCCAATGAAAAGATTTACCACTTGCTGAAGGCTCAGATGGTAGGTAGTCTTTTTTTAGCAATAAATTATGTACCTTTTTTAGACATAATGCTATAGAACTCTTAATAGACTGCAGTATAATGTAAACATTAGTTTTATTCGCACTGGGAAATGAGAAGATTTATACGACTTGCTTTGTTGCAATATTTGCTTTATTGCCGTGGTCTGGAGCTGAACCTGCAAGATCTTGGTGGTATGTCCGTAGTGACTCTGGGGCTTGGTCCTTGAGAAGGTGCTCATCTGAAATAACACATAGCCAGACACGGATATCCAGCCCTGTGTGGTCAGGATGGGGCCACAGGGTGGCCCCTCAGCTTGAGGCAACCCAGGGAGAGAGCAGGGAAGTTTTATTGGAACTTGGGACATCAAAGCTGCAACTGAAGAGATAAATAGGAGTTTGCCAGCAGGGCAGGGCGGTTCTTTCCAGACTTGCCCAGGCATAGCTGGAAGGCATATCTTTCCAGACTTGCCCAGGCAACTCCGGCTGAGGCTGGGACATCATTGCCCGACCACCTATGATGGTAATGGTTAGGCTAAAATACTGAGATTGTAGCTCTAACCAAGCCTCATCTACTCAGTGTTGCTCTATACGGGGTAACACTGAGAAACTGAGGTTTGGAAATGTTAAAAAGAACGATAATCTCAAAATGGAGTTATTCACTGTAAGCCCCATGGAGACTTGACGCCAAACCCAGTTGTACTGTCAGCCTCTCCCAGCAGTGGAATTTTAAACCAGTCAGTCTGAAATCTCCTGGTCAGCACTAAGGAGGTGACCTGTCTGACAAGACCCCCTGCCTTCCCCCAGGGGAAGGTGATCTTGCCTGAAATCATCTCTCTTTGGACTGTCTTGTCCCTCCCAGGTTGTGCCTATGAAATCCCTCCATTTCGTGCAGCTCCTCAGACGTTTTTTCAGTACTAGATGGGATGCTACCCAATGCACGAATCGTTCAGTAAAGCCAATTACATCTTTAAATGTACTTGGTTAAATTTTTGCTTTTTAACGGCGATAAGACATCAGTTCTACTTTTCTAGGGACAGCAGTCCCTCAAATTTGTAGAGTTTAAACTAATCTGCTCTTTGATTATCTCCTGCCCTGAGTGTGTTTATCTCAAGTCACGAGAAACAAACATTAAAAGTGGGTTTGTGTGTTTTCTTGTGTGTTGGTTACTTTGATGAGGGTGACTGTGGCCAAGTGGTGAGGGAAAATCCCAGGAGGTTGGGGGCAAGGCAGGTGGAGGGAACAGCCTGACCCCCACCTGGGTGCGCTGTTTACCTGCACCCCAGCTTGGCCTCCGGTAAGATTGCAGGGTCCCAGCCCAATGAGCTCACTGCTGGCTGGCTGCCTGCAGCCTGCCCACACTCCTCCCAGCTTGGCCACAGGACTGGCAATGAAGTCATCAGCTAAAGATCTTTCAAAGGGGAGCCAGATGGGCCTGGCTGCCAGCATTGCAGAAGTTGGCGAAGCAGAGCTAACATCCCCCTTTCCTGTCCCCGGGGATCTCCCCGGCCCTCACTCGTGCTGTGTCCCCTTGAGAATTTCCTGGAATAAAATAAACTAATGTGGATGAAAGAGGGGCTATATCCCAAACCTGACAAGCTCAGGGAGGCCCTGCAAACTCAGAGACTGAAAATAACCACATAGGATGGTCTGAAATTAAAACTTCTTAACTAAAAGTGAGTCATGCAGGTAGTCACGTCATAGGCCAGTATCTTCTTTGACAAAGGTCAACTTTACCTTTAACTAAGCCTGGCTATTGTCTTTTTGCATCTAAGGTAACAGAGCTTTGGGATGTCAGAGTAATCCCCTTCGTCAGGACCGCTCAGGGCACAGTCTCCCACCAGAGCAGGAGACCACAGAGCAGCCCCTCATTGTTATCTGGTCTTTTTTTTAATCCTCACCCAAAGAGATTTTTTCACTGCCTTTAGGAAGAAAAAAACATTGATTCGAAAGAGAAGCATTGCTTGCTCTGGGGATGGAACCTGCATCTTAGGTATATGCCCTGACCAAGAATTGAACCCACACCTTCTGGTTATGGGAGACACTCCAACCAACTGAGCCACGCTGGTCAGGGCCCTCGCTGTCTTACTCCCACCATGACATCTCTATGTGCTGCACATGTTAATTATTAACTATCCAGTACCCACCAATGTAAAAGAATAATTTGTTTCTCCATTATTTACTCTTTATCCAACCCCAGAGATTTCCCTGCTTTGTTTCTCCCAGCTCCCTAATCTACCACCAATGGATTTCATGTGACCCCCCTCCATTACATCTCCTCCTTTGATTCTAATGTATGATGGGAGACCCAAAAAAACCGGAATTATCTTCTGGAGGGTGGGCCCCTTGTGGTACAGGCTTCTTCTGCTAGGTGAGTGTTCTAGGAACCCATTTGTATCAGTGTACCAGCTGGCATTGTTGTGAGAGGCTGCATTCAGCTTCTGTGAATTTTTTTGAAGACTCTTTCAAGGGGTTTGCTCTTTTCGTGATGGGTGACTTACGAGCACACCTTCCCACTCTGTGCTGAGTGTTTAGCAGTTTTTGACCAAAAATGGCATGACCCCCATGCCCCACCCTCCCTATTCACCCAATTTCTTCCCAACTGACACTTTTTTCCCTTGATGAAAAAAGTCCTCAAAGGGAAACATTTTGCCGATGTGGATAAGGTGAAACAGAAACAGCAGAAGCACTAAAAGGCATCAAAATCGACAAGTCAAAAACTGTTTTGAGCAGTGGAAAAAATGTCTCAATAAGTGTATCACACCAAATGGAGAGTACTTTGAAGGTAATGAAGTTTCAACATGTAAGAATAAATACACATTTTTTATAAACAAATTCCGGGGGGGGGGTTGGTCCCTCCTCATACAAAAAAAAAAAACTGCAAAAATATCATTCTCTAGAGCATTTTTTCAATTATTTGAGATTGTCCTTCTTAGCAACTGTCATCACTTTGGCTCAAATAAACTTAATAAAGTTCTCTACAGGTTTGGATATTTCTTACATTGACACTAATACTAGTCCTGGTCATAAAGTGACAAGTAATTGAACAACAATAAAATAACTGAAAGAAAGAAACAGACAGGTACTCACTCATGAGCCAGCAGCTTCACTCCTGATTATGCCCAGTGGAATACTATACAGCAAGGAAAAAGGCAGCGGATAACAGAAAACATTCATGGATGTGGTGTTGAAAGATGCCAGACAGAAAAGAATGCACTGCTGCTTTTGATATATCATGTTGGGAAACAGGCACACTCATCCATGGTGACAGGTAGGCATGGCTGGTATCCAGGGTCAGGGGAAGTGATGGGAGAGAGCCCAGGGTGCTCCTGGACTGGGATTGTTCTAGAACCTCAACCAGGAAGCAGTCCCATGGACATACCATTGTAAAATGTCATTGAGCTGAACATTATTAGTCATGAAATTTGTATCTCAATCAAAGCTCAGAAACAAAAAAGCAGAGGCCGTGGGAGACATTCTGGAGACTCCTCAGAAAGTTAAACATAGAATGATGGTATGACCCAGCAATTCTACTTCTGAATGTATCCCCACAAAAATGGAAAGCAGGTCCCCAAACCTTGTCTATGAATGTTCATAGCAGCCCTATCCACAAATGCCAAAAGGTGGAAACAACCCAAATGGCCATCAGTGGGCGAATGGCTAACTCAAGGCATGTTCAGAGAGTGGAGCACCACTCAGCTGTGACGAAGACTGAAGTGCTGACACGGACTGCAAGGCGGGCAAACCCTGCGAACAGCCACCCAGTACGTGATCCCATATGTGACATTCCAACTTATAATTTGAAATGTATATTTGGTCTTCTACCCACTTTGCTGGCACTGAGCTCCTAAAATTCTTGGAATTTCCTGAGAAGAGGCTGAGAACGGTGTGTTTTGTTACGTTAGTGAGGTGACTTTGGAAAACTACCTGAGGTCAGGGCTATTGGCCAGTGGAGCCAGCCATGTGTTAGAAGGTCAGAAGTTTCAGTCCCACCCCTGAGCTCTGGGGAGGGGAGAGGAGGGGGACTGGAGAGGCAGCAGCAGCTGATGATTTGATTAATCAGGACCACATCAGGAAGCCTCCATAGAAACCCAGAAGGACAGGGCCCCAAGAGCTTCCAGCTCAGCGAACATGTGGAGGGGTGAGGGTGGCGCACTTGGAGGGGACTCAGAAGCTCCCCGGCCCTTCCCCATACCTTGCCCTGTGCGTCTTTTCATCTGGCTGTTGATTCTCATCTTTTAATATTCTTTGTGACAAATCAGTAATCTAGTGAGTAAATGAGTTTCCGAGTTCTCTGACCTGCTCTAGCAAAATAATTTAACCCAAGGTAGAGGGGCATGGTAATATGCAATTTATAAGGCAGTAGGTCAGAAACACAGGTGGCAACCTGGACTTGCAATTGGCATCTGAAGAGGGGTGCAGGTGGGGACAGTCTTGTGGGACCGAGAGCCCTGAACCCACGGGGTCTTACATGTTCTCCAGGTAGTGTCAGAATCGGGTTGAATTACAGGGCACCCAGCTGATACGGGAGAATTGTTGGTGTGGGGAACCCCCTCCTGACATTGGAAATGGGGTGCAGAATATTTTAATGTAAAATGTCCAGAACAGGCAAATCTATAGACAAAGCAGATTAGGGGTTGCCTGGGGCTGGGGGAGGGGGAATGGGGAGTGACTGCTGATGGAGACAAGGTCTTCTTTTGGGATGATGGGATATTCTGGAAAAGATGGTTGTATAATACTGCGAATGTGCTGAATACCACGGAATTGTTCACTTTTGAATGTTGACTTCCCTGTTAATTTTCTGTGGAGCTGCTGGCCTGGACATCCCAGGAGAGCTGGGGAGGGTGGTGGGGGTGGCTTCAGAGAGTCTGCCAGCTGCGCGTCCAGGATTCAGGCATCCCGACTGAAGACAGACAGGACCTGCACAGCCTACGTGAACAGACACAGGGTCTCATGGGTGGATCGCCCCCACAACCCTATCCACTTGTCCTGCCCCTCCGTTTTCGTGTCACTAGGGAAGGAATAGGTGTGAGTGGAAGGAACAGGCTGGGTTGAGCCTCCTAACCAGCTGCAGTCAGGGTGGTAGGGTGAGCGTCTGCTGCGTACCCAGGGCCTAATGGGGGTGGGGGTTAGGGTTGCCATAGGACCCTTCTGTTGTCTGGCGAGCACAGAGCTGAGGCTGGGGCTCAGGGGGGCTGGAGGCTTGGCTCACCTCACACAGCCAGTGGGTTTGTGCCAGGGGAGGGGACTGGACCCCGTTCTTCCAGGGGGAGCCTTGCTGTGAGGCCCTATTGGTCCTTGTACCTCTTACCTGCACACACCTGTCACACTGCACACACTCCCACCATCTGTTCATCTTCTCCAGTGCCTGGGGCCAGGAGTCCTGAGCAGTGGAAGGTGGTCTGGGTGACCCAGGGAAGGGTTCCTGGAGTGCCCCATGCTCCTTCACTGGTGGCTGGTGAAGCCCTTTCCGCCCTAAAGCACAGCACTCCAATTCCTTGCCACCTCCTCTCTGGGGGGCCCAGAGTGGCTTCATCCCTGCCCCAACCTTCCAGGAGCCCCCAGTCTGGGCAGACAGAACCAACACAAACCCTCCCAGTCACATAGCAAGGGGGTGACACTGGAATTTGAATCATGATTGTGTCAACCCTCAGCATGTGCAAAATCCCCACTCCCTGTCCATCCTCCCCACGGCCCCAACATGACTTCCGTCACCACCTTTTACAGATGGGGAAGCTGAGGCTCTGCCTGTTGAAGCCCCGTCTCCCACATGTCATAGCCAGAGAGAGCAAGGGCAGGAATGGGATCCCAGGCTGGCTTCTCTGGAGCTGACATCTCTCCAGGCTGTTGGGACACAGATCAGGGCAAACTCCTGGAGACTTTCACATTTGAGAAAAAACCACAGACAGAGGGAACTTCAGAGTCCCATCCCAGGCGGAGAAATGCCAGGGTAACAGACGGCCAAGTGGGAGAGTGGACACGTGTGAGGTCCCCATTCCGGAGTCGCCCCCAACAACTATGCACCTACCTGTGCCTCTGGGCTTTGGTTCCCTTATCCATTTGTGGAAATGTGCGTGAGCAGAGCCTGCAGCCCGGTGTCCAGTGAATGTTGCAGTCTCACCATTATTGATCTGCAGGCCGCCTCCTCAGACAGCACCCTTTTGCCCTGCCCACCCACAGGTCCGGTGTGGCCTCTGTGGCCCTTGTTGACCTTGCCCTGCCATGTGAGGATTACTCAGCACTCCAGCACACCTCTGGGGCCTGGCCTCTGCCGGTGTGTGTCAGGGTGCCTGCGGAGGGAGTTCCAGCTCCTTGCCTAGTCACCCTGCACCCTTTACTGAGCACTAACTTTGTGCTATGCTGGTGGCACAAGAGGCCCAGCCTCCTGACCAGCCAGTCAGGCTGGTAGGAGGAGCACATGTGCTTCTGAGCACCTCCTGATTGCCTGGGGCATTATGGGGACCACAGAACCTTCCCATCGCCTGGCGTGATCCCACAGCACAGAGCTGAGGCTGACACTCAGTGGGGACCCTCAGCCTGGCTGGTCTAGCACAGCCATTGGGTGTGTGCTGCGAGAGAGGGCTGACTTCTTCTTCCGGTGGGAGACTTGCTGTGAGGCCCCCATTGGTCCCTATACTTCTTGTCTGCACACACCTGTCACACTGCACCCCCCACACACATAGCTGGTCCACCCCCCCCCCAACAGCCAGGGGAGGGTGGACCAGCAGTACCCAGGCCCAGGAGTCCTGAGCAGTGGAAGAAGGTCTAGGTGACCCAGGGGGAAGGGTGTTCCTGGGGCCCCTTCTACCCCTTTGCCAGCTGGTGGCTGGGTCTGGCACCAGCCCTCCCTCCCCTAAACCACAGCACTGCAATTCCTGCCACCTCCTGTCTGGACCCAGCCAAGGAACTGGGGCCCAGAGTGTCTTTATCCCTGCCCCAACCTCCCAGGAGCCCCCAAGTCTGGGGCAGACGGAACCGACATAGACACCACCAGTGCTGAGGGCCAGGCCTGGGCTGGAGGAAGGAGTGGGGGATGGAACACCCAGATAAGCCCGGAAAGGTAATGTCAGAGAAGGTGGAGGAAGTGCTTTTTGAGTAGCATCTTGAAGAATGAATAGGAGTTTCCCAGATGGGGATGAGCAACTGCAAAAAACACCCAGCATATGAAGTGCCTACTGTACACCTGGCTGTGTCCTTTGTACATTGTGTAACTTCCTCTCCAGTGAAAGTCTCAGTCCTTATTTTCCAGATGAAGAAACAGAGGTGTGACGGAGTGGAATGACTTGCCCCCAGCAACACTTTTGGGCTCTTTCTGGCCCTTTCTCCTCTGCCTGTTTTTCAACATCTTCAGCCTTCGGCCCTAACCAGAGAGGGGAGAGAGGGAACACCATGGGGGGAGGAGGCCACACCTTAAGCTCTTGCTATGGGGTTTAGCACATAATAATAAGTCCTTTTTGAGTAAATCATTCTTTCCATCAGCCCACCAAGCTGGGATGATGAACCCATTTCACAATCGAGACTACTAAGGCTCAGAGGCATTCCCGGGAGGGGGCTTCCCCAGCTGCCCAGCAGCACGACCCTCCAAGTATCTGTTTCTCCTGGGAGAGCAGCCGTAGACCCTGCCCAGCTGTGATTCCTGGAGTGTTTACTGTGGACCCGGGGCGGGCTGGACCAGGCAGGCGTGGGCGGACAAAGTCCGGAGACTATAAAGGCCTGGCCAGCAGCATCCGCTCAATTCCAGTTCAGAGCACCAGGAGCATAGCCATGCAAGGGCAGCGACCCACGACACCGTGCTGTCCCACAGTGCTGCTGCTGCTGCTGCTGATGCTGTCATGGCTGCTGTCGGGAGGAGCCCTATCGCTGGCCCAGGAGCACCTCCCGGCCTTCCCAGGACCTTCAGACGTGCACTCCAGTCTGAATGTCTTCAGATTGCGGGAGCTGCGGAAACGATATGAAGATCTGCCGACTAGGCTTCGAGTGAACCAAACCTGGGAAGACTCGAACCCCGACCTCATCCCTGCCACTCAAGTCCAGATACTCACCCCAAAGCGTGAGTGAAATCTCAAATACACATCCCCAGCTCTCACCCCAGCAGCTTCTATCATCTAACCAGTGGTTCTGAGTCATAGAGCCCGTGACGCCGTCTTAGTTTCCCCATCTGTGAGCCAGACAAGAACGGCCCCCACTCGGGGCTGATGAGGGAGCTAGTGACCCTGTTGCATCAGGACAAGGCAAGGCTTAGCCAACGTGAAAAAGGAGAGTTATAGTTCCTCGGATAGCAGATGGGGAAACTGAGGCTGAGAGAAGCCAGAGACTCTCCCGAAGACTCACAGAGCCTGGAGAGCTCTAAAACGAGGTGGGACCTGGGTAAGGGGTCCCTGTCTTGGATGTAACAGGTTTTGAGGGTAGGTGGGATCCAAGAAGAAAGATGCAGAGGCAGGGCGGGGGATAGGAGGGGGAATCAGTGGGGCTTAGCAGTGCACAACGGCTGGCAGAACCGACCTGGCAGAACCAGCTGGAGCTGGTTTTGAACCTGATGCAGTCATGATGCAAAGCACTGCTACAGTTGCACGTGGTAGGTGCTTAGAAACAAGGAGGGAGTATTTTCGCATCCCCCACAGAGGCTCCTGGAGACAGAGGGCAGGAGAAGGAAGCCTGGTACCCTTCACTTCTCAGATAGGAAACCAAGACCCAAGGAGCTGAAAACACAATGGCTGGTTGCTGAGTCCCTAGTCCCACGCACTTAATAGGCCTTCAGAGAAAAGTTTTTGACTACCAGGAAAAGGCAGAATCGGCATTTGAATCTCAGGCTCTCTAGATATTGGATATTTATTAATTCTGCCAAATATTTACTAAGCACCTACTGTGTGCCAGGCGCTGCAGTGACCAGGCAGACGAAATCCCTACTGAGATTCTAGTAGGGGCAGTGAAATGATACAGTACAACCAAATAAAACACGGTAGTGCCTATTTTATGCAGGCTAGAAGAATTCAGGGAAAGAGTGTGGCTGAAAGAGTGAAGAGTGAAGGAAGCAGTTTATACAGTGGTCCTGAGGTGGGATCCAGTCTGGCTCATGGGAGGAAATGGGAACATTCATGCCTGGCACACAGTAGGCCTGTGGGTGACTGGCCTTTCTCTCTCCCACAGTAACACTTGGACCAGGCGGCCACCTGCACCTGCGCATCCCTCGGGTCAACCTAACTAAGGGGCTGCTCCCCGCAGCCTCCCGCCTGTATCGGGCCCTGCTCAGACTGCCCCCGCCAGAGTCGAGCTCGTGGGATGTGACGCGACTGCTGCAACGTCACATTGGCAGCCTAGGAGTCTCCCGGGCATCCGCACTGGGCCTGCACCTGCCGCCACTTTCCGATCGGTGGCTGGATGCATCACCTTCAGCACAGCTTCGGCTGGAACTGCACTGGCGACCAAGCGCCCGCAGGGGACGCCGCAGCGTGCACGCGCGCGCCCAGGACGGCTGTCCGCTTGGGGAGGGGCGATGCTGCCGCCTACACAGCTTGCGCGTATCGCTGGAGGACTTGGGCTGGTCCGACTGGGTGATTGCGCCGCGCGAGCTGGACGTGCGTGTGTGCAGCGGTGCGTGCCCAAGCCAGTTCCGATCGGCTAACAGGCATGCCCAAATGGTGGCGCGTCTGCACCGCCTGAAGCCTGGGCTTGCTCCTGCCCCATGCTGCGTTCCCTCCAGCTACGAGCCTGTGGTACTCCTGCACCGGGATAGCGAGGGCCGTGTGTCCCTCACGCCCTACGAGGACCTCGTGGCCAACGACTGCCACTGCTTATGAGCTGACCTAGGCCTTCACTTATGGCACATGTGCAATGGAGGTGACCTCAGTCCTTGCCTGTCAAATGGAATAGGCTAGTGGGACCAAATATCCTATCATAACTGCTGCTGTCTGCGGCCTCCCGCCTACACTGCTGTATTTATAAATTGGTATTTATTATTAATTTATTGGGGTTACCGGCCTAGGGACCAGAGAGCTTGGGGAGGACTGGGCCAGCAGAGTGTGCAGTTATTTAAACTCTGGTTAATAAAAATGAAGCTGTCTGACCTGACTCCTGTGATGCCCAGAGAGAGCTGGGGACCTTGGGAAGAGCCCGCCTCTGGCTGGCCCCACTTCCCACAGGAGATCTGGTATAGGGGTTAATGACAGGGTTCAAGGAATGGGCAGCACGGCGTTCTTGGAGATGATGGGCAATTGGGTGTGCATAGTAATGGCCTCAAGGACAGCTGGGGACAGACCTCTCAGTCTCCATGCTTCTGCAGCCCCTGTCTGTCTCTGAGTGTGTCCATCTCCTCATCTCTTATTACTGCTGTTTCTGGATGACTTAAAATATATTGGGCCCTGGCTGGTGTAGCTCAGTGGTTTGAGTGCGGAGGGTCACAGGTTCGATTCCCAGTCAGGGCACATGCCTGGTTGCAGGCCGTGTCCCCAGTGGGGGCTCACAAGAGGCAACCACACATTGATGTTTCTCTCCCTCTCTCCTTCCCCTCTCTCTAAAAATAAAATCTTAAATATATATTGGTATATTAGAGCTAAAATAGACCTAGAGACTAATTCTATAACCGCATTTTACAAATGGGGGGACTGAGACCATCCTCCCAATGTCCCAGCCAAAGTTCTACATCTTTATTAGGATGTTCACAAGTAAGAAAAAGAGAAGGGTCTCAGTGGATTGAGTGCTGGCCTGCAAACCGAAAGGTCAGAGGTTTTTTTTCCAGTTAGAGCACATGCCTGGATTGTGGGCTGGGTCCCCAGTTGGGGTTGAGTGAGAGGCAAGGTATCTATGTTTCTCTCTCACACTGATGTTTCTCTCTCTCTCTCTCTCTCTCCCCCCCCCACCCCCGTCTCTAATAATAAATAAAATCTTGACATACTCATCCAGATGGGTAGGAGCGGTGGTGTGCTGTGGAAAGGCTGTGGCAGCGGTGGGGGTGGGAGGCATGGACGGGGGGGATACCTTAGGAGCGAGCAATCTCAGCCCCAGGCCAGACTGCACAGCCCAGGGTTCCAGCACGGGGAACATAGATCATCATTACCTCTGGCTGTAAAAATTAGTGGGGATTGGGACGTTGGAGGAAATTGCCAGATTTTCACTGCTTAAAGGGTTCATACAGTCTAAGAATGTACACAAACCCATCCACTCTGGGATTCACCATGGGGGCACCAGCTGGAAGGGCACCAGTCACACACTAGAAGGGAGTGAAGTGATGGGGGACCAGCAGAATCCAGGCTGTGGCATTGTACCCTCTCCGAGCCCTCCCCACACAGTCCCAAAGCAGTGAGGCAGGTGTCCTGCCCTGGCAATTACCTAAGACTCTGCCAAACACAACTTACAGGTGTTTTTTCTACATAGGCCACACTACTAAGACAGGGAGTAAAAACAGCTCTATCTAATACACAGAAACAGACACAGGGAGACTGCTAAATTGAGGAGACAAAGACATACGGCCCAAATCAAAGAACAGAACAAAACCCTAGAAAAAGAACTAAGTGAAATGGAGATAGCCTATCAGATGCAGAGTTCAAAACACTGATGATCAGGATGCTCAGAGAACTCCTTGATTATGGCAGAAAAATAAAGGAAGAAATGAATGTTACACTACGTGAAATAAAGAACAATTCAGAGGAAACCAACAGAGAAGGGAAGGAAGCTGGGATTCAAAACAACAATGTAGAGCATAAGGAAGAAATAAACATTCGACCAGAACAAAAAAAGGAACAAGAATTTAAAAAAATGAAGATAGGCTTAGGAAACTTTGAGATATCTCCAAATGTGCCAACATCCAAATCATAGGGATGCTAGAAGGAGAAGAGGAAGAGTAAGAAATTGACAACTTATTTGGAAAAATAATGAAAGAAAACATCCCTAATCTGGTAAAGGAAATAGACCATACAAGTTCAGGAAGCACAGAGAGTCCCAAACAAGTTGGACCCAAAGAGGAACACACCAAGACACATCGTAATTAAAATGCCAAAGGTTAAAGATAAAGAGAGAATCTGAAAAGCAGAGACTTACCTCCAAAGGAGTTCCCATAAGACTATCAGTGGATTTCTCAAAAGAAACTTTGCGCAGGTAAGAAGGGAATGGCAAGAAGTATTCAAAATGATGAAAAGCAAGGACCTACAACCTAGATTACCCTATCCCTGCAAAGCTATCATTTAGAATGGAAGGGCAGATAAAGTGCTTCCCAGACAAGCTAAAGGAGTTCATCACCCCCAAGCTATTATTACAGGAAATATTAAAAGAACTAAGAAAAAGATCAAAACCATGAACATTAACAAGGCAACAAACTCAACTATCAACAATTGATTCTAAAACAAACAAACAAAGCAAACAACCAGAACAGGAACAGAATCATAGATACGGAGATCATTTGGAGGGTTATCAGTGGGGAGGAGGAAGTGGAAGAATGGGGAAATGGTTCAGGGATTAAGAAGCATATCTGGAGGGAACAAAATGGGGGAAGTTACGAATAGCATAGGAAATGGAGAAGCCAAAGAACTTATATGCACGACCCATGGACACGAACTAAAGTGGGGGATTGCTGGAGGGAAGGGGGGTAACTGGGCGGAGGGTGTCGAAGGGAGAAAAATGGGACAACTGTAATAGCATAATCAATAAAATATTTTTTAAAAGAATTCTAAGTGGTCACAAAGATGGCTGAATTGAAATAACTACAAAAAAATCTTCAAAAAAGAAAGAAAAGGGGTGACATTCTGGGTAAAAGAATGGCTTCAGGAGGGAGGCAGGCTTGGTGGGGATGAGACCCAGACCACAAAAGCAGAGGGATGGGAGAGGGCGGTGAAGTGGTCAGGCCTGGGTCCTGCAGTCCTCAAGTACCAGGCTGAAAATCCAGAGACAGTGGGGAGCCATGGAGGGTGTGTGAGCAGTGGAGGGGCACAGTCCCAATTTATAAGTCATAAAAGTCCATCTGAGGTTGGCGTGGGCCGCCTTGGGGGCCGAGTCTGGATGCCAGGCACCTGGGAAGGGGGCCTGAGAAGGACAGAGGGAAGGGACTGGAGAGATAATCAGAAGTCTCAGAGATCTAGTTCTGAGAGCTCAGGAAGTCCCCACCGGAAGGAACCTATACTCCCGAACTGGCAGCCTCAACTGCCCCACAGTGTTTATTGAACACCACCTGCATTGAGAGGAAGATGACAATAGTTCAAACTTTGAACCTCCTGTGTCAGTGTTGGACTATCTCCTCTTTCTTTTCTAGCAGCCAAAGGTGCTGAAGAGCAGAGCGGGGGCTGAGGAGGGACCTCGAAGACAGTTCCTCCCTGTCCCCATTCCTCAGACTGGGAGACTGGGGCCGGGGGAGATCCAGAATGGCCCTGGAAGAGGGCAGGCTGGAGTTCAGGCCATTGCAGGCTCAGTGCCCAGGGATCACGTACTCTTCATCAACCGGTGGGGTCTGGCCCAGGAACTGCAGGTTGCCATAGATGGGCTGGGAGGCCTGGCGGGGGCTCTGGGAGGCCTGGGGGAGACTTTCGTAGTTCATGTAGAGGTCGTTGTCCTCTGAAGGGTGAGCCCTGTGGGGACAGACAGAAGGGTGGGAAGGAGAACTCGGGGCAGACACATCAGTTATGAGAGGCAAAGAAAGTGCAGGGTGGCCAAGTCCATTCCTAATATTTACATACAAGGAAACTGAAGCACGAGGCACTGTTCTCCCAGACGTAATTTTCTCTGAGGAAAGGAAGTCAGGGTCAGTAAGTCTGGGAACACTCTGTCAGCCCAGCACTGTAATGCTGTGGTCCAAGGACCTTGAGCCATTTTAAGATTTTTCCCCCTCCCTTAAAGTTGAGAGAGTTGCCCATTTTTTACATTAAAATCTAGACTTCAGTTTTCTCTTGAAAAATCAGAAGCTCTGGTTATACCAGCCACATGAACACAAGTGGCTGGAATCAGTATCTGCCCCTTTAGACAGAAAATATTTCTACGGTCCCTGAAGCAGTAGACTTTGTGACTGCAATATAAAAATAAGTCTCTGAGGCTCAGTTTCTGCATCCATAAAATTAGTCAGGGAGGAGATTGCTTCTTAGCAATGTCTAGCTAAGGTAGGCAATACTCTCAGAGAAGAACTTTCCTGCATCTAGAACATCCTAATCCCACCCTGGGTCCTCTTGTAACAAAGGCCACTTTGAGTAAATGGCGTCTATCTGCCATTCACACTATAGTATGAATTACTCCAAACACATATATGGTTGTATAGGGATGGACAGGACTGGGAGTCAGGGTTTGTTTCCTACCTCTGCTTCTGACTCACCATGTGACCTTGGGCATATCATTCTCCTCCCTCCCAGAGCCTAACATTCTGAAATTGTAAAATGTAGAGGATGAATGGCACATCCAATCCTAAATATTTTTGGAAGAGACTGGCCCTGAGCCCTTGGTGAGAGTGAGGCAGAGGTGAGCAGCAGAACACAAGCTGCCTTAGCAAGTGTAGTTCCTTCGAATCCCTACTGCAGTCCACTTCTGCTTTTAAGCCATATTTTCATCTGCTTTGCATATTCTCTCACTTCTCATCAATAGACTGCCACCAGTCTCCCCACATGTGGATCTCGCTGCTCAAACCCATCCTGAACCCTTTTCCCTTCTCGCTTGGATCCTCCCGACCCCTTCAACCTCAGCTCTGATGTCTTGCTGTTTCCAAATCCATTGACAGCAGATTCTCTGTTCTTTCCCACTTTCCGACATTTGTTTCTGCTGATGCCTACCCCCCACCCCCACCCCACCACTCCTCGTCCATCCTGGAAAAGGTGAACCTATCTATCCATCCCCAGCCTGATCTAGAGGTGTTGGGACTTTGTAGGGGAGAGGGATATAGATGGCTTTCCTAGCATCTCCCATGTGTCCAAGGGAGATGGGGGGAGGGCTGTCCCCTTTACACAGACGGAAACAGTGGTTCAGAGACAGCTCTGGGTCACACGAGATTGGCTCCCAGGCTGCTGACTGCTACCACAGAACTCTGATTCTGCCTAGAGCACTTGCCTCCTCTCTCCCTGTCCTTGGCCGCTAGAAACTGGGTTTGTGGGTCATGAAGTGGGAGCTTGTCCCATCTACAGGAGCTCACTTCATTCTTACCTTACTCCATGAAGTGGAGGCTGCTATTATCCCCATTTTATAGGTGAGGAAAAATTACTTGCTCAAAATCACAAAGAAGCCTCCAAGAGGCAGAGCTGGGATCTGAACCCTAGCCATCTGGCTTGAGTCTTGCAGGTAGATGTGTGTAGGTCACTCACCCGTGTTTGGTCCATTGGTGCTCGGCAGGTGGCTGGCCCATGAACACATTCTCATAATCAGGCGTGTGGGGCCTGGGCAGGGTGTCCGCTGGTTGCTTAGGGCTGTGGCTGCGGCTACCATACCTCGGCTGCCGGCCGGAGCTGGACCTAGGACCATCTGCAGCAGCCCATGTTTTGCCCAGGCCCTGGCTACTGGGTGCCCAGCGTGCCCGAAATCTCCAGGCCAGCAATGAGCCAGCTATGGAGAGTCCAAGGAGCATGCTTCCACTGGCTGCCAGCACCCCAATGGTCATGGAGGACAGGCCAGGTGGGCAGCCGACCTCCAGGAAGGTGGAGAGGTTGTGCCAGGTGCCAGCTCCTGCATCCAGGCACTGCAGAAGTGGTGGGTCAGAGCAATTCTGGTCCTGCCGGACCTTGTGCCAGGAGGCTAGGATGCAGTGGCAGTCGGCCTTCAGGTCAAGGTTGCAGTTTTCTGCCAGCATCGCAGGCACGTGTTCCAGGGGGTTGTGTGTCACATTCAGAATCTGCAGGTGATGAAGGGTGGCGAAGAAGGGCCATGGGAGCTCTCGAAGTCCATTACCAGACAGGTCGAGGAGGCGAACGCTGATGGCCTGCAGAGACTTGTTCCGGGGCAGGCTCAGGCCTTGACTGCTGAAGTTCAGGCACGTGGCTTTGAACTCCCTACTCCAGTCCATGTCCCCCGAGGACACGTTGCAGGACAAACCCAGGCTGCATGGATCCTGCAGTAGCAGCAGCAACCATGGTGCCCATGCCAGGGCGCCCCCCATTCAAGCAACCTAAGCAGAGACACCGGAATCTAAGCCCCGACCTCTGCCTGTGGTCACCCTCACCCTCACCACCTGGGTTTATTATTAGTTAGTTAGTTTTTTTTTTTTTTTTTTCCAGTATCTGAGAACATCTCAGGCTGCTTCTGGTAATAGGCAAGCCCTCACTTGTTACCCACTCACTGCTTTGCTCTGGCTTCCAGCCTCAGTCTCTTCTCTGAGAAATGGGTACATAACCCCAGAGCCCATCTTGGAGGGTGAGGAAGAGACCTAGACTGTGTGTCCCCTTCCCCTTCTCCCAGATGAGTTCCTTGAGCTTGGCCCAGCCCCCCAATATTTCTGGCAGCTTCATTGAACAAGATGGGACCACATGCAAATAAGTGGTTGCCCTGCAAATGGCCCCGCCCCTGAAAAATACAATAGCTGGGAGTCCTGACTGGGTTGCCCGGAGTGGGAGCTGCTGATCTCTGACTTGCGGCCCCTGCACAGACCCCAGTTCTAGCCTCCGTCTTACCTTTGCAGACCCGCTGTTAGGAGTTTACCTGGGCAGTGCTGGAAAGCTCCCACTCAGAAAAACTTCGTGGTGGCTAACCTAGACTGGGGTCTCAGTGGCCGGCACCCTCTCAGATATTCAGTGGTCCCTGGTGCTCCTCAGACTCTGCACCCAGCAACGGAGGGGAAGAGGAACTGGTCTCCGGGTGGAGTGCAGAGGGCAAGAATGAAGAAAATACAAAGACCCGCCCTTCTGCAAGGCCTCCAGGCTCAGGATTCTCACGGGAGGGGGAGGGGTGGCCTGCTTCCCTCTTGCTATAACACGGTCATCCCCCACTAACACCCCAACTGACTGCTACCTCATCAACTCACTTCCTGGTCTTAGCTCAGTTGACTCCCAACTCTTGCCTTCATTTATTCATTCAACAAACATCAAGAGATCTCAGCCCCATCCAGATTTCCGAAGAAGACCCAGTCTTGAGAGAGGACAGAGCCAAACACAGACAACCCTAGTCACATGGAGGCAGGGCAGGGCTAGAGGGAGGAACAGTGTCCTGGAAGCTTTCTTGGAGGAGGAGACATTAAAATTGGGGCTTTAACTCATGCATGGAAATTTGCTGAGGAGTCCTAAAACCTGCCTTTGACTCTCCAAGCTCCTGGCCTCCCCCACAGACTCAGGGCTCTTACTCATGTACAAAGACTCCTCCCTGCTGAGTAGGAGGGTGTGAGAGGATCTCCTGGGAGAGAGGACATTGAGTGTGGGGCTTGGACGATGAATCTCAGTGGCAGCAGTGGCAGGCAGAGACAAATGCACTTATAGGTTCCAGGCAGAAGGCACAGCAGGAGCAAAGGCCCTGGGCCCTGGGCTCAAAGCATGGGCCCTGGGCCTGGTGGTTAGAAGTGGAGAGGCTGGAGTGGGGATTCTGAGAGTAGGAACTGTGGTATAGGTGCGGGAAGTGGGGGATGGCACAGGCCTGGAAACAGACTGAGGAGTGGGGCTTTTTCCCAGGCCCTTGGGAAGACAAAGCTGATGCGTAATGTAAGCAGGGGCGATGTGTAGGCACTGGGTCAAGACACACATCCGGAGTGAGCCTGGGGCCTGGAGGTGGAGCCTGGGGAGGAGGCTGGATCCGAGGGAGAGGGGGACCTGAGTCAGACCTGAGGAGCAGTGACAAAAGTGAGATTGTGGAGGGAGTGGCAGGGGTGGGCTGGGAGCATCTTGGCCGCACTGAAGTCCCAACATCAGGCAGACCCAGTTCAATTCCATTCTAGCCCCTGACTCACTGTGTGGCCTTAGCTGCTCTGTGCCTCAGTTTCCACACCTGTAAAATGGGGTAAGTGCTAAATGGCTTCTGGACTCTGAGAGGCTGCAGTTCACTCCCTCTGCTTTACCTGGTCCTCAGACTCAGGTTTTGAGCTGAGGAGTTGCAAACTGTTCTTCAACACAGCCAAAGATACTCCTGATAAGAAAATGCATATCGCAATGACTCAGACCCTGTTTGTTTTCAATCATCAGTTTGACAAGAGTCCAACAGTGTGAAAACACTGATGCTGGCTGTGCTGTGGGGAAACAGGCAACCCCACACATGTGGGGGGCATCCACAGTGCTGCCCCCTGGAGGGCACCCCGGCACAGGCCTCCAGAATCGTGAACACACGTGTCCACTTACCCAGCAATTCCACTCTGGGACTCCCTCAAATATCTCCTTGTTTGCAGAATGATAGGGGTGTGAACTGATGAAAGATGAACACAATCTGAAACACCCATAGCATGAAATATTACACAGCCACACAAGGTCCGTCCGGGAAAAGTCCAGCCAACACTAATATAATGAGAACAGTTTGTGTGACATTGAGGTAACCTGGCAGCCAAGGAGAGTGGACTGGAATGTGCATTCGTGAACAATGATGACTTCACTGTACTAGGCATGGGGGTGGTAGATGTTGGTGGTGAGTGAGCACGTGTGCTGTGTGGGCATCACATTCCAAATGACTGAGTGAGTAGAGCAACCAATCTGCATCAAATTTTGCATTAAGCTTGAACCTTCCTCTGTGGAAACTATTCAGGTGATTCACAAGGCCACAGCTATTGGTGGTTGGAAGCTTCATCATGACAACGTGCCTGCTTGTGCACCACGTCTCATGCTGAGGAGTTTTTTTTTAAGATTTTATTTATTTATTTTTAGAGAGAGAAGATGAGGGGGAAAAAGAGGGAGAGAGAAACATCATTTGATTGCCTCTTGCACCCCCGCAACTGGGGACCTGACCTGCATCCCAGGCATGTGCCCTGACCAGTAATCGAACCAGTGACCTTTTGATTCCCAGGTCAGCAGCACTCAACCTACTGAGTCCCACCAGCCAGAACTAGAGTTTTCTGATGAAACCTCAAATCACCCAGGTGACTCAGCCCCCCTGCAGCCCAGATTTGGTGCCCCGCAACTTCTGGCTTTTCCTAAAACTAAAATCACCTTTGAAAGGGAAGAGATTTCAGATTGTTGGTGAGATTCAGGAAAATATGATGGAGCAGCCGTTGGCAATGGGCAGAACTGGGGGAGGTCCCAAGGTGCCTAATTTGAAGGAGACTGAAGCATCATTGTCCTGTGTACAGTGTTCTTGTATCTGTATCTCCTTCAGTAAATGTCTCTACATTTCATATTACATGGCTGGATATCTTCTGGACAGACTTCACAAAAAAGGACTGAACACTGACAAAGGCTACAATTTGGATAAACCTGGAAAATCATGCTGAGTAAAAGAAGCCAGACATAAAAGGCCACATGTTGGATGACCCCATTTATATGAAATGTCCAGAGCTGGCAAATCCATAGAGACAGAAAGCAGACTGGTGGTTGCCAAGGGTGGGGCGAAGGGCATGGGGAGTGACTGTAATGGGGACAGGGTCTCCCTTTGGAGTGATGGAAATGTTCTGGAACTAGGTAGAGGTGGTGGTTGTACAACATGGTGAATACACTGAATGCCACTGAATTGTTCACTTTAAAATGGCTAACATGGTAAATTTTATATTAAGTAAGTGTATTTTGCACAATAAAGAAGATAAATCAGAAAGATGACACGACAATTAGATGATTTATTGTAGCAATGTTTGTTACATGAAAAAAAAATTGTTAACAACCTAAGGGTTGGTCAGGTTAAAAACAGTTCATCTATCTTGGCAGGGCAGGGGGAGGGGTGGTGCCACAGAATCATGAAAACAAAAGTATAGACCTTTATGAACAAATATGGAGAGACTCATTTATTTCCTCCACAAACCCTTATTAAGTTCCTATTGTGTGCCCTGGCTGGTGTGGCTCAGTGGATTGAGCACCAGCCTGCGAACCAAAGGGTCACCAGTTCAATTCCCAGTCAGGGCACATGCCTGGGTTGCAAACCAAGTCGGGCCCCCAGTAGGGGGCACGAACCAAAGAAACTTTGGATGAGACACAAAAAAACAATACCCATAGTTACTTATCGGTGGCAGGCAGGTAGGAGGGAGAATCTCACCATGTACGTTTTAATATTTTTAATTTTAGAACCCTGTCATTCCACTTGAATGCAAATTGTAGTCAGAATAAAAACCTTAGCCCTGGCTAGTGTGGCTCAGTGGATTGAGTGCTGGCCTGCAAACCAAAGGGTCTCCTGTTTGATTCTCAATCAGGGCACATGTCTGGGTTTCAGGCCAGGTCCCCAGCAGGGGGTGCACAAGAGGCAACCATACAGTGATGTTTCTCTCCCTCTTCATCCCTCACTTCTCTCCAAAAACAAAAAAAAAACAAAAAAAACAACAACAACAAAAAAAACACATTAAAATTAGCCAGCAAGCACACACAAGATACTCAGGCTTTAAAGGCAAGAGGGACAAGAGGAGTCCCAGCTGGCCTGGGTACAGGTTGGCCATCTCCCACACCCCACACCCTGGGAGAAGTTGACAGTGTCCAGCACTGAGGTTTCTTAGAACAAGAGGAAATGTGGAAATGAGGAAGCACTAGACACTCAAGCTGTGGGGGAGGGCAGGGGAGGGGAGGGGAAGAGGGAAGGGGAGAGGCAGGCGTGGGTCCTGAAATAGTGGGTCTGGGGGGCCTTGGGGCTTGGGGTCTGGTACAACTAGGGTCCTGAAGTTTGGGAAGATTAGCTCCTGGGGCTTGGCAGTTGGGAAATCCCTGGCATTTGGGGGGTCCTGGGGTCTGCAGCATGTCAGGGGTTTGGTGCTGGGGTCTGGGTCTCTTGCTACAGCCCCATGGGCCATGCCTAGGCCTGTGGAAGGAGGAGCTCGGGGCTCCACTGTCCCTCCCCCTGGCTGAGGGGAGCTGGAAGCTTCTGGAGGGTGTATTTTCATACTCCCTCTCCTGCTCTCCTGACACACTGAGCAGGTCTTGGGCCTGAGTCCTAGCCAAGGCCAGCCCATCAGCACAAAGAGCTCTGGAGACCGTCAGAGACACTGAAAAATTGATACACATGGACTTCCCTCAATTAAGCTATGTTCGCCCAACACCCTCTGATCATCCCGTACCCACCCTGCACTGGGTGAGGCCTCAGCCTGGGCCCTGCCCACAAGAGACCCTAGACTTTTGGCTCAGCCCTCTTCTTGGCTTCCTGCCATCTCCATTCTGTCCTGACTGCCTTTGAAACCCCACCCCTCCCTTAGAGTCCAGTCTCCCCTAAGGAAGGGATGGGGCAGGCTGACAAATCAGCAGCAGGGGAGCCTGTTTGGGGTGTTTGGGATCTTCAGGAACCTGAGGGGCTCTGGAGCCAGCAGGTCAGGACAGAAGACAGGTGTGATGACCGAGGGCTAGGCTGGGGCAACAAAGCCAACTAGGGGCAAACCTGGAATGTGGGTGACTGCTGACTTCTATGTATTCATTCAGCAAACTTGGCTGGGGCCTGCTTGGCCACTTCATTGCTGTGTCACCTGGCCTTGTTGGCTATAGTAAAATTTGAGAAGCCACTGAATACCTTTGGGAGGGGGGTGGGCGAACAAAATGTGGCATTGAGGCAACTGTGGTCAGCAAGTGTGTTCTACCTCCCAGATGGCATTTTGCTGCTCTGGCTGCAGAAGGCCACGCTACTGGCCCACACGGCTCTCCTAGGAGCAGCCCTGAACCACACACAGAAGGAGAGGTAAGTATAAACGCCCCAGCTCCTTGTTCCTCCAATAGGGCACCTTTGAGGCTCATGAACTACACCATCTTCCTGGGGGCTCTCTGGGAACCCAACTTTGGCGTACCTGCTCACTGGTGCCCCCTGCAGGGCGCCTTCTCTCCTCACCATGACCAGGGCTTCCTGGAGTGACCTCCCAAATAACTATGACTCTGAATTCTGGACATCAGGGCTGCTTCTTGGGGACCCCAAATTAAGATAGGTGAAGTGCCAAAAAGGAATACTGTATGCTATCACTTATATGCAAGATCTAAAAAAAACAAAATAGGCCTTGGCTGGTGTATCTCAGTGGATTCAGTGCGGACCTGCAAACCAAAGGGTCTCCTGTTTGATTCCCAGTCAGGGCACATGCTTGGGTTGCAGACCAGGTCCCCAGTAGGGGGCATGTGAGAGGCAACCACACTTTGAAGTTTCCCTCCCTCTTTTTCTCCCTCTGTTTTCTTCTCTCTAAAAATAAATAAAGCCCTGGATGGTATAGCTCAGTAGATTGAGTGCAGGCCTGCGAACCAGAGGGTCACCAGGTCAATTCCCAGTCAGGGCACATGCCTGGGTTGCAGGCCAGGTCCTCAGCAGGGGGCACGTGCGAGAGGAAACCACACATTGATGTTTCTCTCTTTCTCCTTCTCTCCCCCTCTCTCTAAAAATAAATAAATAAAATCTTTCAAAAAAATAAAATAAAAATAAATAAAAATAAAATAAAGTAAAAAACAAAATAAATAAGTAAACAAAACAGAACCATAAATACCATAGAGAACAAGTTGATGGCTGCCAGAGGAGAGAGGGTAGATGGGAACAACAACAAAAAAACACCGATAATCATTTATTTCATGATTTAAAAAAAAGAATGCTATACAGCAGTGAGATTTTACAAACATTTTAAGTTTATTATATACAGACTATATAAATAAATATATAAGTATTAACATTAAAATATAAGTACCTAATCAAACATTTATATAAATGCTTATAATTGTTATATTTAATTATAAATAGCAGCACCCAGGCACTGGCTACTTAATTCGTATTAATCAGTGGAGTCTTCATGATAGCCCCTTGAAACTGGAACTATCGTTGTCTCCCATTTTACATCAGGCGAAACTGAGGCGCAGGGTGAGTAGCTTGCCCAAGCCTGCAGCTGCTGAGGGGCAGCCGTGACCCCGCGTGGCTGACCGTGAGACTGCCCTGCTCAGAAACAGGCTGCATTTGTCGCAGCGTGCCACCTGGCAGGGTGTGCAGAGCCATTGCAGGGCCCACGAGTGCTCGTGGATGCACAGATGTGGACTTCGTGGTAGCTACTGCCCGGGGGTGGATGCTAATGAGGGTGTTTAGCTGTATTTGCTAGGTTTTACTTATTTTGTTTTTGGTAAGATTTTATTCATTCCACAAATATTTACTGAGTGCCTACTGCATGCAGCAAAACTCCTGCCCTTGGGGAGCTGACATTCCAGTGGGGGAGATGATGAACTATAACCCAGCAAAGTTAAAGGAGGTTAGGAAATAACAGCACTACTGAGAAAACAAACAAACACTGCCCCCCCACCACCCCATGGAGTATTCTGACAGCTAGACAGGGTAGTTAAGGAGGGCTTCTTAAGGGGAATAAAAAGACAAAAAAAGGAAAAACAAAACAATACAAAAAAGATTTGCAGGTGAAAGTTCAAAGTGGGAACAAAGTTTTTTAGGGAGAGTGGTGGGAGAACTGGGTGTTTTTTGAGAATTTTTCTCCTGTTTTTGCCATGGAATCATTAAATTCCTAAATATGTCAACTGTACTTGGAAGCCTACTTGGAGGAACAGGCGAGGTCAGAGAAACTGGGGGGATTCCAAGCCTGAAACTTGGGATCTCCAGAGTGGCTCAGAAACGGGGCAGGAGGGGCCTGCGAGGAGCCTCCAGAGTTGGACTTGCAAGTCTCTGCTTCCCTCCTGTGGTCCTGCTCGGGATTGCAGGAGCCGGTAGCATTGGAAAGCGTAGACTTGCTTGTACTCCATTCTGACCCTCACACCTGACCCCACCCTGAGCACAGGAGGGTCGAGCAATCTGTGTGGTCCTTAGGCTGAGATCTCTGAGGACACTGGAGGCTTCATGACCTTAGCACAGAGGGGACATTTGTAATTTTTAGTTCAGCTGCAGGTATTTATTTAGCGCCTACCTACTGTGTGCTAAGCCTTGTTCTCAGGGGTAGGGCACAGCATTGAATGAAACATTCAAATTCCCTGCTCATGGAATGCATGGATTACTGGGGACATGAGCAATCAATGTGAAAAAACAAGATTTTCAGAAAACCCAACAGAGCAGCATAAGCCAGCACATTAGAGGGCCTGCCTAAGGAGACATCCCTGGAGCTGAGGGGCCTGGAGGAGGAGGAGGCAGCCCCAGGGAAGCAGTGTTCTGGGCAGGGAAAACAGCCTGTGCAAAGACCCTGGGGTAGGAATGAGCTGGGTGTATGCAACAGGATCATGGATAAAAAGTGCCTAGTTTCTGGTGCTTAGCAAGCATCTACTCCCTACTGTTAAGCTGAGGGACCTGTAAAGGGGCAAAAAGGGCCCTGGCTGGTGTAGCTCAGTGGCTTGAGTGTTGGCTGGTGGACCAAAAGGTCACTGGTTCAATTCCCTGTCAGGACACATGCCTAGGTTGCTGGCCAGTTCCTCAGTTGGGGGTATCTGAGAGGCAACCAATTGATGTTTCTCTCCCTCTTTCTCCCTCTTTTCCCCTTTCTCTAAAAATAAAATCTTTAAAGAAAAAAAAGGGCAGAAAAGATCCCCCTCTCCCACATACCTCTCAGAGGGAGAGTACTTTCCTCCATCATAAGAGAGGCCTGGACTGTGGAGAGAAAAGGTGAGGGAGGGACACTGCCAACGTACCCTGAAGCGGGACCTGGTACCTCCACTCTCCACTGTGCATCCTGGGGCAAGTTGCATCCTTGCTTTGAGCCTCTGTTTTATCCGACAGAACTTTGTTGGCAGCTGCTCTAGACTTCTCTAGACTTCCCTACCTTCATTTCTCCCTTCCTTGACCCTGTCCCAGGACTGAGGTTCCCGCAAAAATACCTCCAATTTCCCAGCGTCCAAGACTTAGGCAAGAAGCTGGGGGCACTTCAGTGGGTGGGGCACTGCCTCTGGGTTGCCCACGTGTCTCCCTCAGTCCCTCTTTGAGCCTCAGTTTTCCTCATCTGTAACATAGGGAAGAGATACACTGCCTCTCTAATGAGTTGCTGGGTGCACAGGTTCCTAATGATTGGTTTGACTCTGGAGTTCAAGTACAGGGCAGAGGGCCAGGGACTTGATTTGTGGGCAGTGGGATGCACAGAAGGTGCTGGAAGTAGGGCAGTGTACTGGCTTGGGTTGAGCTTTGTGGAGGATGGACAGGAGGCTGGGCCAAGGTTCAGTCAGCTCCTGCTCACCGCCACACAGCAGGACTGGGCACAACCAAGGTTCAAACCCAGGCCTCGATCTTCTATCCAGGACTTCTGCCTCCAAGTAACCTGCATTGTGGTATAATACTCATTTCAGAAAACCGAGCCCTGGCTGGTGTGGCTCTATGAATTGAGTGCAGGCCTGTGAACCAAAGGGTCGCTGGTTCCATTCCCAGTCAGGGCACAGGCCTGGGTTGCAGGCCAGGTCCCCAGTAGGGGGTGAGCGAGAAGCACTGATGTTTCTCTCCTTCTCTTTCTCCCTCCCTTCCCCGCTCTCTAAAAATAAATAAATAAAATCTTTAAAAAATTTTAAAGAAGAAAAAAACCCTGAGACTCCAAGTGGTTGCTAGCTTTCCAAGCAGTGCAGGCTGTCTGAATAACCCTCCATTTGCGCCCCTTCTCCCTTCCCCCAGCACCCACTGCTGGCGGCCCTCTGTCCAGGCTGCAGTCCCTACCCAGGGCCCCAGCAGCCCCCAACCTGTGCTCACCAGCTGCTGCGGCTTCTCCCCTCCCAGTGTTGTTTGGGTTTTAATTTCGGTGTTGCAGTTAGAAAATTACCCATAATTACAACTCTAAGAGGAAATGTCTCCTAGTGCAGCCCCTGCTCCCAGCTGTGGACCCCTCCAACGTAAGGCTGGGGGGCTGCTGCAGAAGCTGCCAGCCAGGATCCTGGCCCCTTCCAAAGCCCCCCACTTTAATGAGAAGGGGCTGCTCTCCTGTGGAGAGGAAAAACCATTATCAGGAAAACTCAAATCAACCTTCCCAACTCTTACAACACATTCACCGCCCTACCTCTGGGTCTGCAGGGAAGGCCAATGCAGGGGCAGGCAGAGCTGCCAACAGGGTGCTTGATGCCTTATTTTATCATAAGTGACAAGTCCAATCTAGGCTAGTGTAGAACCGTAATATGGGGGATGTGGCCAGGGAAGGCAAGGAGGAGGGAGACAGGGACAGAGAAGGAGGAACTGCTGGGGCCAAAAACCAAAGGAGTAGCCAGAATAGGCCACGACTAAAGCCAGAGAAAGGTGGCATGAGCAGCCAGTGCGAAGGCTTAGAGGTGGGCCCTGGAAGGGTCTGAGAAGGGAAGGGCTGGAAGGGAGTGAGGGGAGGGACAGCCCCTCCTCCAGGCAGCCCCTCAGCCCTACAGTCCCACATTCAGAGCTTGCTTTGCTACCCACCCCCAGGCACAGCCCTGGACCCAGCAGGGTGGAGTTTGGGGGTTGTGGTGGTCCCAAGAGATGGAAACCCAGCTTAGGGTGACAGTCCACACCAGCCACACGGGGGAGAAGTTGCAGGAGTCAGTGAAGGCGTCACAGGTCTGGGATTCAGCCTGGATCCTTCACCTTCTGGCTTATGATTCCTCTTCTAGGCCCCTGACCCGGTCCATGGCCCCTGTCTGCCTGGGCCTCTTTCCAGGGCAACATCCCTGCTTCTTCCAAGTCTTCCCAAGCTACCAGACAGCCTCAAGGAGCTTCTTAAAACCGGATGCAGATTCTGCCCCTAGGGCTTCCACGGCTTCCTGTAGCACCCCAGAGCTTTTAGAACAAATACGGACCAGTCCTCTGCCTTCCTAGCCATCATCTCCCTCCTCTTGCCCCTGCTCCAGCTACACTGCCCTCCTCGCTCTACCCCCAGCATCTGAAAACTGGGCCCACCTCAGGGCCTTTGCACTTGTGACTGCAGTCTGAACATTCTTTCAGATCTTTCGAATCCACCCCTTCCCGCAGTAAAGAAAAAAAAAAAAAAAGCCTCTTGCCCTGGCCAGGGGACTCAGTTGGTTGGAGCGTGGTCTCATAAACCAAAAGATTGCGGGTTCCATCTCAGTCAGGGCAGTACCTAGGTTGCAGGTTCCATCCCCTGTCCAGTTGGAAACTGAGAGAAGTGATAGATTGATGTCTGTCTGTCTGTCTGTCTCCCCACCCGGCTTTCCTCTCTCTCTAAAATAAATGAAGATATTCTCGAGTGAGGATAAAATAAATTAAATAAGTATTTCCTTCTTCCCACGCCCCACCCTCACATGGTGGGTTGGGGGCTCTTTCCGTGGATTCTGCTTTTACCATGCGTGCGCCACAGTTGGATGTGTGTGGGGCCCAAACCCCGCTGTTCTAGGAGTTTTTCGCCGGCGCCTGAGGCTGTGTTTGGAGCTCCGTCCCCGTTGCCATGAGAACCTCGCTCTACGCTCCCACCCCCTTCCCCTTTGCAGCGCCAGGAGCCGAGGGAGCCTCCGCTTCTCTCTCTCCTCCACCCTCCTCCCGGAGCCCAGCCAACCCTGCCGTCGCTCTTTCCCTTCCACGGGAGACCCCTCCCTCTGCCCAGCTTGTGGCACTCCGTGAAATTACCCTACCGACTCGCCAGCTTTTCACCATCCTTCTTCCCCATCAGACCCTCTGCTTCCCAAACAGTAACGTGCTCTGGTCTAGTACTCAAAGCCGGGCACAAAGCAGGCGCTCAGTAAATGTTTGTGAGGAGGAAGACTCACATCAACTCAAGAAACAGAGGCTCAGAAACGGCGAGGGACCTGCCCAGGGCACACAGAATCCTGGGGAGCCACGGAGCATTGGGAGATAAATGTGGGGAGGGGGCGCCTGCGGTCCCGGGGTCCCAGGTGCCACGCTGTGTGACTCCGGTAAGCAACACCCTCTCAGTGCCTTGTTTAAAGTAGGCCCTGGAGATTGGTGGTGGGAGAGGGCGTTAGAATGAGAGCATCCTTGACGCCCACGATCTTCAGTGCCCCCCCCCCCGCCCCCGGGCCCAGGAGAGTCCCGGTCTCCAAGCACGACGGCAGAATGTTGGCCGCGCCCCCATTAGCCCGTAGCGCTGGCCCCTCCTCCGCGCCCGCGGGGCCCCGGAGGCCAGCGGAAGAGGAAGCTGGGGGAGGGGATGGCCAGCTGGACAGGAAGTGGGTAGGGCTGGCGTCCCCCCACCTCCACCCCCTGGCTGGGCCCCTCGGGATGGCGGCGCGGCTGAGGTCGTCTTGGCCCTTCCCTTCCTCTTCGCCTGTCTGGAACCCCAGCGGCTCCCCACTTCCCTCCCGTTTGCAGGCCTAAGTGGTGGTGGTGGGATCCCATACTTGGTGACCTCAAAAAAGAGGCATAATGGGGATAGGGGTCTGCAGGCAGCGGGAGGGGCATCCGCATCAAGGCAAACACAAAACACAGGAAACCTGAGTGTACAACCACACGACACAGTCCCAATCCACCCAAGAATAGGAACAGGAACGCGGAGGCACACACCTACACAAGTGCACACAACCTGACGCTCAGTCACTCGGCCCCGCACAACTGCCGCGGACACTGCCGCAGAGCTAGGGACTGTTCACCAGGTGCCTGCAAACCCCCTAGGCGCAACGGCTCACACGTGCACTCACATAGGAACACGAACACATAAACTCGGGTTGTTACATGGGAAAAAAAGAATACTCATGGCAAACAGTCATAGAAACATCCAGGCCGGAGTCACACAACGACCACCTTCCCCTGTCCACCCCCCTCCCCCCAGCTCACATACGTCTGCTAACATGACCCACAGGTACCCTAGCACACAGGCCTCCACGAGGCCCAGGCACCCCTGCCCTGCTGTCTTATGTCCTTGTCTGTCTCTGCCTCCTCTGCACGCCCCCCCTGGGAACAGAAGAGCCCCAGGAGGGGGAATGGGGCACCACGGAATGCACCCTTGATTCCTGCGGAAAGGCAGTTAAAGGTGGGTCGAGCCCCATTTACAGTAACACTGAGGCTGAGAGGTATAGCCAGCCGGAGCGAACTGTCGCCCAAGCACCTATTGTTGACACAGGATGTGAATGTGAAGCAGTACATTGTGGCCCCCAGGGTTTGGCCTGGGTACTCCAGGAGCTTCTCGTCTCTGTGGTGTGTCTGTGTTGTGGGATGTGTGTGGTTCTGGGTGTCCACAGGTTCGGTGAAACCCCAGGTCCATGTTCCGAGCCCTGCGGAGGCTGCGATGGAGTGCCCCAGGGCGACTGGCAGTGGCTGCCATGGGCTCTTTCCCCAGCGGTTGGAAGCTATGGCATGTGCCAATGCGAATCTCTGTGCGCTGTGTGCCTATGCTAGCGGTGGTGGGCTGTCTTCCTCTTCTGTGACAGCCACTGTTGGGGCTGTGTATACACCTCTGAATGTGTATCAGCGTGTTCTTAGGTGAGCTGGGTGTGGGGAGCTCTGTGGCTGAAATGAAAGCTACATTCAGTGTGTCAGTAGCTTTCCGGACTATCAGTAGTTACTCCAGGATCTGTGTGTGTCCTGGGTCTGAGATTGTATCTGTAACTGAGTGTGTGGTTGTATTCGGGTGTGCAACTTGGGTGGCTGGCCTATCTGAGGAATGTGTGTTCAGCCTTGATCAGCCGTGTCCTGCTGAGCGTTCCTGGGTGGCCGGCCCCACTCATGCCTTGGTGTATGTGGCCACTCCCCCCCACACACACAGGAGGGCCCTGCGCGTGCGTGCCAGACCCACGGTTCCAGCCGCGGGACCCACACGCGCGCCCGCCATCGCCCCTTTAAGAGCGGAGCGCGCGGCGGGAGGAGGGGGCGCGCGCTTCCCGGAACAGCCCGCGCAGTGGGAAGAGAGGAAGAAAATAAACCCGCGGCTGAAGCTGGAGCTGCCGCCGCCGGCGCCGCCGTGTGGAGCTCCCCCGCGCGGATGATGCCTGAGGCGCTCGCGCGGGGCTCGGGGCGGTGAGGCCCGGGGCGCGGGGTAGCTATGGCGACGACGAGCGCGGCTAGCCGCGCCGCCTGACAGGTGTGGGGACCCAGCGGCGGCGGTGGCTCGGAGCATTATGTACGCCAAAGCCGGCAAGGGCTCGGCCGTGCCCTCCGACAGTCAGGCCCGTGAGAAGTGAGTCGGGGGCCAGGGGCGGAGCTCGGCGGCCGCGCGGCTTCCGTGGGCCCCAACGCCGGCGCGCACCGCGAGGGGCACGTGGGCGCTGTGTGCCAGGCGTGCGGGCCCCGAGCGCTCTTGAGGGGCCGCGAGACTTGCGTGGGGACGCGAGACCCGAGGGGCGCGAGATTTGAGGGGGCGCGGGTGACCCGAGGGGCCTCAGGAGTCGCGAGATTTGAGGGGGCGGGCGAGACCGGAGTGAGACTTGAGGGTCGCGAGACCTGTCCGACCGTCGAGCCTTCGGTGAGTGAGATTGTATACGCGCGTGCGCGCGTGGATCGCGATCCTGGCTGTTTCCCTTATTCTCCAGAGGAGTTTCCAGGGCAGGTGAGACTGGCTTTTCTGGACAGAGGCCACCTGTTCTCTGGGCAGCTCGGTGGGACCCTTGGGGAGGCCACAGGGCTCGGTCCTGCGATGGGGCCCCTAGGTGATGAAGTCCAGAAGTGCCTCCTCCTCTTTTGGGCGTGGCGCTGGGCCATGGGTACCAGGCGCTCTTGGGTTGCTGGTAGGAGGACAGTACCTGATTCCCAGATCCTGCAGTTTGGGGCTGCGGCCCGCAGAACTGGAAGCTCGTTCTGGGGCAAGGGAGGCAGCCTGAAGGTGGCACTGCCACTTACCTGCTCTGTGACTTTGAGTGCCCCTCTCCTAAGGTTCATTTTCCTTTCCTGAGAAATGCAAACGTGGTATCAATGCCATCCCTCTCTTTTAAAAGGTGTTATTTATTTTTAGAGAGAGGAGGAGGGGGGGAGAAAGAGAGGAAGAAAAACAACAATGTGAGAGAAATATCGCTCTGTTGTCTACTGTACATGGCCCCTGCCATGACCAAACCTACAACTCAGGCATGTGCCCTGACCAGGCACCAAATCGGTGACCTTTTGCTTTGTGAGAGGACACCCAACCAATTGAGCCACACTGGTCAGGGCTCAGTGCTATATCTTAGGATGGGGGAGGACTTGCAAGGTTCTGGGAGCTGTGACCTTCCCACAGCAAGGGTACCCAGTGGCTTGCAGTTTTGTTAAAGTGCCAAGGAAAGGTGCCTGCAGGAGGGAAGGCTTTCCATGGCTGATAGCCAGTGGCCGATTCACCGGATCCTAAGAAGTCCAGCCGCCTGGAGTGGCCTTGATGGGAAACAGGCTGCCAGAACAGAGAGGAGGCTGAGCCACTCTTGAGAGGTCACTCCTTGATGACACTCCTTGAGGGCCAAGCCCGGAGTGAGGACTTGTATGACAGGGCAGAAAAGAGGAGCCCTGGATCTGGGCTTGCTTGTAGCCTTCTCTTGTCCTGCCTCATGTGCTTGGGCTAACAGTGGGACCCCTCCCTTCCACAAGGACAAGTGTCCATTCTCTACCCAGCTTCAGGATCATTGTGGAGAAGAGATTCTTCTAGCCATAAGATGTTAGGCAGATAACTGCCCTTTCAGGCCTTCCTTGCCCATCTGTACAGTTAGGAGGTTGGGCTCCATTTTCAAGCACCCCTGCACAAAGACTTTTTGAAACTGGCGTCTGGCTCCTGCCCAGGTTGGAAGCAGGGCATGTCTGGCTTTGCCACCTTACCCCGGGGGTCTGGGCATGTCCTTGGTCATTCTCTTACACTGGTTTCTGGGCCTGGGGTGGAGTGTGGTTGTTGAGAAGGCAGGTCCCAGAGCTGAAGAATCCCACATCCTAGCAGGGAGGCAGGTGTCAAGTTACTTGGGCAAATAAATGGGAGGCCAAGCAGAGGGATGATCTCAAGATATTTTATGAAGAAAGCAAAGTGGGAAAGTGGGTGGTAGTGAAGTATGTGAGGGCTGTCAGGTGTGCAAAGACCTGGAGAAAGAGTAGACAGCCTAGGGCACAGCAAGTGCAAAGGCCCTGGGGTGAGGCCTGGCAAAGGAGCTGGGGCTGGTTCCCCAGGTGAGGGCAGGGCCACTCATGAGGGCTCTGTGAGGGCAGGAGAAGCTGTGTGTCTGGGAGTGCACTCCAGCTCCCATAGGGAGCTGGGAATCTGGGAGAGGTGGGCGCATGGGTCTGGGTAAGAGTTGATGATGGCAGCTTAGGTGTGGGCATAGAGATAAAATAAGGGACAGAGTCAGAGATTTAAGCTGAGGGTAGTGAGTTTGGGAGTTGGGTTTTGATTCCATCAAACATCCCAGGAGAGATACGATTCTTTGAACCTGGCCTTGGCTTTTGGCTAGGTCTGGAAAGGGGATAATCCGAATCCTGGCCCCTTCTCTCATCATCCCCCCGTCTCCCTAGCCTGCCCAGCAGAGGGTCTCAGAGGATGGGGGAATATGCAGAAACACCTGCTGTGGGGGCTGGAGATGCCATGTGTGGCCTGTTCTCTAGTACCCTTTCTTCCTAAGCTATCCGGTGCTCATCCATTTCTCGTAGAGGGTCCTGGATGAGTGTTAGTTTGGAGATGGGGTTCTGCTACCAAAGAAAGCTTGGAAAACACCAGAGGGGGGTCAAGGCTTGGAGAAGTGACCTGCCAGGCTCACAGGTTCTGGGCATGGAGAGCTCTAGAGAGGTAGACTGGCTGCTCTGTTTCCCCACCCAAAGTGTGGCCTGTGGGTCTTGCAGGGTGCTCACAAGGACTGGGTGAGAGGCTGCAGGCACAGCACCCCATGCAGTCAGCCAGCCACACACAGAGCCACTTCCTGTCTCTGGGCTTCGGTTGCCTCCTCTGTGAAATGGGGTGAAGGAGTTGCGCGGCTCAGGTCCTTGCCTCTCCTGGACTGTGTTTTGCTTTCCTTACGTCTGAGCCCCTCTGACTCCCTGTCTCAATATGGGGTCTGGGCCAGATTGCTGCAGAAACAGAGTGCCTGTCTATCACTTCTCCGCCTTCTGGCTAAGATCAAGTATAGAAACAGAGCTCCAGTGGGGTACGCTGGCTGCCGGTCCCTGTCCTTGGGGGTGCACAGCAAAGTCTACACAGGGTGTTCAACCTGCAGCTCCTGTAGGGTGGCTATAAATGCCCAACACAAAATCGTAAATGTACTTAAAACATTGAGATTTTTTGTGATTACACATCACAGTGTATTTAATGTGTGGCCCAAGACAACTCTTCTTTCAGCGTGGCCCAGAGATGCCAAACAGTTGGACGGCCCTGGTAGGGAGGGCAGTGATGGGGTGGCCCGCAGGGCGAGAGGGAGGCTAGGGCCCTCAGGCACTGCCTGCATCAAGGCACAACCTCTCCCATAAACTGTGAACACTCTGAGCCCATGGGGAAGCCCGTGAGTGGCTGCCACCCAGAACTCACTAGCACTTGCATTTGCTAGTTGGTTTCCAATCTTTTAAATTTAGGGATGAAGGTGACAGGGACAGTTGGAGGCCTCTTTACTCCCTTTGCATCACTCCACTTCTGCCTCAGAGGCTCTGCCTTTGTGAATTGCGGGGAAGAGCTGTCAGGTCGGCTGTGTGTGTGTTTCTCCTCGGGCCCTGTCTGTACTGTGAAGTGGGTTTCGAATAGGTCCGTAAATGGCAACCTCAGTGGGTGTTACTGAGCATCTCAAGTTTTCTCCTGGGATTGGTTTTGAGATGGCACATAGCTGCAGAGAGAGTTCATTGATTAGCCCAGTAGTTGAGAGAGTCACTGCTGTGTCTGTCCCCGCTTCCAGGTATGGCCATGGGCATCCTTGCTGGTGAGGGCACTGGTAAGAAATTCTTGAGCAAGGAACCCCTGAGCTGAGTCCTGGAGGCTGAGCAGAGCCAGTGGACAGGGGAAGCCTCCGGGAAAGGGCTTGTGAAGAGGCCTTGGGAGAAAATGGGAGGACGGGAAGGCAGGGGTGGAATTGTGTGTCAGGGTCGACACTGGCCACTGGGTGGGAGAAAATCTGTAATCAGCAGAGGCTTCCAGGAGGCTGGTGAGGAGGGGGCCGCACCTTGGCAAGAGATGGCTGATGGCCTGGCCTTGAGGGTGGCGGAGATGAGGGAGGAAATGTGTGGGCTGGAGAGTCCCTTTGTGGGGCATTAGTGGGAACTGGCTGGTGGATTGTGTGTGGTGGGGGAGTGACACAGGCTGCGACTCAGCGCTTCTCCCTGCCCCCCCCCCCCCACTCTGCAGCTTGTGCCTCCAGAGGCTTTAAGGGGGAGGAGGGCACTGGGCCAGGAGCACCCTTTACCATAATTCCTGATAATTATGGTAATTCTTGATAATTATGGTGATAGTGCTGCATTTTAGTTCACAAGGCTCTAACAAACCAGTCACCATGTCCCTGCACAGCACATGTGCCCTTCTCCCCATGAGCAGCCCAGGGCCAGGCACCCCATATCCTCCACGTCACTGTTCCTTCTGGATGGAGGGTCTCCCTGGAGTCATCCACACTCCCTGCCACCCATCTGCCTTTTTGCAGCCAGGGCCCCTCCAGTGGGTGGGCTCTCCGTCCTGTAGGTTGTTTGTTTTGCCAGGAGCAGGGTCTAGAGCCCAGCTCAGGGCCCAGGCAGTCAGTGGCTGCAAGTCCTCCCTGGAGATCCCAAAACAGCCCACCACATGTCCTGGCTTCAAAACTTTGCACCAAAAACAAGAGAAACAGGCCAGAATTCCTCTGAGACTTGATCCTCGTAAAAATTAAAGTACCAACACGTAACAAAAGTCAGCAAAATTAAGAATCTTCTCTGGCTTCTCTTCACTCTTGGGATGAAACCCCAAATCCTTAACATCAAACCAATTAAGTGCAGACCTTTCCCAGTGTTCACCAACGACCCTCCGAGTTAATTCTCCTGACACTCAAGAGAGGCAGTCCGGGTGACTAGGGGCCCGGGGTGCTCCTGTGAACTCCACAGGGAGGGGAACGAGACCAAGTCCCTGCCCTCCCAGCTACGTTTCGGGGGCTGCAGGCAGTGAGCAGAGACTTGTGCCAAGTGGGAATAAATAAAATGATGAGAAATTGGGCAGGGCAGGGGTTAAGTGTAACAGGGAAGCCTCTGACAGGCAGGCGACATTGGAGCCATACAGGTCTCTATGTGGAAGTGCCCCTGGTGGGGGGACAGCCTGTGTGGAGGCCCTGGCATGGAGTGTGGCTGGTGGGGGGGCGGGGCCCCCAGAGGGTGTAGCGAGGAGTGCGGTGGGGATGCGTGTAGACTCCGGGGCTGGGAAAGAGCAGCCATTGGAGGGGCCTTGTCAAAATTCAGGTAAGAGAGACTGGCCAGGACCAGGTGTGTGGTGGAGACAGTAGGAGAGAGCTTTTTCTTTAAGGTTTTACCTTAAATTCAGTAAGTATGGCGATCTCAGTCTTGGGGGACAGCACGTCCCACCCCTCTGAGTCAATGCCAGGTTACCCCGTTTAGGTCACACAGTGGTGGGGACGGGAGGCAGGGGTAGTGGTAGAGGGGAGCTGTGGAGGGGGCAGATTGAGGTTGGGCCTTTAGATGCCAGGTGGTTAGTGGACCCTGAGTTCAGGAAGGCCATGCTGGAGCACCCAGTGGGCAGTTGTGTGAAGATGCCCTTAGAGCAGGAGGCTGCCTGGAGAGAGGAGAGGAGAGGCCTGGCCTGAGGGGGAGGAGAGTAGACAGGGCTGGACTGCGGACCTGTGGCCTGGGTCAGATGCCACCCCTGGAAAGTCCAGGGCCAGGGAAGACAGAGAATGACCTGGTGGGCTCGCAACATGGAGCCCTTGGTGGGTGTGGGGGACCAAGGGCCACTTCTTTAAGAGGTTTACAGACCCCCAGGAGAGCCTTCTGCCACTAGGGGTGGGGTGTGTGGCCAGAGTACAGCTCATGCCCTCCCCTCCCCTGAACCACCAACTCCATCTTGCTACCTGTCTCCAGGTGTCTCACACCCCTAGTCCTTCCTGCTCCCTGCACAGACCTTCAAAGTGGGCAGGGGGCTGGCCGGACCCCTGAGCTTCTCTCTTTGCCGAGGGCAGGGTGGTGAGCAGTTCTGGGCTTTTCACATCCATTCCTTCACCAATGGATATGGGTCTGGGAATGCAGGCCGCTCGTGGAGGCTCAGGAAGCCTCTAGAAGGGGAGGTATCTCAGGAGTGAGTTAGACAGGTGAGCCTGGAGGCCAGGGGGCCAGGAAGTCGACTGGGCTGGAGAGGGGCAGATGCTGGAGGACTGCTGGAGGTACCACATCAGAATCTGGGGGGCCTGAGCTGGAGGTGCTGCCAAGAGGGGTATGATGATGTGGTGCAGACTGGGGCCAGTCTTGGGGGACTCACATTCTTGGAGCTGTGTGACCATGAGTCCTACACATCTGTGCCTCATCCCTATCCCTTGAGTGGCTGCCTCACGTCGTGTGATGCAGTATGTGCTGTAGAAACACCTCACCCTGGGATGGCTGCCACCTGGTACCCCCAGCATCCCCTCCCCCTCATCCTCTGTAGCACACACTGCCTTCCAACTCACCATGGAACTTAACTTCTTGTATCGTCACTCCACTATTCCCCCTCACAAGCAGGTAGCCTTCAGGGGGACAGGGCTGGGCGAATGTTGGTTGAATGAATGAGTGAAAGAATGGGCAGATGGGTGAAGGAAGGATGAGGACCCAGGGTAAGGGCAGACTCAAGGGGCAGAGGGTGAGGGCCAGGAGAGAGGGCAGGAGCTGGCAGGGACATCTGATGCCAGGGGAGCTGAGCTGTAAGGATTGAGGACCTGGGAGAGAGCAAGAGGATGAGTCAAAACAGGCTTATTTTCGGGTGGGGCGGTCAGCCAGGGGAGAACAGCTAGCTAAATCAGAGGCACAGCCCCAGGCCTGCCCTTGGGGAGACCCCAGTCTTGATCCAGACCCCCACCCCCCAAGCCCACCCGGGTCATTGCTGGGCAGTAGGAGGATCCTGGGGCTTCACAGAGGCCAGTGTCAGTGGAGTGGGGGGGGGGGGCTGGGGGCTGGTGAGAGGGCTGGATCTCATCTCTCTGCCAGCTGGTGTGGAATACAGATGGGAGAGGGGAGGCAGAGAATGGAGGGGCCTGGGTGGCTGTGGGGATGTGTGGGCCTCCCTGTGTGTCCCACAGAGGGCGCTTCTGGTTGACAAGTGGCCCATGTGCTTGGGGTGGGCAGCTGATGAATTTGCATGGGGGGCGTACCAAACACTGTGGGTGTTTTGCAACCAAGCAGAACTGCTGGCCCCATCTCCCCTCCCCAACTCACACTGCCCCAAACTCTCCCTGGGGGCTGGCACAGAGATTTGGCAGGCACTGATCCCTAGGAAGAGGATGGGCCCCAGGGACACCTGGAGGAGGAAGTCCTTAGGGAGAAGAGGAGGGCCCTTTCCTTCCTCAGCAGACAGGACTGGCAGTAAGTGAGGTGCCAGCACTGGGCCCAGGGCCCAGGATGCCCTCTGGGAGACCTCATGCAGCGCACAAGCAGGCGTGACACCTAGGAGCCCTCCTCCAGGCAGAAGACCTCCCCAGGGCCAAGGCTGCTCTGGGGTCTTGGCAACAGCAGGGCGGGGCTAGGACTGAGCCCACAAGGGGGTGTTGAGCTGACCAGAGTTTGGCCTGGAAACAGGGAGTTGGGGACTGCTGCACTGTCATGTGTAGGAGGGGCTGAAAGCAGGGTGTATTGGTGGGTATGTAGGAGTTGACCGGCTAAGCAACTAGGGAGGAGGCCATCTTCCATCCTCCTGGGAGGAGTTGGGGAGATGGGGTGTTTGGGGACCAGCGGTGGGCAGTATGTGAGGCTGGGGGTGGGAGCGATCAGGGCTCACCATGGGCCCCCTGCCCCTCATCTCCACCGGACCAACTGAAGGCAGGTGCCTGGCCTGAGGCCCCCCTCCAGGGATCCTTGAGGAGGGCCTGGAGACTGACTCCACCCCAGGCCTCCTGAGAGCCCAAGCCCCTCCTGCCTCCCACAGGCTGGCGCTGTACGTGTACGAGTACCTGCTGCACATCGGCGCCCAGAAGTCAGCCCAGACCTTTCTGTCCGAGGTAAGCTGGCCCAGCCTCTCCACTCCTGCCCCCTGGTCCTCTCCTTCCAGTCTCTGTCGGGGTTGCAGTGGTGGTCCCAGGTGGTCCCTCCGAAGACCCTTGGAATGGAGGGCTGGGGTGGGTGAGGGCCCTCGGCTGGCTTGCAGACATCTTTCTGTCCGGGGATCTGATGTTTGCTGCTCTGCCCTCGTGCTTACCCAGCTGTCCTCTCCCCGCTGCCTTGCTTTGATCTGCTGATTCCCTCCCCCATGTTCCCTGCCTGAGGTGGGTCGTGGGGTGGGGGCATCCAGCAGACTGAGCAGTGGCTCCTCACCTGCCTTCCTTCTCCTGTGCAGATCCGATGGGAGAAGAACATCACGCTGGGGGAGCCCCCGGGGTTCCTGCATTCCTGGTGGTGGTGCGTGCGGGGCAGGCGTGGGCAGACTGCGGAGGGGCTGGGTGAGCGGTATGTGGGGAAACCATCATTTCCCCCTGCCACCCACAGCGTGTTCTGGGACTTGTACTGTGCAGCGCCTGACCGCAGAGAGGCATGTGAACACTCCAACGAGGCCAAGGCCTTCCAGGACTATGTGAGTCCTGCCCCAGGGACCCAGTGCGGGCAAGGTGGCGGGGCCTGGGGCAAGGGAGCTGTGTGGCCTATGCTTGGCTCAGGCGGGCTGGGCGCTGGCATCCCAGTGCCCTCCGCTGGGCCCAGGGTCACTCACAGGGAGGCTCATCCCACTGCACTGCAGCCCCCACCTCTTCCTGCAGCCAGCGCCCCCTTCCCCTTCACTTGAGCCCCATTCTGGGGTAGACATACTGCAGCTCCTGCCTCCACCGCTGCCTGTCCCCTGCTACCCCAGCCTCTCTCAGCCTCCTGAGGTAGGAGCCCTACTGGGTTCTAGGGTTGAACTGACAGCACCTGGGATGCTTCCTGATCTTACTCTGTGACTGGGGTTGCTGACTACCACTTTGGCCTGTTTCCCTCTTGGTTGATGGGGGGTGTGGCATCAGAGCCTGTTTGGAGAGGAGTCTGGGGGGTGACTTAAGGGGATAGGTGGCATTTTTGCCATGAGGGTGCAGAAGACAGTCCCCTGCTTTCACCTTCTTCTCCCTGGCCCGTGGAGAGGTCCACGGCAGGCCAGAGAGGGCTCAGGGGCCCTAGGCTGTGGGCCCCAGGGGCAGGCAGCGCAGCGCCCCAGCCAGATTCTTGGTAGCTCCAGATGATTACTGTATTTCCACCCCTCCCTCCCTCTGCACCCGCTTCCTCCAGCTGGTACATTCACTCACCTCTTCGCCTCAGGCCTCCCAGGGCGCAGCCACCTCCACCTCTCTTTACAATGGCACCTCAGTGCAGGCCTCTGCAGGGCTGGGGTGCAGCCACTAGGGGCAGGGGTTTACCACGTCCCTGTAGTCGCCCCACGCATGCTGTGCACGCGTGCATGGAGGCTGGGAGCCCTGCTGGTAGCCCCCATCAGACCCCTCTGTGCATCTGTTTCCCTGTGTCCAGGCCCCACCGGACTTTGGGCCCGGGGGTGTCTGAAGCTGTGTCCCTCCTTGTGTCTCTCCAGTGTCCCTGGGGCTGTTACCCTCATAGCCTGGCAGCACCCAGGGCCCCACCTGGGTCTCAGCTTCTGGAGGGGGACAAGGCTGGGGCTTCACATCTGTGTGAACAGTGCTTCCTGGTGTGCACCAGTTACCATGGCAGCAGGGTGCCTAGGGGAGTGGGCACAGGCATAGCAGTTGGGGGGTGCACAGGGTGCCAGGACCCCGCAGCCTCTGCTGTAGCTGGGGCCACCTTGCCCACCCTCCGGGTGGGGGGGCTCCACCTCCCTCCTCCACACATCTCCAAGAAACACCAGCACACCTTAGCCTGTTGTCATGGCAATGTGGGCTGGGTGCCTTTGGGTGGATGATTGACGTGGGGGATCCAACCCAAGCCTCCTGAAAGGGAGGGTGGGCTGGCTGTGTATTAACCCTTAAGGGCCTAGAGTTGAGGAGCCACAGGGGTGAGGGGTGCCCAGTGTGCCCCCCACCTCACCCCTATACCTTGTGGTCCTGAGCTCTGCTCACAGCTCCCCACCACCACCCTCCCCTCCCAGTCCAGGAACCACTGGGGTGCCTGCTATGGCTATGAAGGGGGACTGCCCCCCTCCCGGTGCAGGTGCAGTAGGCAGTGGGGGTGTGGACAGACCCCAGGCTGGGAGGCCTTCCCCTCCAGCCACTGAGGCAGGCCTAATGGAGTAGCTATGACAAGCCATAGGGCTGTGTGTTTGTACAGAGGTGAGGTGGAGGCAGGGGGACCCAGGGGCTGAAAGCTTTGTTCCCACCATCCCCAGGGTCCCTTGGGCTTTCAGGTGACTTGTGCTGGGTCCTGGGAGTATTCTCAGCCACTGTGGAGGTGGGGGAGGCTTCCACCAGTTCCCCCAGCTTGGGGCCTGGGCAGAAGTCCTTTAGAGGCAGACCTTTGAGAAGGAGCAGGAAGGGTGCCAGGCTGCCGTTTCCCTTAGGGAGGGGCTGGTCTTCAGGGGCCCCTTGCCCCACTCCTGCTGGGCAGGAAGTGTTGTGTGACTGGGCTAGTGCTTAACCCCTCTGAGCCCGAGTGGCTGCAGTTCCACGAATTCCTGAGCACCCAGTGCTGATTCAAGCCAGCCTCAGGAACAGCAGTAATGGAGACATACTATTCCCTTCCTCCTGGGGCCTGGTGGGGGAGAGGGTGGGTGGGTGATACTGACAGAAAGGAGTGGGGGGCCCCCAGAAAAAGCACTGTCTACTCAGTGCCCTTCCTTACTCTTTGATGTGTCTCCTCTGCCCTGTAGACGAGCCCTCCATCCCTCCTCCTCCCTGCTCTGCAGGGCCCCAAAGGCTGACAAGCCTGGGACTTGCAACTGACCAGAGCAAGTGACTTGTCTCCTGTACCTCTGCCCTTGGCCCACATGATAATGCCCCTCTAGCACCTGGCCTTCTCCCCTCCTCCATCTGACAAGAGGTTGGGGGCCTGGGTACTGCTCCCAGGGAGTCCAGCTCTTCCCCCAGCCCCTACTGGAGGGGCTGGGGGAGTGGTCTGCACAGCAACTCTGAGGAGGAGCCCTGGAAAGGGAGGTTCCTCTTGAAGCTGTTGATCTTTTGTCTGTTTATTTGGCATGTTTTGGGTAGAGCTGGAGGTCTAGCTAAGCTGCCTTGCTAGCCTGGCGGACACTGGGTGTGTTGGGAAGGGCCTGGGGTAGGGGAAGGTGCCCCACCACCCCAGTGGAAGTTGGATTTGGATGGAAAGAAATCAGCCTGTGCTGGATGACTGTGTGTATGCCAGTCTCGCATGGTTGACATTTTTAGACCCCTGCAATCCTCAGGCTCAGGACTCTGGGGATTGAGATCTCTGGATCCCTGGCCTTCTTCATGGGCTGTGGGCTCAGCCTAGCTGGGCCCTGACTACCTCTCCAGGTTCTCAGGTGCAGCGAGGAGGCAGGGCCCCTGCAAGGCCACCCAGCAAATAAAGATTCTGTGGACCTGTTAGGGTTGTTAAACTGGTTCGGGAACAGGGGCAGCTGCTCTGTCACGCAGAGGACCCACCCTCTCATGCGTGGATAGAGGGTCAGATGGCTAGGGTTCCCTGTACTGTGGGACTGGCTGCTTGCTGAGAGGAGGGAGCACTGGGGCAGAAGCGGCCTGACCAAACTGCTGTGTGTTGTCCACCCTGCAGAGTGCTGCGGCTGCCCCCAGTCCTGTGATGGGGAGCATAGCCCCCAGCGATGCAATGGCAGCAGGCCCCATGGCGCCTGGCTTCTTCCAGGTACAGCCAGGGCTGGGGCCCTTCCCTGACCGTGGGTGCACGTGTGTCAGAGAGACAGGTGTGGGTCCCGCGCTGGAAGAGGCTGGAGCCAGGCAGGCTGGAGTTGGTGGGGAGGGTTGTGGATGTGGTGGGACGCACATGCAGGCATTGGTGGTGCTGGCAAAGGAGGGGCTACGGGATCTGGGCCCCAGTGCAGGAGAGGGTGGGGTGAGCGTGCCAGGGTGCCTGGGCCCATGGAGCATGGCTCTCTTGCCCATGACCCCTCCTATAGGGGTTTACCCCCAGTCCTGCTGACTGGTGAGTGGCCAACCCTCTTGCCTCCATGGCATCCCCTCCCCTTCCCCTCAGCAGGGCCCAGCAGGGCCTCAGGAAACAGTGTAGCTCCAGCTCTTCCAAACCCATCTGGTTCTGTCCTAGGGTCCCCCTGGCTCCCAGCCACCCCCCCACAACCTCAACACCCCAATGATGGGGCCTCACATTCAGGTAAGGACCTGTGCCTGCCCCTTTGCCCACACATGCACCCCTCTGTGCTTGCACACACCAGGAGCTGGCCGCTGTGGTTTGCTGGCTGGGCCTGGAGGAGGGGGCGAGCCAGGTTCTGGGCCTGGGTGCAGTAGGAACCAGGTAGCTTTGGGAAGGGGGTGAGTGGATGGGGGAGAGGTGCTGACCCCTGGCCCACCTCTTCCAGCCCTTCATGTCACCGCGGTTCCCAGGGGGCCCCCGGCCCACCCTGCGGATGTCGAGTCAGGTAAGAAAGGGAAGACAGGCGGAGCGGGGGCAGGAGCTGGGCCAGGGTAGGCCACACTCAATGGTCCATGCCCCCTCTGCAGCCTCCTGTGGGCCTCCCTGGCTCCCAGCCCCTCCTCCCTAGCACCATGGACCCCTCCCCACGTGCTCAGGGTGAGTAGAGAAGCTCCAGCTAGTGTCTTCCATGACCCATCAGGACCCCAGCTTTAAATGCCTCCTCCCTGCTGCCTCCCTGTACAACCATCCCCCCAGGCACGAGTCCACACTGGGGAGTGGTCTTGACCTGAGCCACCTTTCTTCTGCCCCCACCCAGGGCATCCGAACATGGGCCCAATGCAGAGGGTGACTCCTCCACGGGGCATGGCCAGCGTTGGGCCCCAGGTAAGGGGTAGACCCAGGGGGCTTCAGGGGCTCTCCCCTCTTGGCCTGCACTCAGGGCCCTTTCCCCCTCACAGAGCTACGGAAGTGGTATGCGGCCCCCACCCAACTCCCTCGCTGGCCCAGGCCTGCCCACAATGAACATGTAAGGCTCCTAAGGGACCCTCAGAGTGTGCCCCCAGGAGCCACCATCCAGCTTCTTGGGGCTGGATCAGCACAACAGCACAGGATATTATTTATTCCACTGTTGGTTGGGAAAACTGAGGCCCAAAGGCCAGTGAGTAATGGGTTGAGATTTCCAAGTAGTTACCACATAGCCAACATCTGCTGTTTTAGGGGCCTAGGGGGCAGGGTTGGGGGATGGTGTGCTCCCTGGCCCAGCCCCAGATTCTACCCACCATCTTTTAAAAGGGGCCCTGGAGCGCGTGGCCCGTGGGTCAGCCCCAGTGGCAACTCGGTGAGTTGGGGAATGGGGGTGGGTTGGGTTAGGGGTGTAGGGGGTACAGTCTGCCAACTGCTTACCACTGCCCCTCTCCCTAGATCCCCTATTCTGCCTCCTCCCCTGGCAGCTACACAGTGAGTGGGGCTGGCACTTGGATACGCAATGGTGGGGGGAGCAGGGTGGCAGGTAGGGGCCTTTCTAATGTTTTGTCTACCTCTGCATGCAGGGACCCCCAGGAGGCGGTGGACCCCCTGGAACACCCATCATGCCCAGCCCTGGAGGTACTAGGGTCTGGGTGGGGCAGGGGAGGGGTGTGTTTGAGGGAGGCATCTCAAACCCAGGCTTTCCTGCGTCATCTTCCCCAGACTCCACCAACTCCAGCGAGAACATGTATACCATCATGAACCCCATCGGGCCGGGTGCTGGCAGGGCTAATGTAAGTGGGGAGCTGTAGGGTAGGGGCTGCTGGAGGTGGTGGCCCAGCTGGTGGGGTGATGGCCTGAGTCCCACCCAGCCCTTCTGCCCGCAGTTCCCACTGGGCCCCAGCCCGGAGGGCCCTATGGCAGCCATGAGTGCGCTGGAACCTCACCACGTGAACGGATCCCTGGGTGAGTGGGCGGCCGGGACCTACCCCTCACCGGCTACTGGGCTGCTTTGCTAGCCTCATGCTTCCACTGAGGGCCCCCCTCCACCGCCCCTGAACCTTGTTCCCTGTAGGGGCATCCGGGTTGTGCTCTGAGCTTCTGTGGGTGACTTAGTGACATGGGCTGCGCTGGGGGAGGGTCCGATAACTAAACCACAGGGAAGCTTGGGTACCCCTTTAGGCCTCCTCCCTGGACTCCTGGCGGGCCGGGCAGAGCGGGTGGGCGTGGCCATGGTGGGGGGGGTATGTTTGCGGAGGACCCCAGGGCAGGCGTGTCTGAGCCGCGGGACTCCGTGTGTCTGTCGTCCACAGGCTCGGGCGACGTGGACGGGTTGCCGAAGGTAAGAAGCTTCGCTCGGGCAGGGCTGGGGTGTAGGGCGGGAGGGCAGGACCGAAGTCTTGCGCTGACTGTGGCTGCCCCCAGAGCTCCCCCGGCGCAGTGGCCGGCCTGAGCACCGCCCCGGGCACCCCGCGGGATGACGGCGAGATGGCGGCCACCGGGACTTTCCTGCACCCGTTCCCGAGCGAAAGCGTAAGCGACTGCGTCGACTCTCCCCCCGCGGCGGCGTCGGGCCGGAGGGGCCTGGCGGGCAGGCCCCGGCGGGGCGGCCGGGGGGCCAGAGCAAGACCGTGACTGCGGCGGGCCAGGTGGGGGGGCGGCCGCGGCATCCTTCCCCTTCTCTTCCTCCCCACTCCTGCCCTGGTGCCACGCCTTTACCCTGTCCCCACCCAGTGACCCTTGCCCCAGGGCGGCCTCAACTCCCTAACTTCTTCCATACCCCCCCTCCCGCCCTCCACATATGCCCCACTGGTCCATTTGTCCATTCTCCCTGGGGGAGGGCAGGTCCCAGCCTAGGCCGGAGCTGAGCCCGCCCCCGCGCGCCACCCCCTCGTCTCTCCGCAGTACTCGCCTGGGATGACCATGAGCGTGTGATGGGGCAGTAGCCCCTTGCCCACTGCTGGCCTCGTCCTCTGCCCAGCGCCCCTGCCCGGGGCCAAGGGCCAGTGGCTCGGGTGGTCCGCAGGGGGAGGGTATGAGGTCACACCTTGGGCAACTGGACTCCTGGTCAAGGCTTGGAGCCTGGGAGGCCACCCCCACGAAGGACTCTCATTTTATTAAAAACAAAAACGCAAGGACCTCAGAGATGCTCTTTCTGCGTGAGCCCAACCCCCACCCTCACTCCAGTTCTTTTTGTCCTGGGGGACTCCTTTGGGACTTCCTTTCCTCTGGATGGCTAGGGGTGGGCCCCATCAATAAATGTAACTTGTTTTGGTTTTTGGTATCTGGTCTTGAGATTACTTAACTTTGGCTTGTAGCCACAACCCCTCTGGGGTCTTAGCCCCACCTTCAGGGCTGAATTAGGCAGAGGCCCTGGGAGTTCTGGAAGGTCCCTGAGGGTTGAGACAACGGTTTTGAAGGGTAGGTAAGAGTCCTACCAGGTGAGAAATAAGGGGGTGTTAGGGTTAGGTCTAAGGCCTCACCAAACCCACAGGTGTTGCTGATACGTAACAGTGCTTTTATTGTATTTGGAGTAGTCTGGGAGGGCGGATCCAGAGGGGAAATAGGGGTAGGAGTTGTGGGAGCTGTATGGCCACTTTAGGTGGTGGGCATCAGGGGTGCCTCAGTCTGTGAGTGCCCGTTGGCATCACCAGTACAGCCATTGGGGGCCACTGGTGCCGATTCTTTCTTGTAAGACACATGGCAGGCAGCCACATGACCAGCTTGCTTGAGGCTGGGGCGCTCCATCTTGTGCTCCAGAAGCATGTGGTTCTGTGGCGGAAGTCCCACACAGGCCCTGGAGGACGGGTGGGGATTCAGCAGGGCCTCCAATCCCTAGGGCCCTGTGTGCACCCCCAAGAATGAGTATAGGACCAAGGGTAGGACATACCTGAGGATGTTCTCTATGCAGCTGCGCTGTCGGAAGAGTGAGTTAACCACAGGGCTGCCTGGAGGAGCCAGTGGCGCTTTAAAGAGGAAGCCCAGCAGTGACAGTATTGGGTGGAAGCCCTGTGGCTCTGGGTCCAAGTCGGTGCAGAAGCTCACACGCTGGCACAGCTCAGTCAGCAGCACCAGGTCCAGCATGATAGGTGCGGCCAGGAGTGAGTCCTGCAGGGCCAGTGGGTCAGGCGGCAGGTAGGCAGGCAAGCAGGGGGATCCCACTCCTTCCCCCATGCGCTCCGCACCTCGCAGGTGTTGTGTAGCACCAGTGTGTTTGTGCCACCCAGCATCAGCTCTGATATGTATTCATCCATTGCGCGCTTGCTGTCACCCACATACGGCACATACTTGATAACCACCTGGGGGGCAGCAAGGGGTCACATGGGCCCACCTTTTGCAAGAGCCCCCCCTACTGCACCCCCCTCCCCCATCATCTGCACCCCCACACACGCAGTGGTCTGGCTCCTCGCCAGGTGCATAGAGCACAGGGTTGCTCTGAACCATGTCATCCACCACGCTGCTCTTTGACACCTCCTTGGAGCGGAACTGTGGTGGCGCTGACAGGTTCTGCCCATCATTGTTGCCCAGGTGGTTGTAGCTCACGATGGACATGGTCTGTGGGAACAAGAAGTCCCTGCTGACACTTGAGGCCCCTCTGCAAGAGCCTGGAGCTCAGGGTCTAGACCCCACCCCCTGAACCACGCACCCCCCAGGCCCATGTACCTTGAGGCCGGAGCTGATAAGGAAGTCAACTAGCACGGACTTGACCTTGGTCTGGCCTGACTTGAAGTCATCTCCTCCCACAAAGACACGGCGCTGCCAAGCAAGCTCAAGTGCACCGGGCACCAGGGTGTTCTGTGGTGACCCATTGAGGAAGGCACAGCCCTCCAAGATACTGGCCACAGCGAAGAGTGTGGAGGGTGACACCTCCAGACCCAGCTGTGGGTGCAAGCAGTCAGTCAGTAGAGGGGTTCTCTGGGCCGGCCCTGACCATGATCCACCCAGGGTGCACCCACCTGGATGGTACGCAGCAGGTTTTCAGCAGTGTCATTGAGGCCAGGGACCAATTCGCAGAAGCGCTCTGTGTTTGCTGTCCACAGCACAATGACTTTGTCCAGCCCCGCGCGGGACCGGAAGTCGCGGATATCCCTGCGGATCTGCTCTAGCTAGGGAGGAGGTAAGGTAGTACAGGCCTCCTGACCTGTGGAGGCCTGAGCTGCTCAGTTCCCCAACTGCAAAGAGGAGCCTGGACCCTTGGGATGGAGGCAAGGGGTCAGTGTGGGGTGGGGGACAAAACAGGGGTAAATGGGGAACAGGTGGCAGGGAAAGGGGCAAATGATAGTGAGAACAAGTGCTGCACCTGCTGCGCCCGCGTGCCAGGGATGAGGTTGTCAGCTCTTGCGCTCTGGTTAGCTGCGATGAACTCTGGGATGTAGACGGATGGCCTTGGGCGCAGAGCCTCCATGTGTGGCCACAGCTGCTCCTGCAGCCCCCAATCCAGCACCTGCGCACGGCGCATCGCTTCGGCCAGGTTTAGCGATGATATGTCCCAGCCTAGGGGCAACCCTCAGACTCAGCCTGGCCCTCAGCTGGGCCCCTCCAGGCCCCGCCTCCCACCCCACCCCCAGCCCCGCCCACCATCAAACACGAGGTCATCTGGCGACACCATGGGCAGCAGCGCGCGGAAGGGTACGAACACCTCCTGGCCCTCAGCGTCCAGGCCCAGGCTAACGGTGCCAGCCTGCGTCAGCGAGCCATAATAGTTGGCCTCCTGGGAGTGGCGTGGGAGGGAGGGGACAGAGTGATGATGGTGATGGTGGGCATAGTGTGTGAGGGCCTTGGCTCTGCTCCAAGCCAAAAGCCGCCGCTCCCCGCTCCCGCCCCCCGCAAGTCTCTCCAGAGACCGCCAGCACCTTAGCACCTTAGCCTCCACCCCGTGGAAACCCCTCCCGTGAACCCAATCTCTCTGGGCCGGTCCCCTCCTGCACGGACTCCTGCGGAGCCCTAACTTCCCTAACACCCCATTTGACCCTCCACCTTGCGACCCGTGCGCGTAGGCCAGGTCAGGCGCAGTCGGTTGGCCAGCACGGCAGCGGTGAGCGTGGAGCCATTGTTGCCACCCCAGCCGACGAGCATGACCCCGAGCCGGGGCACTTGCCTGGCGGTCCGGAAGGTGAAGTGCGTGGAGGAGGGGTGCACCTGGGGGCAAGCAGTGCAGTGAGCCCGGGGCTGCAGAAGTTGGGCAAACCCACCCCCTCCCGGGTCTATGGGTTTCCCAACCCCGGGCTTCCCTTGCCCACCTTGAGGATGCCATCCTCGCGCCTGACGCTAGTCGTCCGGTATTCATATTGCGCCTCGATGGCCTCGGGGCCGTAGACCACATCGGGGCTCTCAACCACAAACTGGGCTGCGGCCTCCATCACAGCGAGCTGGGGACACGGGATTGGCAGGAAGTCAGCGGGAACACGAGAACTGGCCCAGCGGACCTTGATTCATCAGACTTATACTCTGCCCAGGGGCCCCCATATCCCACTCACCAGGAGAGTCGGTTCAGACAGCGGCGCAAGACTGGCGTTCTGGGCGCGCGAACTCTAGAGAAAAGAGCTGCGGCCCCGCCCACGCCCCGCCCCTCGTCCTGCGCTATGGAGCGGGGTGCAGGGAGGAGGGGCACGCTGGCCTTGGACTCGGGGTTCGAGGCTTAGCAGCTCAGAGCCCACGAGGCTATCACGCGTCCGCCTCACTTAGCGCTGCGGGCATCCACGTGGGCCATAGACCCCGACCCCAGCACGGGGTATGTAGATTCACGTCGCAACACAGTCTTTTAGGGCGCACACCATCTTAGCCCCATTCACAAAAGAGAACATTAAAGCACCAGGCCGTCACAAGGCGGGATGGCTGGGCCTACGAAGGTGGGTGTCCCTGGGTCCGAGATATTACAGGGGAAACTGGGCCAGCGCAATGAGCTAGGACTTACATCTCAATGTCAAGACTACCTTCCAGCCCCAGCTGCCTCCCCTTCCCTCCTAAGTAGTAGCACCCAAGCACTCCGACCTCTGACAGGGCTCTCACATGTGGGGGTCCCAAGAGGCAGGGGGTGGGGGGGAGGCGGGTTCCTGGGAGAGAAAGGTTTCCCTAGCCATAGCAGGAGGCCTTGGCAGGGCCAGGTTGGGAGGTGGTTGTTAGATGCAGGGAGAAAAGGGAATGGGCAAGGCCCAGGCAGCCAGATGGGGAGGAGCTAGGCTTGCACAGCACTGCATCCCACTAGCACCCAGTGATAAGAGAGCGTGGGAACCTGGCAGGCGGGCGGGGGTGGCTCCCCAGGAACTTTCCAAAACAAGAAGCCTCCTCTGGCTGAAAAGTTTCCATAACTGGAGTTGGCCCAAAAGGTGGATAGTTGGGAACATTCACAGGAAACATGGTCAGGGCTCTGGCCTTGGAGGGTGGGGCTCTAAGACTGGACCCTGGCTTTGCTCTCAAGGGGCCTCCAGTGTAGGGGAGTTGGTAATGGCCTGGGGCACCCCCAGCTGGAGGGAACTCAGAGGGAGGGCTGGTCAGGGCAGGCTGGAAGAAGGGGACCTGAGATCTGAAGACATATCTTATCAAGAGATATGAATGGCTGCCCAAACAAAAACCTTGGGGCATGGGTTCAGGAGCAAATGAAAAGGTGGCTGGGGAGCAGAGGGAGGCAGTGTGGGGAACCAAGGCAGACCCTCAGGGGACAGAATATGGTGTATTTGGGTTTTGTCCTGGTTCTTGGGGGAGACTGACTTTGATCATTAGTGGCCAGTGATTTACTCATATATGTAACCTCCATAAACCCCCCTCAGTGGCGGGGTGTGGGTGAAAATATGAGGTGCTGGGAAGGTGACACACCAAGGGCAGGCATGGGAGCCCCGTGCCAGTCCCCATGCCCTGCCTCTGCCATCTCTCCCTTTGGAGCACTGTGAACCATTCTAGCAAATTACCAAATTTGCTAGAGGGGGTCGTCCAAAATCCCAGTTTATAGTCAGTTGTTCAGAAATATGGGTGGACTGGTGTCTGAAGTGGGGGAGGGAGGTGGTCTTGTGGGGCTGAGCAACTTAACACGTGGGGTGTGATACCAGCTCCAGAAATTGAACTGTTGGACATCACAGGGTCACAGAAGGAGCTCATACCTCCAGGCTAGATGTGATGTCATGGGAATGTATGCAGAGAGGAGAAAGGCCCCAAGACACAGCCCTAAGGAACCTCGGCATTCCCAGGGCAGCATGTGGGAAGTGCCAGCAGGAGGTCGAGCAGGACAGAGTGAGCCCAGACAGGCTCTGTGGCTGGGCAGTGCGGGGGGGCAGCTGGGGGCAGCCAGGGGCAGCCGGAGGCTACTCCTTACTGTAAGATGACTGCTGGGATTGCTGGGTGTGCAACATGGGGTGAAATGTGCTGCCTAGGGACAGGTGGTAACTGGGGACCACTGTCCAGACCAGACCACTGTCTTCATTAGACCACAGGCTCCCAAGTGCACGGGCAGAGCTGTCTTGGTTACTGCTGAGTGCCACTGCCCATGGGGAGCCTGGTGCACAGAAGCAGCTCTGGGGTCCAGGTGCTGGTGGGAGGACAAGTGGCAGGAGAGAGTGGACAGCCCAAGTGCCATGGTGTAGGTCTCAAGGGATAGAAGACCCTTTTGGGTCCCTGAGTGGGATGGACTCATGGCATCCCTGGCTTAGGAAGGACCATCAGGGAACCAACTGCCTGCAGCTGCAGCACACTAAGGAGGCAATGGACAGGGCAGCGCCGGGCAGTGTGGGGGACTGCGGGCAAGACTGAGGCCTGACAGGAGGAGGCAGGGTACACTCTGCCCTGCCAGGCCTGCCTGACTTTGCCTCCCCTGATCCTGGGATCCCTGGGACCTCTCAGAACTCAGACCAAGGTCGCTGGCCAGAGGGCCACCAGGGAGGCTGAGGCCCACAGCCCTGACCCCTGGACGTTAATCCTGGTCTTACCCTTTATCTGTTTTTTTCCTCCCCAAATAAACGCCCACCCCCCACTGTGTCCTTGGTGGCCAGGACTTCTGCCTTTGGCTCCTCACCTGGAACATGGGACAGGATGGCCATGGGCCTGTGGGGCTCCAATGGGCCTCAGCGTCCCCATCCCAACTGGGGGCACAGGGGACACCCTAGTGTGCCAACCTAGGAGGAATAAACAATAAAGTTACCACTGTTGTCATCAGTCACAGCTTGTTTCTCCAAATAAGGGCACTCTCCTCATCCCACATGGTACTGCTGCAGGCCTGAGGAACCCCCTGCTATCCATACTGCAGGTGGTGGTGGTGGGGTCCACTACCCTGCTCACACACCTGCCTCCCCAGTTTCTGTCGTTTCTTACCTGTGACCAGGCAGTCTTGGCCTCTTGCCCTGGCACCTGCAGGGCCCACTGCAGGTGGGCCTCCAGGGCAGGTCAGCCTCCACCTGCTGGCCTCATTCCTGGGCAGTGGCTCAGGCAGGCTGCCCAGTCACCATGGCCTGGCCCCAGCCCAGCCCCACACAGGACCAGGGCCACCTGGCTGTGACAGACAGACACACACACACACAGCCTGGGCTGCTACATTCAGGTCAGTGAAATTTATTGTAGGTTGAAAAAAATCAGCATTCACCTGTTTAGTGTACAAAAAGGACACTAGATCTTTAAGAAAATATTAGGAAACTGCAGGCGTGGATGCTTTCAATTGTAACATTTTGGCAAAAGTGAAAAGTTCTTGTAAACACCAACTCCATGGCTCAATATAGTTTTTCTCCACAGTACAATATTAAAAGGAAAAAAAAAAACAGTATCAATAAGTTAAGACCATATTTAATCACCTAGAACTTTTGTCCATCAACCCCCAAAGCATAAAACTTTTCTTAGCTTCGTAATTCCTTAAAAGGAAGGGAAAAAACAAACAACAAAAAGGAAATTCATCTGAGAATCCTTTGACCAGGTTCCCAGGGCAGAGGGTTGGGCCTCCTTAAATGATCCCTTGTCACCAGTCCGCCTGTCCACATGCACGGCTGTCTGCACAACTTGGGATCCTGGGTTTTCTCAGCCCTTTGCTCACTCTGTCCCAAATGAAAAACAACACAACAGCTAGGGAAACATGAAGGGTGAGCTTCCTCGGTGTTTGGACACTTAGGGGCCTGTGGAAAAGACTGTGGGGTGAGCACAGTGCAGGCGTTCACAAGGGCCTGCTCTTTGGGAAACCATCAGGAGACACCCCATAGCTTACACACAGATGTGCCTGCGAGCACTGCTGCTCTCCCTGTGGGGGTGTGAGTCACGGCTACCCACCACCCCACCGAAGGTGGCCCTGAATCTGAGTACAGCCCTCAGACCCCGCCACGCCCTGGCACCTGGGGGTCACACGCACACGCACACGCATAGACACACACACAGCTCCCCGGTGCTCTGGAGGACACTATACTAGGCACAGTAACTAAGCAGCAATTGGGGTGTCCATATAGCCTGTGTCCCCAGAGTGGGTGGACTGGGAGCCTTTTCTGAGCTCACTCTTGGGGGTCCCCTGACCCCACCAATCCCCAGCCCTTCCCTGAGTGCATACCCCATGGTGGCTCTGCTAAGACGACACCAGGACCCACAAGGGGACTGAGAAACAGAGTGAGGTCTCAACAGTACATGAAAAGCAGCAGTAAAGGGGAAATTGAGAACACGGAATAAAGTCCAGCACTGTTGCTGCATAATGAGCTTGTAGCACAGAGAACCCCAGGGCTTGACAGCTGAGGGCCTGAAATAGTGGACAGGCCAGGGGCTCCAGCAGCTGCTCTGGGAGCCAGCTGGAGTTCTCAAAATAGGTGGGTTGACCCACCCTGCACACCCCCTTAGAGAGAGCCCACCCTTGCTTGGTCTTGGAGAGCCTGGTCAGGCAATCAGCCAGAGCCCAGCATGGGAAAGGTGACCAAGGGCCGGTCCCCTGCCCAGACTTTCCAATGGCATCTGTAATACTGCAGAAAGAATATAGGGCAGCATCTAGACCCTAGGCATCCAAAGTAGGGGAGGCACAGGTTTAGAAAAAAGATGCTTTCTCTTTCATACAAAAATAGACTCAAGTCTCATGAGCAGTAGCTAAAAGTGGCTGTCTTTGTATAAAACTAGAAAAGGCAGGCAGGCCGGCCAAGTCTTCCAGCAAGAGGAAGCTGAAGCCCCTTGGGCTGTAGTCAGCGAAGAGGTGGGCTTCCCAGGGAGCTTGTTCCAGGCAAGGGCTGCTCAGGAGGTACAGGGGCAAAGGATCGGGACACCCCTCCTGGATCTGTGACCTGTGGGTGCCAGGTCTGCAGGGGCTCCCCTGAAAGCCGGCATTGCTGGCTCAGATGAACGTGTCTTCCTTGTGTTTATTTTTGTTAAATAAGCCCCCCCCCCACAGTTTTTAGCTCCCCCTGCCCCCTGCCCCAGCTCCCCTGATCCAGGGAGGGGGAGATCCTGTCCTGTGGCCTGGGCTAGGGCCAAGCCTGCAGCTGCCGCTGGTCATACTCGGCAATGAGCCTCTTGATGTGGGCCAGCTTGCTGTGCAGGTACTCACAACGGTGCTTCTCCTGGCTGTAGTTGGTGTTGGTCTGCAACAGAGTGGCAGGGTGAGCCCCGTCCTGCAGCCACGGGCACCCTGGAGCATGGCTGTAATGGGGGCTGCCCTATGTGGAGATGGCTAGCCTACTGGCCACCCGGGGCTCCCACTGCTCCTGCTTACAGGCCAGTGCCCACTGGGCAGTGACAGGGACCCCTGCTCCACCTTGGGCCAGAGCCTTGGTCTGGTGTCCCTCCCAAGCCCCAGGCCCTACCCTGGGAAATGGGGTTGTGGCCAGGGTGAGAGTTGGAGGCATGATCAGCATGAAGCCTCCAAGCTGGGCTAGGGCATGGCTGGCTAGGAACCAGCTGGCACTCGGGGCACACATGTGGTGAACCCACAGCTAGTGGCCTTCAGGAGTAAAAGCTGATATCGCCCTGGCCAGGCATCAGTGAGGAGCCACCTCACAGACCTTCAGGGACCCCGAGGAGAGAGTCCAGAGCCCACGAGGATGGGCATCCCTGCCAGGCTGGCAGCTGAGGCTGGGAACTTCATCTCCTTTCCTTGACTTTATGGGTGTACAGTGAACAGTGGGAGAGCTGGAGGGCGCTGGGGTGCACGGACAGAGGCTGCTCCCTACCACCCCCACAGCGGGATGGAGACTTACCTTTTTGATTTTGCGATATTCCTGCAAAATCTGCCCACGAGTAGTCTAGAGGAAAACAAAAGAAGAAAACAATGCCCTCACCTGTAGGAAGCTCCAAGTGAGTTTGGGGGGCGGGGGCTCACTGATAACCCATAACTTGCATGTCACCACTGGCCTGGGGACAATTAGCCTCCAGGTGGCCTTGAGGGGAGCTGACCTAAGTACAGAGGAAGGGCAGGCTGGGGGAAGGTTGCTGGACCTGGGGCAAAGTGCAGGGGCCCAGCTTCAGAGACGAGCCAGCACAGTGGGAGGGGGCAAAGAGCAGGCAGGTGGCCTCCTTCCCTTGCAGCTCAGCTGGCCTGCCTACTGTTCATGGCTAAGCGCAGAGGCCCCTGACTACCTGAGCATGCAGGGAGATACTGGGGTGAATCCACATGGCACCAGGAAGGATGGGGATCCCTGGGGGCTCATTGTCCCAGACCCTGAGAAGCCCCATCGCTCCTCCAATCAAGAGCGATCTCCTCTGAAAACCAAAGTGGCCTCGGCCAATGGAGACAAACCCTGACCCCTGATTAATTATGGCTGGTCCTGTAGTCAGGCAATCAGTTCTAAGTGGTAACCCAAGAAGGAGGCTGGTGCCCCAGAGTTGGTGACCAAGACTCTTTCATTGCAGGGAGCTCCCACATGAGTGCTTAGGGAGAGTATGTGCCATAGGCCAGAGGAGGAGGGACTCCTGGTACAGGTAGGAGGACCACAAGGGCGCTCCATCCTCTCCCACGTCCCACCATGGCTCTGACAGTGCACAGATGAGCCATGGGATGCCGTGTGGCCTAGCCCTGCCCCTCCTGGCCAGGGTGCACCCTGTGATATGGGTAGTGGGCTGCAGAGAGGACCCCATGCGGGACACAGCCCCGGCCCACTACTCCCTGCCCTCGCCAATCTGGCTGCTCTAAGCCTCACCCTCATCGCTAGGGCTCATGTGCCAGCTGTCGAGTTGGCTCCACTGTCCCCACTGCAGAGGCCAAGCAGGCAGAGAGCCTTCGGGTTCCAGTGGCACAGCCCAAGAATAGGCTTCAACCAAGTGACCAGCAAGGGGTGGCCACCTGCCAGTCCATGAGGGGCAAAATGCTGGCACAGACCCTCCCCAACAGGGAGGATAAGACTTAGGTTTGGAGGCCTTGGGCTTAGCTGAACTGTGAGAAACAGGCCCACCCCCCACCTGGGTCGGGTGTGGGCAGTGGGCCCTACCTCATACTCCTCGGAGCCCTGGGAGAGCTGCCGGAGCTGGGCGTCCAACTGTGTGAAGCGCCGTGTGATCTGCTCAATGCGGGCGTGTAGGTCTCGGTACTCACTGTACTCAGCGTTGAAGTCGTTCTTATAGCTCTGGCGCTGCTCTGATGAGGAGATGGTGGCATATTTTCTGGAAATGGGAGAGAGAATGGTGGGGCTCAGGGGCTGCTGCGGACAGGCTGGAGTGCCCGTGGCTGCGTAGACAGCCCCACCCATGAAGGGCCCTGACAACTCAAGCAGGAGCCTGGCCTAGAACAGGGTGAGTGGCTGGAACCCACACACGGGGACTCAGATTCAGTCTTAATGTGGCTGATCTGCAGTGCAGGGAGGGGACAGGAGGGATGGCAGGGGTGAAGCCCCTGGGAGATTTGGCTGAAAGGAAGTACTCACAGCAAGTAGTCAGGTGTCTCCGAGGTTGATGTGGGGACACTTGAGTTGTTGCAGGTGCCGTTTAAACCTACAAAGACCAAACAAAATCTGCAAGAGGTTCACACTTTGTTGTCTGAAGGACATGGAGGGACAGCAATGGTACTGAGAGAGACTGTGGGATTCTGATGGACCCAGAGGAACCTTGGCCTTTCCATCACATTTGCATTTGTGTTCCTGAACCACAGCTGTGTAAGTGCAGAGCAAACAAGTCCCCAGAGTGTTTGGTTTCCGGCCATGAAGCACAGACAGATGGCCCCAGGGGAAACCTTGAACCTGACTACACCTCTCTCTGCTGATGGAATCAGTGGTCAGAGGTCCACCTAATGCTCCCACTCTTCCCACCAGACAGTGGACTTTGGGACCCAAAGGGTAGCCCCGGAACAGGGCTGGGCTGGAGGTGTGAAGGGGCACACCCCAGGTAGTTGTGCTGGGGCTCGAGGACACGAGACCAAGGCCAACCCAGGCCATAGTCAACTGAAACGACAATCTAGTGTGTCTACCCTCATCTTCCCTGCCAGCTTCTTCAATGGCTTTTCCCAACATAGAAGAGGCTTTATCACTTTGTAGCATATCCTCAGTGAGAGAAGTTTGCCAAGCCCTCTGCTGGTTTCACACTTAGGTGGTAGGTACCTGGGCACCAGGCCGCTCTGCAGCACACCCCCACCCCACCTGAGTGTGTTGTCTTTAAGGAGGCTGTGCTGTCCCTGGGCTAAAGCCTGATAGACCCGTAGTAGAGGGTTTAGTCCATGCTCCCATGACACATGCCTGGCTCAAGGCAGGCCTCCTGGGATGTTCTGCCTTGAGGCTCAACAAACCTTTGGGGTCCTGCCTGCGAGAGTACCTGGCCTCCCTTGTACTGATGGAGGGGTTTCCTGCCATGGGGCCTCGGCCTCAGCGGCAACAGCCCCCACAGCTGCTCCTTTCCCCACATCTCCATCACTCCACTAGCTTCTCCTGTGCCTCCCAGGAATGAGGGCAAGGGGACGTGTCTAATGAGTTCACACTGCAGGACAGAAGGACTTCCCAATCTGCCCACAAGGGTAAGTGGGCCTGAGCTGAGACCATGCCCCCGACCCGTCACACCAGCCTGCCCAGGAAGGCACCCCAAGGCCACAGGAGCAGTCCACAGCCTGAGTAAAAGCTGGGGGATGGGCACAGGACCCCAGAGTGGTCTGTGGCACAGGGTGATGAAGAGGGTGGCCAGACAGTGGCTCTGGGAGGCATGAGTGGGGGCAGGTGCACCGGTTGGGGTCAGAGGTGATTGATCATCAGGCAGGACTGAAACAGGGCCAGACTAGGGGACAGTGCCATGAAGAAGAGTGGGCTAAATCAATGTAGGACACTTTCTCAGGTGCTGACCTAGAATCTTCTCTAGCATTTGGGAAGGGGCCTGGTACCAGCAAATGATGCTACTGTTAAGGAAGATGGATGGTTCCTGCACGTTCGTGTTTGCCCCCACACACAGAGCACAACCCATACAGCGGAGAGAGCCGCAGTGGCACGGGGAAGAGGGCTCTGGGGGAGCTGTGGGGGGCTCTGTGCCCACCCATTATTATTATCATGTGAGCTCCCTTCAAGATGTAGGTTAAGATGATTATCAACACCAGGCTTAGCTTCTGGTGCTCAATCATCCCCTTCCTCTTCCTAGGGGCATCTACTCCCTGGTTTGTTTGATTCTAAACCTTACTTTCTTACCTTGGCCTAGGGACTGGGGACAAGCTGCCTGGCCAGTTCACCAAAGGCAGGATCTGAGCCCCATGTGAGCATGGGGCCAGCTGAGGCTACATCTTTCTGGCCCTAGTCTCCCTCCTTCCCAGGGCCCTGCCAGAAGCACAGGAGTCTTACTTCCGTCATTCAGGAGAGACCATGCTACTGGGCCAGTCTGCTCAGAGGCTGTCTTCCTGGGCAAGATGGGATCAGAGGGGCACTCAGGGGACCAGGCCACCTTCTCCCAGTCTGCCTACCCAGACACCAGGAAGCCTGGTGGTGCAGCAGAACCAAGAGGAACCCAGCTGACTGACCCTGTGTCTACCAGGAGCTGCCCTCCAGTTTGAGGGTGGGGTTGTAGCAGCCTTTCTGGAGGGCAGTTGAACAACTCCATAAAAAGCCAAAATGGCTTTATTACCCCAGAAATGGCCCTTGCTCTGACCCTGTCTGGGGAAATGATCCCAGAACTGCAGCAGATGACAAGCCTGGGACTGCTTGCACGTATCAGGGAAGGGAGAATGGTGATTGTGTTGCCACATAATGACCAAGTTCAGAGCCACATGGGGTGCTCAGCTCAGGTGCCTGGGGCCGTGAACTCAGGGTGACCCAGGCTCTGCTGACAGCCTGGCCAAGTCCACATGCCTCTTCAGTGTCCCTAAGCCCCATAGCGCTTTTCCTGCTCAATACATGGTCCAGGCCAGCCTTGTACCCCTCGTCCTGCTGCTGAGGCCCCAGATCTTTTGACTTCCATCTTCTTGACTGGCTGTGTGACCTTGTTCCAAAACCTCCTTCTGGCTCTTACTGCCCACTATTCGAACTACCTCCCAAACCCTTCCCCCACAGGCTCTTCAGGCCACATGAGGCCCATGGCATCCAGGTGTGACCCTTCTCCCACCAGGCCACCACCATAGCTTTCCCTGAGCCCACCAGGCCCCTGCCCAGCCCTGGCTCCTCTGTATCTGCACCAGTAACTTGTCCCTCTCCCTATGCACTGCTCCTCCTGTGAGACTCAGCTCGATGGAACCTGAGTCTCTAGCCCCCAGTGCTGGCCTGGCTCACGAAAGACTGCAGGAGACTCTGAGGCTGAGACTTCTGGGTCATTCACAGGGGCCCAGTGTGAGAACACAGTGCAAAAGAGCTGAAGGTGCAGAGTGAGCCAGCACAGGGGCATGTGGGGCAATGCGGTCCCCTTGGCACTGTGTGGAGCCAGTGCTCAGGCTCCCGGCAGTGCCCTCCTACAGAGCCCTGGCCCGCAGGCCTGCCTCTCAGCACCTACCCGGGGCACCTGGTGGGGCTCCAAGGGAGCCAGGCACAAGGTCTGGTGGCTCAGCCCGGGGCCTGTCCTCAGCTGCCCTCTCCTTATCCTTGTGCTTCTTGTACTTCTTCTTGTACTTGCCACGAGACGAGCTGCCATGGGGTTTGCTGGGCTGGGCACAGTCCTTCAGCAGGGGCAGACTTAGGCATGCAGTGGGGGCTGAGGTGGCCACTTCCCCACGATCACAGTCCCGGCCGCTGTGGCCCAAGTCATTGCTGACATCAGCCAGAGGGTCGTGTGCCCTCGGAGGATCCAGCCGTGGAGGTAGGTGGGCATCTGTGCCAGTCAATGGGCCTGGGGTAGGCAGCAGGGCCTCCCGGGCATGGGGCACACTTAACTTCCCATTGAGGGCGGGCTGAGCTCTCTGTGTGAAGTGTGATATCCTTGGTTTCTTGTTGGCCAGTGGGTCGATAAAATCAGGAGGCTGAGGCCGTTTCTGGAAAGGAAGGGAAACCATTTTAGAGGGGAGCCTGTGTCTGGAGTGACTGGTGTCCCCTGGGGAGTGGCTCAGCAACAAAGGCCTACCTGAGCTAAGTGAGCAGGTAGGCCAAGCCTCAGGAAACCCAGTGCCTGCCTGCAAGGCCTACCCTGGCCACACAGGAGCATGCAGACACCAGCCAGGCCTTTGGAGCCCACCCCAAGGACATGCAATAAGGAAGAAGAGCGGCCAGGTCATCTGCACTGGCCCAGCCACCTCCAGAGATTGGTTTGAAATATCACTGTGCTCAGTGTCTTCCCCTGACGACAGAGATGGTTGATGAGCCAAGTCTGAAGGACAAAGGGCTGGCCCATAGGCCAAGATCCATCACCCCTAACAACTTGACTACTTTGATCTTACGGCAGCCCAGTGCCGTTGGGGTTCAGGTCTCATCCCTGTTTCACAGACAGTTACACTGGGGCATGTGAGACAAGGCTGGACCGTAAGAGGAGAGCCACCATTGGCCCAGGGAGCCCTGACCCAAGGGTAGCTGTAGGTTGTCCGGGCAACAAGACCCCACAGCTGGGGTGTGTGCAAATCCGGCTGTTCCACAAGGAGGCCTCATGGCCATGGACATGGGTTCAGTGTTCCAGGCCAGAGAAGGAGGGGAAGATGGGGAGAGGGAAAAGGGAAGGGGGAGGAGAAAGGAGAAGGGCCCAGATGTGGGACTCAAGTCAGAGCACAAAGGTGGCTGGGGACAGCTTTACCAAAAGGCTCAAGCAGTGATGAGAGGGGCAGAGCTAAAGACCACCCCAGCCAGAGCCAGGTGAGCCGTACCTCCCCCCACTACCTGCCACCCTTCCTGACTACTGACTACAATGGCAGCCAGAACACTGGATTTTATGGACTCCTCAACAGCCCTGAGAGGCAGCAGAACCACATACAGACAAAACACAAGGCTCAGAGCAGCCTAGTGCTTGTCCTCCCTTAGCCACACTACTGTAAGGTGTCCAGGGGAAGCACACCCAGATCCTGGGCCCTGGCCTCCAGCCTAAGGGAAGCCAGACAGCTGCTCACTCATTGAAAAAAATGTCCCAGCCCCGAGCCATGGGCCTAACGGACTTCCCAGACATCAAGGTTGGGTCAGGCCCAGTGGCTCTGGGTAAGATGTCCTCCACAAGCATCAGCACCTCCACAATGTCACACCCACATCCACTGCTCCTACCTGCGGGGGTGAGACCGAGCTCCCATGCTCTCTTGGAGGGCTGGTGGCAGCAGAGTCTCCAGGGAGGCTGCCTGCACTCTGTGGCTGGCACAGCTTCCTGCGAAGGAAAAGCAGGGTAGGTGGGGGCTTGCAGCAGTAACCCACAGGGTGTACCCAGGCCCACCTGTCTCTACAAAGATACCACACAGTCCCACCTTCCCTGAGTGATCTGGGGATGGGCTGCTGCCCTGAACCAGAGGATGTCAAGTATGATGGGTACATTAGGACCTGGTGGGCAGAGTCGCCAGAGTATATCCTGTCCTAGGTTTATCCACAGCTGCCTCTTGGCTGTGGCCTCACTGCCCAGAAGACTGCCCCACTGGGTGTCCTGTGCCCAGAGGAGAGTCAATTGATTACCCACTCATCTAGACTCCTGTTACCATGGAGACCAGGAAACCACGCAGAACTGACCAAATTCTTAATGTCTGTACTGTTTCCCCAAGGGAGCTGGGACACTGGGGTGCTGGCCTCTCAAATGTTCATCCTAATAATGATGTTCACTGTAGAAACTTTACAGAATATAGAAGAGGACCAAGATGCCCTAGTCCATGACAGGAATGGAAGGGCTCCTGGATTCAGCACCCACCTTCCTGGGGGCCCAGACTATAGCATCTTGTGGATGAGAAGGATGGCCACTGACCCACCTGGACCTGAGCAAAACAATGCAGCCAGGGATAAAAGAAGAGGCAGACACCCCAACACTTAATGAGCAAAAGGAGACCCTGACAGGGACCCTGGTGCTATGTGTGGTGCCCAGGACCCTCCTTGACCTGCAGGGAGGTTGAGATCCAGGGGCTCAGAGGCCACATCTGTGGTGCTTCAACCAGCGACAAGCAAGCCTGACTCCCTGCCCAAGACCCATACTTCAGACCACTGGTGCTGTCCCCTGCATGTGCCACAAAATGCAGCAAGAGTCACAGGAAATGTACCTAAGACATGTAGGAGCTGCCCTGGTGGGTGTGCCTTGGTTAGCTGGAGTGTTGTCCTGTGTCCCATAAAATGAAAGGTCACAGGTATGATTCCCAGTCAGGGCACATGCTGAGGTTGCAGGTTTGGTCCAGGTCAGGGCACATGCGAGAAGCAACCAATCGATGTTTCTGTCATACACTGATGTCTCTCTCTCTCCCCCGCCCCCGCGCTTTCCCCTCTCTCTAAAATCAGTAAGCATGTCCTCAGGTGAGGATAAAAAAAAAACATGCAGGAGCTCACTAGGCAACATGGTCCCATGGCCAAGGTGGGGCAGGTTTGTTGTCCAGCTACAGGGAAGCTACCAGAGCTCTGGTTAAAGATTGAAAACCAAGGACAGGCATTTCTGTCCACTCTCTTTCAAGTCCCCCACTAAAAAGACATGAAGAGGAAACAGAAAAAGAGAATAACATTCAACGCTAAAGCAGTACAGGTGGTGTCTGTCCTACATGATCCTGAGTCGGGGGGTTGGAGCCTCAGGGACCTCCAAGGAGGAGCTCCAGCCAGGCTGTTTCCACGCAGCCCTGCCCTGGGACCTGGTCTGCTGCCGAGTTCATAGCACGTCCTGGAGAGAAGGAACCCAGGACTTCTCCAGGCACTGGGAGGCTGCTCAGGCCACACCTGGAGGACAGGAGGGACAGACGTGTGGCCTTGGGAAAAGGGAAAGCAGAGAGACCCTCCAGAGGAGTCAGAGTTGCCAAGCAGGAAGTCCTGAGGAGGTTGGGGCTTCTGGGCAACAAATATCAGGCTCCAAAATAGAAATATGCATTAAAAAAAGAGAGACTGAAGACATGAAAACTAACTTAACAATGGAAACACCAATCTTACTATCTCTAGAAAGACAAAGAACTTGAATAGACATGTCTCTAAAGAAGATATACAAATGGCCAATTAACACATGACTAGGCACTTAACATTGTTCTTCATCAGGGAGATGCAAATCAAAACTACAATGAGATACTAGTGTACACCTACTAGGATGGCTAGACTCAAAAATGAAAAACAGAAAAGTGTTGGCAAATACATAGAGAAATTGGAAGTTCTGTGCACTGCTGCTGGGAATGTAAAATGGCACAGTCACTAAGGAAGAGTTCAGTGATATTTCAAGAAGTTAATCATAAAATTACCATATGGCAAGGCCCTAGCCAGGTAGCTCAGTTGGTCAGAGTATCATCCTTATATGTTAAGGCTGCAGGTTCAATATCAAGTCAGGGCACATACAAGAATCGACCAATGAATGCATAAATAAATGGAATAAATCGATGTTTCTCCTTCTCCCCCTAAAATAAATAAATACAATGTTTTTAAAGCTTAAAAAAAAAAAATGGTATGTGGCCCTGGCTGGTGTGGCTCAGTGGATTGGGTGCTGGCCTGTGAACCAGGAGACTGCCAGTTCGATTCCCAGTCAGGGCACATACCTGGACTGTAGGCTGGGTCTCCAGTTGGGGGCGTGCAAGAGGTAACCACACATTGATGTTTCTCTCACACACTGATGTTTCTCTCCCTCTTTTTCCCTCCCCTCCTTCTAAAAATAAATAAATACAATCTAAAAAAATAAAAAGAAAAAATGGTATGTGTTTGAGAGAACTGAAAATCCACGCCCACACAAACCCTTGGACACAAATGCTCAGGGCAGCACAATCACACCAGGAGGTAGAAACAACCCAGGTGTCCACTGACAGATGAATGAATAAACAAAATGTGGCCCAACCACATAATAAGAATGTTATTTAGCCATAAAAAGAATGAAGTGCTGACACATGCTACAACCTTAAAAACATCACAATACATAAAAGCCTGGCACAAAAGGCCACGTGGTATATGACCCCATTTATATGAAATGTCCAGAACAGGCAAATCCACAGTGACAGAAAACAAATTAGTGGTTGCCAGGGGCTGGGGGCTGGGGGCGATGGGGGAGTGACTGCTAATGAGGACAGAGTCTCCTTTGGGGTGACAGAAATGTCCTAGGAATTAGAAGTGATGGCTGCACAACACTGTGAATATACTAAATACCAGTAAGTTGTACACTTTAAATGAGTTACTTGCGTTAAGTGAATTGTATCTCAATAAAGCTATTATTTTTAAAAAATATCCTTAAATCAGAAGTGGCATCACTCCATGGCTAAGAACACTCCATGGGTAAGATGCTGCAAAAAGACTACAGGAAGGACTCTTGGGAACTAAAAATGATGGCCAAAAGACAGGATGGGAGAAGCCAAAGAAATCTAAAGGAAAAAAAAAGAGAGAAAAGACAAGAGGGAAGACAATGGGAAGAGCCCAAGAGCATAGTGTCCCAGTGGCAGAATTAGAGAAAACACGAGGAAGGACAGGGCAAGTTTTCAGACTCCGAGGGCCACAGTGCCCTCTCGCCCCCAAATCACCTACGAGGCTGTCCACGTGGATGTGCACAGGGCCAGGGAGGAACCTGATTGTTTCCTACCAACCAAACACATGTACATGTGCACGCACACTTATATGCAAACATGCACACAGGCTACTTGCTCTCAGCTATGCCCCTTCCTGGGAGCTCAGTGAGGACAAAGCTCTGGGGTCTGGAAACCTGGTGAGAGACTCAGAAGGAAAGACAGACAGGACCAGCCTCGCTGGGCCCCTTAAGTGCCCCTCGCCACCTCAAAGCAACTTGGTGGGAGTAATCAGCCATTTTAACACTGGACCTTTTACCAAAAATTCTATGATGAATGAAAACACCTGCAGGAGGGGTCAGTGACAACCTGACATGTTTAGCTGGGGCAACAGAAGACCACCAGAGAGGGGAAATGGGAGAGTGTATCTCTTCTACAGAGACAATCTCCTCTTGGCTCCCCAGCACCTAGAGACCTCGGACAGCCAGAGCAGAGGCAGGGATGAGGAGAAACTCAGGTCAGGTTTCACCCAGAGAGGCCCCAACTCAGTTCTGCTTTCCAGACACAATCACTGCTGTAAAAAGCTGAATTACAACAACAACAACAACAACAACAAAAACACCCTTCATAAAGAGCTCCATGTCCCTGAGAAATCATTTAAGTATTACTGTATTTTGCCATGCATAATGCACATTCACATTTTTGAGGGAAAAATAAGGATGCATATTATACGTGGGTAGTTCCTGAAATACCTTGTATCTGTTCTTGTGTTTTGTAATAATTTGCTACATAAAGTTTCTTGTACCATAATATGTTCAAAAATAAATGCTAAAATTCCTTTATAATACAAAAAACAAGTATCTAAATATAAGTTAATAAATAATTGAATTAAAAAATTAAAAAGACAGACTTTTTCTAAAAGTTTGGGCCAAAAACATGGGTACACATTATACACAGGAGCGCATTACACACGGAAAAATACACATAATCGGCGATCCACCGGCTCCCAGGCTAGGCCTCAATCAAAAGGAATCAGTCGCTGGCCATTACTCACTCCTCCCAGAGCCCCCTAAGCCACTCTTGACCTATGGTTCCAGTTAACCCCAGAGGGAATGTGTTTAATTAACCTGCTTAGTCCCATCTGTGGGAAGCTTTGTTTAACTTTCTCTGTTTCACGTTCTTAAACGGTTCTGAGGGGGAGGCACAGTCTCTTAAGCAGAGCCCTTGAGGACCCACAGGCTCTGAGAAAGAAGCTTCATGGGAAGGGAAGCAGGCAGTGGAAACAGTCTGGCTGGACTGAGGCCTTTGTCGGGCACCATGCTGTTGGTGAGAGTGACACATGCCTTCTACCACCACATCAGGGGCTGGCCTTTCCCCCAGCAGGAGGCCCAGGTGGGCTGCTCAGGCTGGGGGGAAGATAGTCAGAGAGTTCCCAAGGACCCTTCCACCTGGCTCTCGGCCCCAAGGCCTTTAGGTCTAGGAGAGGCCACCCCAGCGTCCTGGTGATGAGATCAGTCCCAGGCCCAGGGGAGGTGGCCTTACCTGACAAGCACGCGCTTTAGTAGCTGCTGGTCCCCCTCTGAGTAGCCAGGCCAATCCTTCTGCACATCCTTGTATACACAGTCCTTCAGTGTGCATGTGCCGTCCTTGGCACTCACGTTGGCCACCTGCAACACATAGCCAGCGTCAGCTTATGGGAAGCCTGGAGGGTAGGGGACATGGAGGAAAACAGACAGACCTAGAAAGAAAGAGGATAGCACCCCACACCCAGCTCTTCTGCACTAGGTCCAGACACAAACATCTTACAGTTGCTAGGGGCCAGCCTGCCTTCAAAAAGGGGGACTGCCATCTATGAACCCCATCACCAGCCTACCCCCCTGCTATAAACTGAATGTGTGTATCCATCCAAAATTCATGTCACGCTATGTGGTAGTATTCGGAGGTGAGGCCTTTGGGAGGTGATTAGGTCCTAAGAGTGAGCACTCATGAATGGGATTAGTCTCTATAGAAGAGGCTCCAGAGAGCTCCCTTGCCCCTCCTGCCAAAGTGAGGCAGCGTGAAGATGCTGCCTACAAACCAGGGAGGACTTCAGCAACCCAATCTGCCAGCACCTTGTTCTTGAACATCCAGCCTCTAGAACTGTGTGAAGTTGAGTGTGTGTTGTTTGAGCCACCCAGTCCATGTGACTGTTACAGCAGCTCAAGTGGATGAAGACCTCCCCACTATGATCCGCAGCTCCCAGGACAGAGGGTGAGGCTGGGGATGCCAGGTGAGAGGGGTGTCCAGACTGAGCCCACATTCCGTGCAGCAGACAGCTCTGCTCCCATTGGTTAACAAAGGCTGAGTTTGCCTCCAAGATGGTTTTCAAAGATGGATTTAAAACATCTGCCTTATGGGTACTTGAAGGTGTGAAGGCCACTGCCCTAAAGCAGGCACCCCGTCTCGCGGGGTGCACTGGGCACCCTGATCTGCTGCACACCCATGTGCAGCTATACACTGCTATTCATCCTTATTGCTGGGTTCTAAGAGGACTCCACATCACCACAATTTCCACAAGGAGCATTTTTAACAGTTGAGTAATATTCCACCAAATAGCCAACTGTGATTCATTCCAACATTTTTCCTTTGTTGGACACTGACGCACTTCCAATTTCTCTGCAGCAGAAACAGACGTCACTGCGTGCAGGCTATTCCACGCAATGTTTTCTTCAACAGCTTCCCAGGAGTGGGATTAGTAGGTCAAAGGTTCTGAACATTTTTACAGCTTTTGATGCAAATGCTCACCAGAAGAGCCTCTCCCACCCATTAACACTCCCACCCGGGAGGACAGCCTATGGGTTCCTCTGAGGTCCAGCCAGAACTGGAGACAGATGCCTTAAATCTCTGCTTTAAATGTTCCCACAGAAGAAAGAGAGAAGGCTTGGTTGAGGAACACAACGCAGCCAGTGCTGCTCATCATAGCCCCTGGGCACACGGGAGGCTGACCAGCCTGGGCGAGGAATGGCCCACAGTATTTGCAGAGACCTTCCTCTTCCCCACACTGACAAGGGCCTGCTGCTCCACCATCACTGGGGAGGTCTAGGTGGGTAGTGAACACAGAAGCACACTGCAGATGGAGTCATTCAAGAGAAATCAGAGCAGGATGCTCTGCCTGCAGATGCTGGCTGGGCTGCCTCCAAGAGGCTGCCAACCCAAGTTGAGCAGAAAAGCCAGAGCCCAGGATGGTGCCTCTCTGGTTCCAGAAGGACCTGGAACAACGAGAGCATGGTAGGGAGGGGGGATTAGAGACAAAGCAGGTGCTCTGGGCAGGTCCTTATCAGCACCTCCAGACCTCTCTCTCCAGAAAATGGAGTCTGGTGTCCTGCTGTGTCTGAGGGCTGCTCTGAGGATAACCTCAGGTGCAACCATGTACTCAGTCAGCTAGTTTCACACTCTGCATCTGAGGGGCTCTCGTGTTTCTTCTTCATTCTAGGCACAAACAGGGCAAGGGGGAGGGCAGGAGTGAGGGCATTCCTAAGAACACCATACCAGAGGCTGAGGGCCCAGCTGGCAGCACTGAGGACTGCAGGCATGTCCAAGGGCAGGAATGGGCCCCACTGGTGTCTTTAGTCCCAACTCACATCTGACAGCTCTGTCAGACTCCCCTGCCTTGGTCTCTGGGGGTGCCCAACCCTGGGGAAGGGCCTTCTGTATTTTATTATAAAAGGCCTTCTGTCCTTTTATTCCCAAGGACAAAGCCAACACATTTGACTATCCCAGGAACTGAGTCCCCTGGGAAGGTTGTTCTTGGTTCTGGAGCTTTCTGGATGCTTCAGCTAACCTCCGAGCCAACTTGTGAACTCTCAGGAAAAAAAACTGCTGCCCGGTCTCTGCCAGCATAACCTACAACCTGGGGATAGTGCCTCAGTAGGCCAAATCTGCAGAGGTGCCCAGCGAGTGCCCATGGGAGGCCCCGGCATCTTGGTGATGTGCCCTGGGACACAGGAGATGTCTCCCTAGCAAAGGGACCTGCCCATGGATGGGCCCTCAGTGACTATGGGTGGACCTGGACCCCATCCCAGATCTGCAACCACACATGGACTGAAGCTTCATCTTTTCCAGTAAGGGAGGACTGTAGAGGCCTCATCTCCCTATGTCTGCCCTTTGCCACGAACTCTGCAGGGTAAGGGTAATGAGGGACCCCAGCCAGAGCACAGGTGCTGACATCCTACCAAATGTACTGTGTGGATCACCAGAGGTTTGGGCAGCAATGAGGAGGGGGAAAACGAACACCTGGAGGCCCGCTGAAGAGCTCAGCAAATGTGAAAATTCATCCTCAGATACAGCTGCCACCTCAGTATGGGCTTTCTGCCCCAGGAGGTGCTGGCACCCAGAGTTTCAGAGGCGGAAAGCAGGAAGGACAGGTGAGCTGGTAGAGGGAAACCCAGAGAGGCCTGACCGAACCTCCTCCTTCAGTCGCTGGCAGGACTGTCCTCACAGCAACACAGCAAAGCACCATCACACGGCCTGGCTGATGTGGTGAAGCCAGAGTAAGCCACTCATTTCCCAGGGTCCTCCGGCTGCCCCCTAGAGCCTTGGGAGCCAGAGCAGAGGCTCCGTAAGTGGCTGGGCTGACCATTCTTGCTCCAAAGCACAGGCCATTTTTCAGTAGCAGGCTCTACCTTCCAGCACCAGGTTCCCACCAGGTAAGCCCTAGCCCCCTACATGAGGTGCTGCAGTCATTCCCCAGCCACAGGTGGGAACTAAAGGGTTCAGAAGTGAAGCCTCCTGCCCGGAGTCACAGCTGGTAACTGGCAGGGAGGCCGACCTAACTGCTGAGCCCCAGTTCTCACTAACTAACAAGTGTGCATCCCTGGTGTCGCTCAGTTCTAAAACACTCATGCAACTGAAGTCTTGGATCTCCTGTGCAATGCCTGCACCTACGTGTTAGCAGATGTCAAGGAGCACAGTGCTGGCTTCTCTGAGCTGACCCATAAGCCCCCAGACGGTAAATGCCATGCTCCCGACCCACTGTGTGTCCAGACGATCTGCAAAGGGTGTTCACAGGCTGGCTGGACCCCACCCCAACCCAGCCAGCCCTGGGTAAGCATGCACCTGCTGGAGGAGGCTGTCCAGCATGTCCTTGTCTGCCTGGGCCAGGCCATCCTTCTGGAGTCGCAGCAGCAGTTCAGCCTTCCGGTAGGGCCTCAGTGCCAGAAGATGCAGCACCCGGTCACGGAAAGGCCTCTGAGACACCCCACCACCCCCGCTACCACCACTCTTCTTGATGGCACTTGCCAGGTTGATGGGGGTTGCCCGCTTCCGGGAGGGCACAGCATCTGTTGCCCCTGGGGCTGGTTTCCTAAACTGAACCTTCTTGCCTACAACGAGAACCAGGGTGTTAAATTAAGGATTGGAGGAGGGGAGGGGGTGACCATGGTGTTCCAGCGCTTGGGGCTGATGCCAAGTTCCTGAGTGTGGAAAGCGATGGGCAACAGCACCCACCCCTGCCTGCCAAGCCAGCATGTCCCACCTAGCCTGCTTGGTGGGAATCCAGAGTGGCTGAGAGCGCCACCTGCTGACCACTTACAGCTCACTGGGCACCAGCAGGCTCAGAACTGAGAGTGGCAGAAATACAAGCATGTTTAGGGCCATAACTGACTCATCATGGGCGACCTGAATCCTGGGGACAAAAACACTGACCACCACAGGGAGAGGAAACTGGTCTATGAGCCCTCTTGATGTTAAATGGGGGAGGGGGGAGGCCTGACTTGCCAAGGGCCCCATGGGACCCACCATTCTCTTTTATAAAAAAGGGAATAAAGGTGTCAGCTGTTTGGGTAGCTGCTCTGGAGAACCTGAGATGTTAGCAGCTCCTCAGCTGCGGCTCCAAATGCTTGCTCCTCAGGCAGACATGGCTGTGCCTGGAAGCCAATCCCCATCCTTCTGGTACACACTATGGGGCCCAGCATGGCTGCCCCCCTCCACTGAGCCAGTGAGCACTGTGCTCAAGGGAGGAAGTTGTTAACTCCATCCTGAACAGCACCCCTACAACCAAGGGAATATGGATGGCCGAGTGCATGCCCCGAACCCTTGGGCCAAAAAATTCCCCACGATGACTTCTTTTTGTTCTTATCCCTCAAATTTGATTTGTCAGATTAACAAGGAAGAAGTGTTTTTCGAGTCCTCAGGGCCTGACTCTGTCCCTAGAGAACCCAGCTGACAGGCTGACATGGGGGTGGGGGTGGGGACCAGGCCCAGCCAGATGTGCCTGCCAGCAACCTAAGAGGCCAGATGAGTGTTTCCATCAGAACATAAACTGTGGCAAAAACCCTCATTGTATACACAAAGTGGTCTAATAAGACAAATCTTGACCATGTTTTGGGCCAAGGACCCAGAAATTCACTAAGATTTGTATGAATGTCTATGTTTGCATCTTGAGGTAAAAGAAAGTGGGAGAAGCACGTTTGGTTCTGGCCCCAGTGGCTGATGGCCCTGTCCCCTGGGGCTCAGCACTGACCAATGGGGATTTCATTCAGAGCCAACCCCACTGCCAAGCAAAGCAAACCAGGCTTTCTTGGTGAGGGCAGGGGAGATTTGAAACCTTCCTGCCATTTCTTTAAAAAAAAAAAGCAAACCAAAAAAAACCCCTCACAAAGCCACCGAGGTCTTTGTTTGCTGTAAGCTGGTTCATGCCTCTCCGGCCTGATGCCTCTCTTTCCCTGGCAATAAATTCTTATAACTCCTCAACCCTGTCTAGGTCCAAAAGGTGAAAAGGCTACAGCAGAACGATGAACTTTCTGAATAAATTGTACTTTTCTCCCAATTTTTAATGTTGTCGGGGTCTCAATTTCATCAAAATTATTTCCAAGCAGATGCTGAGCTGCTGGAGCCTTCTGGGCAAGCAGGAATCAAGGCCTTTCCTTCCAGGTCTCAACCAAACACTCCCTCACCAGCCCCAACACAGCAGCAAGCCACTGCGGGGTGCATCTGGCGGTTTGGACCATGCCAGCCATAGGACTTGGTGAGGAGTCAGCTGGGCAGATGAGACGAGGTGGCAGCCAAAGAAAATATGGCAACCCTGTCTTCATGTATCCCTGACAGGTAAAGGTCCCTGAGGCTGCAGCCTGGAAGAGAGGCTGCAGATTCAAATTCCTCCAGTTCTTGGGTTCTGAGTCCACCTGGGGGTTCAGAGGCATCAGACAGCATAGCCCCCACCTGACTCAGCAGGACCTTTTTTCTGACCTGCCATGGACCTGGTTGGTCCTGCTCAGGGGCTGGGCCACACCTGTCACCCATCACTCCTACTCCTGGCCTGGGGGAGCCTCTTATGTCTCCCGCTCCCCTAATAGCTGCCTGGCAGGCATTATCCCCTCACGAGTGGAGCCCCTTATCGTTGGAGCCCCAGGTCCCCTTCCTCACCTAGATAGCGGCCTCCAGCCTTGATGACGATGGCACCCCTGCTCCGCGTCTCCTCCTCCGCCTGTGCCATGCTCTGCCGTGCCTTCTGGTAGGAGTCGTCAGTGGCACACACTGTGATTTTGTCCTGGATGCTACCCAAGCAGTCCAGGTGTACATCCCCATGGCTGTAAGACAAGGGACCAGAAGCCAAGATGAGTACCTGAGAGACAGGGAGCTATGGTCTTGGGGCCCAAGCCCCCACGCCACCCACCCCTGCCAGGAAACAAGGCTCAGCGCTGATGGAACCACAAGGTTTCCACAAGGCACATCTTGACGCAGAAGAAACAAGGGGACCCAGGCCCCTAAGTCAGAGGCACAATGCCAGGACCTACAGCCTGGACACACTGAAAGGGGTCAAAGGAGCTCATCTGAGAGAAGGGGGTTACTGGGCTGGAAGCGGGAGGCAAACACCTGCACAGTGGTCTGAGCTGGGGGGAGGGGCCCAGGGGAGAGGAGGGCTGTTCCTCGGGCCTCACCTGGAGACGTACTGTTGGATGCAGTCGAAGCTGCCCTGGGGGCTGTCACGGCCAATGTTGGAGAGGTAGAAGGAGAAGGTCCGAGCCTCTGAGGGGCAGTCAGGCTGGGGGATGGAGATGTGCTGCACAAGATAGGGGGGCAGTGTCACCAAGAGTCTGAAACATGGAGGGGACCATGGCACAGGCCAGCTGCTGGGCCCCGCCCATCCACACAGTGTGATCCTATGGCAAGAAGCAGCTAGCACTTTTCTTCAAAACACTTCTGCTTTCCCAGCAGTGACAGAACCCCAGGGAGTGCAGAGCACTCAACATGCACCCGGAGGCAAGGACCTCACCCAGATCTGGGCCATGACTCAGTGTCCCCACCCACCAAACAGGGCATCTTTAAAGGAAAAATGAGACAAGATAGGTGTCAGAAGCCAGCAGGGCATGCTGGGCAGCCAAGGTACTTTGACCCTTGCTCCCACTTAGTGACCTCCTCTCCATCTCCTCCATGATACAGATTCTACCCACTGCCCTGTGGCCATGAACAAGGTTCCTGAAGGTCACAAGGGAGACTCAACCACAGCTGGGTTCATATTTTGCACACAGCTACCCAGAACATGGCAGAAAGCCCATGCAGCAGTCAGCATAATGAAAAGGGGTTTCCGGGGAACCTAAGCCCAATATGGGTAACTCCTCCTTGCTCGTTCTGATCCCCTCCCTAACCCAGTCCTGGTCTGGAGGGACCTGGCCTCCTCAGGCAGCATCTTTCTTCTGTCTCAGCTCAGGGGGCAGTGGCTGCAGAGGTTGTCAGTCCCCATTGAGCTGTCACCCCTGAGAGGAAGAGAGGGAGATCCAGCCTGAGCCCCAAGGCTCTCCTGGCCCTGGGTACTTACTTCCCACCCTACCTACCCCACCCACCAGCTCATGCAGCCCCACCCAGGCAAGCAGGTGGGAAGGGTGCACTCTGGCTCCAGCCACAAAATAGAGCTCTGCTATGGTGCAGCCACCAACCACCCTGACAAGCACAACCTACACTGGATCAAGACAAAGCCACCTGCAACAGCTTTGGATACCCCCTGCAGCCTGGCAGAGCTGATGGTGGGACCTTGCCATGTGCACAGAGGTCCACCCACCACGCTGCAGACGCTCTATGCAAGCCTGTGTAGGGAGCAGCCACCATGCTGCCCCCTGGGCCGGGGGTGGGAGACTCTTCACCCTGACCCTCTCACCCTGTGTGGGCCTTCTCTACCCAAGCACATATGCCCACTTCCAAAATCCATTCCAGGGGAGGGGAGGGCCCAGCACAGAGCCAGAGGCCAGTCTGTGCAGGGCAGCGGGTGACATGGGGCTTGAAACCAATGTTCAGAAGAGCCTGGTCCTGCTAGTGACAGGGGAAACCACACATTCAGAGGGCACTTGTGACCGTGTTCTCCGGACAGCTGGGGACGGGCGGGAATACACTGGGAGCCCCTCCCAGCCCTGTGGCACCACTGCTGTGGAATCCAGGGTTAATGGGTTGTTGCTGGTTAATGACGACCAGCCTCTGGGAACCAGCCAGCTGGCACAGACAGCCCAGGAAGGCGAAGCTGCCTCTGCCAGGGGAGATTGTGGCGTGCATTCCAGGACATGACCCGGAATGCAGCAGCCACAAGTGTGCCCTCTGGACAGAGTGTAGGCTGCCCTCACCCCAGAGCTACCATGTGGCTACACCTGATGGCAGCACTGACACCAGGCTATGGGGGCGGGGGCAAGTGTCTATGTGATAAACCGGAGGAGCAGACACTCTCATCTCATCCCAGATGCCTTCAGTGCTTCTGAGGCCTGAGGCCCAGAGGAGGTGCCAGCTCCACTGTGGTGGTCAACGGAGTCCTGGCCAAAAGGCTTTCACCTCCTCCTCCCTTTGAAATCTGCCCTAAGTCAGCCACTGCCACACACCCCCAAGTCACATGCAGTGCAGGTGGCAGCTCTGGAGACAAATCAAGTCCCAGGTGGGGGTGGGAGCGACATGGTAGGGAACAGCACTAGATGTTCAGGCAAAAAGAAGAAATAGGTGGACATGGGAGCGAAACACCACTGACCAGGTCCTCTCTGGCCAGAGGGGTTTTCAGAGACTGTCAGTTTTCTTCATCATTTCCATTCCCAGGGAATCATTGTGGAGAAAGAGAATTCCCACTATGGCTGAACATGCCTTCTAGGAACAAAGTACCCTATTTTGCTGCCCTGGTGGGAGGTGTCACCCCCCCCCCAACTCCATACCCAAGGCCCTTTCTACATACCACCTTCTCTTCTTCTTCTTGGGGCTCAAAAGAGCAATGGTCCGCCCTTACCTCCCTCCCTAGGCTCCAGGGGTCTTGGCTGCTCAACCTTGGTACGCAGTGTCTCCAGACTCCAACACCCTCATTCTGTAGATACTTTCTAGATATTCCCAAGTAGTCCCTGTTACCACTGACACAATGACATGCACCTTGTGACTTAATCTTGAGCACATCCTAACAGACGTGGTTCACATACACAGGCGAAAGACTTGTGAGCAGCTCTGTCAGACCTTAATCTAGAAATTGCAGCTCATGCTCCCACCACAGTCCAGAGAAATGTCTAGGTCCGGAGCTGCCCTGGACAAAACCCCACCTCTACTTTTTTCAGCTGAAAAGTTCTGGAGTGGTGCTGGCTATGTGGGGGTGCTTTACTAGCAATCAGGGGTTAACAACTCAGAAATGACACCCTGATAGCAGAGGGCCAGTCAGCTGGCTCATTGCTCCTGAGAGCACAGAAAACACAGGTGTAAATATGTACCTGGAAATGGACAAGTGAGTGTTTTGCTACAGCAGACACAGTCCTTGAGGGTAGACACATTCAAGGCAGGGCCTGGTTCTCCAGGGAACCTGGCAAATGCAGTAGAGCGCAAAGGGTGACTGTGGCCACCAGAGGGCGCCATGGGGCCAGTCTGGCAGCAAACCCAGACCAGCCCTGCCAACACTGGAGAAATGTCCCAAGGAACCAGTCAACAAGGGGCCCAGCTGCCCACTTCTACACCCTGGATCTAGTGGCATTCCCAGTCTAGGCTAGCAGGTGGCCAGGATGAACCTAACACCCACCCAGGAGGTGTGCTGATGTCATGACCCTATTCCAGCTACACCACATTCACATCTGAGGAAGAAGAGCACCAGGAGCTGAGTGAGCTCATCCTGGGCTATAGGGAGTACAATGAATCTCCTAAAGCCATGTTAATTTGCACACAACCCTCTAAGTGGACAAGGTCCCCATCTGGGGGTGGGTGAAGAGAATGAGGGACAGAAAGAGAACTAAGATCCTTGAGCTAAGGAGCCTACAGATAGGGTCTCAATCTTCAGTCTGTCAGTTTCATGGGTCTCTGGGGATCGGGTCCCTGAACATCAAATCAGCCAGGCCCCTAATGAGCATGTTCCATCCCGCCCTGCTGCCCTCCTGCTCTTTCATCCATACCCCACCTGCTGCTCCATCTCTAACCTTTCAGGTATTGCACACAGAGCAAAACCCTCTCATTACTTCTTGGAACACCCAGGCCCAGGTGTGCACATGCAACGGAGAGACCAGGAGAAGAGGGAGGGCAAAGCTGAAGTGCACTGCCTCCTCCTCCCTGCCAGTCTAAGTGACCGTGCACATGCAGCCTGGCAGTAGACCACACCCTTCACATCTGAAAGGGAGAAAGGGGACATGTCCCATCAACGCCTAGGAAGAGGAAGAGGAGGTGCAGATGCCAGGGAGGCAGACTCAGAGCCTGAACCTATGTAGCAAGCTGGGGAAGAGGAGCACCCCCTTGCCACACAGCCCACCCCAGCCCTCACACAGGATCACACAGGGAAGAGCCTTCTGGTGAAGATTTGTGGGCTGGCCTGCCCTGAACTACAGTATAGTGCCTCCATGCTGAAATCTTCTAGAAACTCCATTAGGCAAAAGAAAGTCCAGAAGGAAGAAAAAGTGGGCAAAGCATGATTCTAAAACTAAGATAGTGGAACCCCACATCTGGAATGAATGTGGCTCTTATGCTTTCCACAGGAATTTGGGAGACATAAGGCAGGCACGGCCCAGGAGAACCTCATGGAGCATCTGTGACTGGCCATGTGGGGTCTTGCTGAAAAGTGAACACTGACCACAGTGGCCCTTTTTGTGCACTGGCTTCATCTTCCCACAGCTGCTGAGGGTACAGGGTGACCATGGCCACCAGCGGGCACCATGAGACCAGACTGGCAGCAAGCCCAAGCCAGTCCTGCCAACACCCCAGAAATGTCCCAAGAAAAATAAAGAAAGGTGGCAAAAGGGTGACCCCAAGACCCTGACAGGGCCAATGGGAGCACAGAGGCTCGAGGAAGCACAGGGGGGTGAGGGTTGTCTGGGCATTTTGGGGTATCTTGCCAACCCTGAATGGTATTGATGTGATGGTCAGTTTGTGTGTTCCCTGGCCAGGCCAATGCTCCTGCGACACCACAGAGCTAATCTGGGTGTATGTGGAGGTGTTCTGCAGACACAATGACACCCATGACCAGCTCACTTTAAGTAAAGGAGAGGACCCTCAATGGTCTGGGTAGGCCTCTCCCAATCAGCTGAGGATCTTAAGGGGGAAACTCAGTCTCTCTGAGGAGAAAGCACCCCCTTGTGGATTGTGGCGCTGGCCGCTGCCTGCCCCACAAGTGTACCTTGCATCCCCGTACCTGTACACACAGACACGTGCATTTCCTAGAAGCCCCTTCTCTGGAACACCCTGGCTGGCCAAAACCCACAGCTGGCCATCAGGCGCAACTCTTCATAAAAACAAAAGACTTGCAATAAAGACTAGAAGAAAAACTGGTGTTCCAACAGGTGTTTGGTGGGTGGGAGGTACTGGTGGGTGGCCCTAAGACTGGAGGGAAAGGGTTATAAACAACTTGCCCATCCTTTCATTCCCCAATTTTTCTGTTAACATGGTCATTTGGAATAAAGTGTGCTTCAGAATAAAATGAGGGCACTGAGTTTTTATAATCCTCCAACCCAGTTCCAAAACACAATCACCCATGGACTTGGGTCCATAGAGGGAGATGAGTGCCCTACCCAAGAGAGGACACTGCTTGGGCTGTGGGCTGCAGCGTTGAATTAGCGCAGAGATCAGGTCAGAACAGGGGTTGGAGGCCTGGGAGCCAGCTACAAATCTGCTACGGGGGCCCCAGACCAGCCTGGGCACATCTAGAGGCGGGGCTCAGCCTGACATGGGGACTGGCCTGGAGTGGAGGTGGATGGGACCAAACACTGCACCCAACTACTGCTGTACCCAACGAGTCATGACAGGCCCCAGACGCACCAGTCCCACAGTTCCAGATGTGAGTAACACAAAAACAACTCACCCCTTGGCTTCCTTGAAATCGAATTGATGGTCTCAGTGAAATAGAATCCTGCAAAAAAGCAAAAGAGGAAAATGCTAAAAAAAGATATCTGGAAATCCAGAGCCTTGCTTCCAGTTATCTAAGGAGCAGGGTAAGGAGCATATGTTCAGGAAAGGTGAGAGAAAACACACATGTCTGAAAACTACAGGAAAGGTGACCGAAGCAGGGTTTTGAAAGATCAGTAGGAGTTCCCTGAATGCACTGGGGCTGAGGGTATGAGTGGTAAGAGTGGAGACACAGGCAGTGGGCAGACCCTTACTGGTCTCCTAAAACTAGCATCAGCCCAGGCCACCCTGCCTTACATACACCACCTCCAAATGGAAATCAGGGTGGGTGTGCACCACTGGCCAGGAGGCAGGCTGACAGGGTGACTCTGGTCCCCGTACCACTGGCAGGATGAAGCCCAACACCTGCCCAGCTCCAATGTCACAGTTTCAGAGCAGTTTGTCACTGTGCCTGGAGTGGCAGAATTTCTAAATGTCATAAAAATATATATAGTAAAAAACTCAAAATAAGTACTTAAAAAGCTTCAGCTATTCAGAGATCAGCCTTCTGGTGGAATTTCAAAAAGAAGTGGACCCAGATAGAGAACTGAACCTTCTCTTCCAACCTTGGTCCCAGAGCACCCACCTTCTGTGTAGTAGATACCACCCCTCAGCGTGGTCCTGGCTTGTCATCATGACCCCCTCCCTCACCCCCCAAACCCACAGGGTCCAAATCCACCTCTGTGCCAGCCTGTCCCCTGCCCACCTCCTTCACATGGCAGCAGGGGGCTGAGCTCTCCCACCTCCATCTGAGCCCACCACTCTGGCCTCCACCCTGCCTCAGTTAGAGTGGGGGAGACTCCCCACCCCCATCCCTGCTATAGTACCTCCCTGAGTGGCTGCCTGTCAGCACACCCCCCACCCCGCCCCCCGCAAAATGTCAGGCCCACAGCAGGTGGAGTAGTGGAGTGGCTCCACCCTAGTGGACAGAACCGACCAACAGGCAGGCCCGGACTTAATAGGCGGCTGACCTCTTGGATCCCATGAGTCCATCAGCTGCTGGGCTGATGCTCTGGGCATGTGAGGGAGACAGTTCAGTCAGCCTGGACATGAGGGCCACACATGCATCATTTGTTAACCAGGAACCCCCTCTTTCACCAAGTATCTCAAAGGACTCTGCTGTCTGAAGCAGACCTGAGGGGTTACTCTATGCACTAGCACTTACCCCATGGGATCTGACGCCCCACAAATCACCCCATACTTCCAAACACTGCTAGGCAGGCAGAGAGGGACATCCTTCAGTCCCTTGTCCTGCTCTAGGACTGGGAACCAGCCTCTGCAGACACAGAGGTCCTGATGCTGGTAAGACAGGGGCCAGGTTCCTTACAAAGCAGACTCTGGACCACCTGACCTGACCCATGACCATGACCTTGACCTGACCCCTGCCTGGGCTGCTGGTCAGAAAATGAGAAGCACAGCATCAGTGGGGGTCTCATCCTGGCAGGGTCCTTGGAGATGGAATGTGTACGTAGCCTTTGCTACGAATTAGGTTAAAGAGATGAGAAGAAGACATGAAAATGTGGCCACTAAGCAGGTGAGAAGCCCTCAGTTCTGTTATCCATCAATAAAGTACAAACGGTGCACCTAGAATGGGAAGGATAAACAACATCCCAGAACCCTCGTCTATGGTTGGTGGGAACACACACCACGTGGCTGCTGTGGAAAACAGTCTGGCAGTTTCTTAAAAGGTTAAACAGAGAACTACCACATGACTTAGCAATTCCACTCCAAGGAATTAGCCAAGAGAAATGACAAATGCACTAGAACTTACATGTAAACAAGCATAGCAGAACTGCTCTTAGTATCTGAGAAGTGGCAACAACCCAAATGTCCATTAGTTGGTAGACAGAGAAGCAAGAGAAAACCATCCAGAAATAAAAAAGAACAAACTCCTGGTGGACACAACATGGACAAACCTTGAAGCCGTTGACTGAGAGGCACTGACATATGACCTCATGCTTTGTTTGAGTCCATTTACATAAGTTTCCAAGGAAGGCAAAACTAAAGAGAGAAAGCAGATCAGTGTGTGCCAGATCAGGCCCACAGAGGACCTTCACTGAAGACTCAGGGGCTTTCAGCAATATCGCAGGAACACAGAGAAAATTCCTCAACAGTCAGTGGGAGATTCCTGTCTGCCAGCCATGTTTAAGGCAAGAGTGATATAATGTGGGTGTAAGGGAAACAGAAGACATCAAAACATAGCAGTACAGGCAATGCTGAGGCAAAGTGGCCCTGCCTGTCGTTATTACAAGCTCTCTGCTGACACCTGATCATCAAAGCCAGGAAGGAAGGGTGTTTCTGGTAGAGGGAACAGCAGGGGCAAAGCAGGAGCAGAGATTAGGGACACCGCAGTGGTAGAGGGCAGTGGGGCTTGGCTCTTTCACTTCCAGGTTGTTCAGCCCAGATCTCCATGCAGGGGTCAGTCAGGGTCAACTCCAGTACTGTGTGCGCCATCCAAACACAACAAAACCTTTGTGCTCCAGAGCTTGGGGGACAGGGGCCATGATGATGGCAACAAGGCGAAGCTGGATTTAGAGTAAGGAGGGAGAGGAACTAGGAAGGGTACCCTCCTGAGAGGGATTCCACCAGAGCAGCCCGAGCACCCACGTGTGCTGGTCTGCCCTCCCTCAACCACATGCTGCCTGTGGGCCATCCAGTGAAGCACTTAGCTGGCTTGGTAGCTGTCAAGCAAGTTAATCTGGAAGACTCTTTGGTTTCAAAGTCACTCATTCCCTAAAGGCCTCAAGGAGACATTTCGTGTCGGAGAGGCCAGTTGAGAGGCCTAGAAGTCCACGCTTTCTCCGTGATGCTGGGAGGGCTAGCCTCAAGTGCATGGCCCCACATGGCCTGGCTGTTAGTGTGGAGTCAGGCTCTTGGCCACATGGGCTTGCCTGGTGTCTCATTCCTTCAGAGGGAGCAAGCCCTTGTTAACAACAGAGCATTTTGTACCTACTATCTCACACGTATGCACACACACACGTGGGTGACTCACTACCCGCTACCTGTCTATAGTCATTAACAGTAACAGGCACAACTTCAAAGGGCTGGGATAGAACACCACCAACCTAGAATTCTATATCCAGTGCAAAGAGAAAGTGGAATACAGACTTGTCCAGACAGAGACTGAGAGAGTCTGTTTGCAGTAGATCTCCACTGCAAGGAAGGTTCTGTAAGTCCTTCAGGAGGAGGGAGAGTGACACCAAGTGGATACATGGGTCTTACAGACGATGAAGAGTGCTGAGCATGGTGAACCCATCTATGAATATGAAAGAATAAATTACATTTCTGTAAAAGATCACTGACAGTCTGGAGCACAGATAGTAACGAAATACAGGATTTGGACACACGGCACTAAATGTGAGGAGGTGTGTGCAAACAGAAGGCAGTGATGGTGTCAGGGGCGCAGGGGCCACCTTGAGCTCACGGGTCTCCCAGAAGTTGAGCGTGCACCAACAGTGGCTCACTCTGGCTTCTGAGTGAGCAGCCAGAGCCCAAATCAGAGGTTCCTTTAAGGCAGGACCAGCAATGCCCCAAGACCCCAGCAGTCGGGCCATCCTGGCAGTTCAGGGGCTCCTCATGGGAACATAGCCATCATGACCTGGCTGGCTGCTCCCTGCAGGGGCAGCTCACGAGGTTAGGGCGCCCTGCTAAATCACCTACAGAGCAGGACAGAAGGTGGCATGCCAGGACCAGTAGGGTCTGACAGACTGACCTGGGCACTGCCTGTTTCCCATTTCCTTGTTGCCTCAGCAGCTTCTGGGTTGGCCTCAGACCAAAATTAGCAAGCCATCAAGTAATTTAACTTCCCTGGATATCCCCGGGCACGGCACTGCCACCTCTGCACCTTGTCACACTTGGGACCTGAGTGGGCTGCACTTCAGGCAACATCACAGCAATGCCTCAAGTCTCCCCAGATCCTTGCAGGGGTGTCAAATTCATTGTCACCGGGGGCCACATCAGCCTGGCGGTTGCCTTCAAAGGGTGGAATATAATTTTAGGACCGTATACTCCTTAACTAGGGGCAAGGAGCTTGACATTGCCGCCAGGTAGAAACAAGGTGCCAGGCCAGATAAAACAAGGTGGAGGGCTGGATTCGGCCTGCTGGCCTTGTGTTTGCCACCTGTGCTTTAGGGGTCATGTTGTTCCTACCACAGGTGCAGAGGTCACACACTCCCAGGGTCTGAGCCAATCAGTGCAGTGCCTTCCGAGTAGCAGGCATGGAGGGGCCCGCAGGGATCCCAGCCTCCACAGTGGCCATGTCAGGCCCCTGCATGGCAACACACCATCTCCCGCTAGCCTCGAATGGGGATGAAGCGGGGAGCTGCTCAGGACAAGCATCTCAGCTGGCACTGCACTTCAGCCAAGCTAGGGAAACCTGGTGGAGCAGGCAGTAGGGGAGGCTTTAATGAAATGAGGCGGGAGTATTTGCTCCCCGAAATCATTAGGCTACCTGGCAGCTCCCTCTCTAGGGGAGCATCACCTGGATGAAGAAGCAGTGTAGAGACCTGGCTGGTGTGGCTCCGTGGACTTAACACCAACATGTGAAGCAAAAGGTCACCAGTTCAGTGTCAGGGCACATGCCTGGGTTGCAGCCCAGTCCTGTGAGAGGCAACAGGTGATGTTTCTCTCTCACATCACTGTCTCTCTCCCTCTCTTTCTCTCTCTCTTCCCCTCTCTTTGAAAATAAATAAATCAAATCTGAAAAAAAAAAAAAAGCAGCAATGTAGAAAAGATGGTGATGCATGTGGAAGAAAATGGGGGGCGTGCTGGGAGGTGATAGTCAGGGTAAAGCATGGCCCACAGGAGGAGGTACAAGTGCTTGAGGAGGAACTTGAGGTGGCCAGAAACCCCTTATTTATGCCCGTGGAGAAGAGGCTTGGAGGGTGAGGCAACAGGAAGTGGCTTACGAAATCCATCTCCAGGCCCTGACTTCAGTTGGTGGGGCATCATCCCACCAAGCAAAAGGTTGCTGGTTTGATTCCCAGTCAGGACACATGTCTGGGTTGCAGGTTTGGTCCCTGGTTGGGGTGCATATGAGAGGCAACTGATCAATGTTTCTTTCCCTCTCTTACTCCCTCCTTTAGAGAGGAGTCTCTCTAAAAATAAATAAAATTTTAAAAAGAAAAAGAAAAGAAATCTATCGCCAGGTCCAGCTACAGGTTCACAGGAAGCCAGTGGGTAAGGCACAGAGTTATACTCATGGTTGTGGGTGATTCTGTCCCAAGGGACAATTTAAGTTGTTGTGACTTGATTGGGGGGAAGATATCCCTGGCATCTGGTGGGTGGAGGTGGGAACACTGCCCAACACCCACAGAGTACTGGATGGCCCCCACAGTAAAAGTGAGCATGCCCCAGAAGTCAGCAGGCTGAGGTGGAAGGGCCCTGAGTTGATCAATGCCGTGAGGAAAGCAAGGGGATAATGATCATCAGAGCAAAATGTGGAAAATTCCACAGGACCAACCTGTTGGTTTCTTCAATAGGTGGTGGCACAAGGGAAGGAAGGATGGAGTGCTATAGAGTACCACACACTTGGCATGCATGTTGCAAGTGCCTCTCCGTGGCCCCGACTGGACCCAGCCACCATGAAGACCCCATGGAGACAGCCAGCAGGGTGCCAGGGGCTGGACCTCGGTGCTCTCACAGAGCTGCACCAAGGTCATGTCTAAAAAAACCAGTCCTTATCTGTTGACATTCAATATTGTCACTGAAAAAAACATGGGTGAAATGAAAAGATACCTGGGATTCTTTTAACAAATGCTCCTCAGGGAAGAGTTCAGATGAGTAGGTAAGACGCTCAGAGGGTGAGCCTGGGTGATGGCTCAGGAACTGTCATTATTCTCTGTTCCATCTACATGTGAACCCCCATGTGAAAGGTTTAAAGTAAAAAACACACACAGAAAAGAACACGTGGTGCACAGAATAAATCAAGCAAGGACTGGCCCAACCTGGATGCAACTCTGGGCCGTCGCCACCAGCCAAGTGTGGAAAGCAGCACCCAAGCCCTGAAATGCCCACTATACACAGTGGCAACATGGCCAAGGCAGTGTGTTCCCTGCCATACACCACCTGGCCCAAATCACCCACCCCCGTGACCCAGAGGTGCCCACAGAAAGTGACAGAAGGGAAGACATCTGTTCCTCCTTAAGGAGAGTCTGTGTGATTCTACAGAGCTGAGACCCAACCTTCCTGAGTGGATTGTGGCCAGGAAAGGGGGAGGTGAAGTCCTGAGAAAAGGCCTGGCTGCAGACCTCCTGGCAACTGTCCCCTCTTTTCCAGTAAAGTACAGAGGATTAGGAAATGCCTTTCAGGAACCTTCCCTAAGACTTCCTGGAAGGTTCTGAGCGGGACACAGAGGACATGGAGAGTTCAGACGTTGTCTGTCACTGTGAGGTGTTGTTTCTGTGAGCCAGACACAGAGGAAGGCCTGGGACATGTACACAGAAGATCAGTCTACTGGACATGGCTGGCTCAGGGCTGAGCTGGGAAACCTGGGCAAGGCCTGAACAGGAGCCCATAGCAACCCTTCCCCTTGGCTGGGAGAACAGTGGCACAGTCATCATTATGGGGCAGACATATAAAAGCAAGAAAACAGACTCCAAGCAACTACAATCAGGACCCACATACTGGCCAGCACAGCACATTTCTATCTGAAGTCATGGAGGTACACAGGAAGCACAGGAAAAAAGGTTTAAGAAACCTTGAGGATTAGAAAAATAGGTGCAAATACTCCAACTTCCACCCCGTCTCCACTGTTTTCTGTCCCTATGTCTGTACCTCTTTCAGGTCATACAACCCTGGCCAGGTAGCCGAGTTGGTTACAGCAGTGTCCCAATACACCAAGGTTGTGGGTTAGATCCCCAGTCAGTGCACATACAAGAATCAACCAATGAATGCATAAATAAGTGAAACAAATCGATGTTTCTCTCTCTCCCCTTCTTCTCTCTCTCTAAAATCAATTTAAAAAGAGCCCAAACTGATGTGGCTCAGTGGGTTGGCATCATCCCAGGAACCAAAAGTTTGCCAGTTTTTTTTTTTTTTAAGATTTTATTTTATTTTTTAGAGAGGGGAAGGGAGAGAGAGGGAAACATCAATGTGTGGTTGCCTCTTGCACACCCCCCTACTGGGAACCTGGCCCGCAACCCAGACATGTGCCCTAGACTGGGAATCGAACCAATGACCCTTTGATTCACAGGCCGGCGCTCAACTACTGAGCCACACCAGCCAGGGCCCAAAGTTTGCCAGTTTGATTCTGGGTGAGGGCACATGCCTGGGTTTCAGGGCAGGCTGGGGCATTCAAGAGGCAACCAAATCGACGTTTCTCTCATACATTGAGTTTTCTCTCTTTCTCTTTCTCCCTCCCTTCCCCTCTCTCTAAAATAAATAAAATCTTTAAAAAAAAAAAAAGAGAGAGAGAGAGAGGGGTCACGTAAATGGAATCATACTATATTAGTTTCCTGTGGCTGTTGTAACAAATTACCACAAACCTGGTGGTTTAAAACTACACATTTAGTCTCTTACAGTCCTGGAGGCCAGAAGTCTGAAATCAATGTCCCTGGGGCGAAATCTGGCACCGAAGGGTTCAGGGGAAGATCATTCCTCCAGCTTCTGGGACTCCAGCGGTCCTTGGCTAAGGTGCCATCACCCCAATCTCTGCCTCTGTGGTCACATCATCTTCTCTTCCTGTCTGTGTCACCGCCCCCCCCCCCGCCTCCGCCCCCTCTCAAAAGATCACTTGTGATTACACTTAGCTCCTCACCCTCCCAGATCTTGGATAATCCAGGATAACTGTCCCCCATAATCTCAAGATCGTTAATCGCATCTGCAAAATTCTTTTTCCATCTGAGGTCACATTCACAGGCTCCAGGGGTTAAGATCTAGATATCTACTGGGGACCCTTATCCAGCTGACTACACACACACTTAGCATAATGCCTTTGAGATGCATCCATGCTGCTGTCACTGAAGTCCACTCCTTTTACTGCTGAGTATTAACCGCTGTATTACACCAATCTGTTCATCCATTTGCCGACTGAGGACACTGGGTCATTTCCAGTTTGGGAGACTAATTAAGTAAAGCTGAAATGAACATTCACACACAGGGTTGTTGTTGTTTTAAGACTTTATTTATTTATTTTTAAAGAGGAGGAAAGAGGGGGAAAGAGAGGGAGAGAAATATCAATGTGTGGTTGCCTATGGCATGGTCCCCAGTAGGGGGCACAACCCAGGCATGTGCCCTGACTGGGAATTGAACCAGCGACCCTTTGGTTTGCAAGCTGGCACTCAACCCACTGAGCTACACCAGCCAGGGCTGGGTTGTTTTCTTATCACCATGTTTTGAGAGTTCTTTATTTACTCTGGAGAATTCTTTACATATTCTAGAGCTTTATCAGATGAGTTTTGCAAAGACTCTCTCCCAGTCCATGGCTTGTCTTTTCACTCTCTTAACAGCAGTCTTAAAAAAAACCCTAGAAGTTCTTAGTTCTGCTAAAGTGGCATTTTACCAGTTTTTCTTTTATGAGGTTTGCTCTTTGGTATCATAGCTATCCCCCCTTTTTTTTTTATCCTCACCCAAGGATATGTTTATTGATTTTAGAGAGAGAGGAAGGGGTGGGGGAGAGAAACATCAATGTGAGAAACACTGGCTCATTGCCTCTTGTATGTGCCTCAATCAGGGATGGAAACAGCAACCTAGGTATGTGCCCGGACTGGGAATCGAACCTGCAACCTTTTGGTGTATGGGAAGACACTCCAACCTACTGAGCCACTCAGCCAGAGCTCCCCTTTCTTTTTTTAAATAATTCTATTTTATGGAAATCTACTAAATTCTTACCAATTTTCCCCTCCTCCCCCAAAAAGAAGCTCTAGAGAGCTCTAACCCCAGTGGCCACCTCCTCCAACCCTGCCCCACTGAAGGGTCTCTCAGATTCCCATGTATGCGCTTCCCTGGATGCCAACCACCCAGATGATGCAGGGTTTGCAGACCATCTGGTTTCGGCATGATGACCCTGTGGGGTGGGGTAGTGGGATCCTTGTCCCACAACACCTGCCCCTCACCCTGAGCTGCAACACATGCTGCCCCGCCCAAGACGCACACACAGATTTGGCCAACAAGTTGGAACCGGGTCACAGAGGACAAAGACCACACCCCTGCCAGGTCCCCTGTGTCCCTCATATCAGCCCACATGATGTCCACCTCAGGGTGTCAGGCACCAATCAGGTCAGAACACAGGGGACACTGATACACAGTAAGTATAAAGAGACGCACAAGGGAGGGTCTGGCACATGCTCCCCACAGCCTGATGCAGGTGGACAGCTTCTGAGCCCTGTCCAGCAGGGGCTGCGTGGACTTACTGGGTGTGGGCTCCCACAGAAACTGTCACCAAACAACACAATGACCTGCAGGGCTGGAGACAGCCAGCCTTCTTCACAAAACCCACTTCCATCTTTGACTATGCAATTATCAGCGTTCCTGTTGTATTGATGAAAATGAGAGGCAGAGCTGCTCAAGGTTGCAAGGCAGAGCAGAGGTCCCCACCCACCAGCAGAGCTGATCCCAACCTCACAGGAAGACAAGCCCTGGGGTGCCCACAGGGCTCACGCTCTGTTCCCCACTATACTTAATCTTACCCCAATTTCACAGTTTATTCAAACTCTGTAAAGGGCATGTGACCCTGTGGTAATGAAATGAGACAAACATTCACTAAACACTTCTTCACACTGAATTGCTTCTGTCCCACTGAGCCCTATTCCATCGACACAGAACATCCCCCTGAGACACCCATGCCCCACAGCTGCCAGTAGGATGGCTGTCACGAGCCACCAACTGCTGCCACCTCTCTGAAGAGTGCAACCCACGCCTGGGCTGGGCCTTCCTTTCAACACCTCTGCCTCATTATTTCATCTTCCCATATGCCTTTCCTCAAATAGAAAAATTAAGAAGCCGCCCTATGTGGGTACCTGCTGGACACCCCCAGCACACACAGCCTGAAGGCTGAACCCAGCCGACAGAGGGGCCAGGCCACGTGCTAGTCTAGTTAGTACCTGTTCCCGCAGCAATGGCCATAGAATGGCCAGACCCAGGACCTCATTTTGTCTGTGCTGCCCTCCCCTGTAGGACAGAGAAAGCCTGTGCCACGTTTCAGAGTCTGCAACTCAGTCCCAGGTGCTGCTCCAGCACCTAAGGGCCCTCCCTCCAGAAAGGAGGGGACCTTGGGAGTACAGTCCTAGCCTCTTCCTCTCTCCCCACCTCATGAAACAAACAGGAAATGCAAATAAAGGGGCAAGAAAGCACACTGGTACTTTGCTAAAGCTTGTCTGACAAGGCCTCACCAGGAGCTGAATGTTGAGTGGGATGGTTTTTCTTTTTAATTGTTCACTAAAACTCTTCAGCAACAGGAGCTGAACTCAGTGTCAGATTCACTGTGCCAGAACCTGTCTTCCACCCATGGCCTGAGGATGACATGACAACCCCCTAGATAGCATCAGACACACAGGAAGCTGAAGGCTTGACCTAGGCTGCAGGGTCCTTCAGAACACAGCAGAATGCTGGCTTCCTGAATTCTCCACATTTCAACACCTAGCTCAGCTCGAATATCTCCCATCTCAACATCTACCCCTTGAACCCATCCCAGGAGATGAAGGCACAAATCATACACCCAAGAGCTGTGGCTGAGGCCTTCTCTTCCCTTCGGGCTTGAGGCTCCCCAACCCGAACTCCTGTGGCCTTCAGCCAGTGCCCAGTAGCAAGTCACTCTCCTGCATCCATGTCCTACACCTGGGAACTGCCAGGTCAGGGACTTGCCTTCCATAGCCTTGGAGTGTCCTGTACCCACAAATGAGGACCTGGGGCTGCCAGGTGCTCAGGTTTCATCACTGAAAGAGCCAGGAATGGATTGGTCCCTTTGGACCCTTGCTTGGTCACCAAGAGGTTCAGGTGTCAGACTTCAGGAACAAAAGAATTCTCTATCACCTGAACAAACAACAGACCTTTCTGAAACAACCTAGACTTTCAGACTCTGGCAGCTGAGGAGCTGCTGTGGCCCAGTAGGCAGGGCCTGGCTGCCCTCCAGCCATAACCCCAGCTGCAGAGAGGCTCTCTGCCAGCTGTCCCTCTCATAGTGAGCATCCCCTCCCCGGGCACTAATGGACTGGCAGGAGAGCATCCTCAAGATGGGCATTCTCAATCTGGAAGTTCTGAAAACTGTGCCCAAGGCCCCAGTAGGCAAGCAGCAAGTGAGACTTGTCCCCAACCACTTCTCCATGCTCACTAGCTGCCATCTGGTTCCCATCTCATGAAAGGATTGGTCCTGATCTAAGGTTAGGTAGTACCTAAGATCCACCAAGATCCACCAGCCAACTGAGGAAAGATGACTATTCCTCAGAAAAAAACAGCCCAAGGAGAAATGTTACCAAGCTGGGATCCCCTGGCAGGGCTTCTGGCCTCTCTTGGGAAGTGTTACACCAGGTGCTTGGTGCCCACTGGCCCTCTAAAGCCTGACTGTGAGACCTCCTGTGGACAAGGCCACACACTTCTAGGACGAGCTTCAGGTGGATAATGAAACCAAGGCCCAGGAAACCAGAAGCTTGGCTCAAGGTCACTGGCTCAGTAAGCAGTAAAACACATATTCAAACCCAGGATCCTCCCCAGGTAAGAAGGTGTGGGTCTTCTACCACTTCAGGATGTATCTTCCCACTGACTGCCTTTCCTTCTACCATCAATGGGGTCACACTGCTTCAGATGTTCCTGCCACCCTCACCAACTGCTAACCAGTGTCTTCCACTGCAGCTGTGTAAGGCACTTACCTCTTTGTAGATCCCTGTTCGTTAACCGTTAACCGGTTCTGAAAGCATGCCTGAGCCTGAAGTCTAAAACTTTCAGCTGCCTTTTATAAAACATTTTGTCACATGACAAAAAACAAAAGCAACTGGTCTTGCTTCAGATTGACAAGATAAGCTTCAGGTATTTGCCTAAAAGCTGAGTCCCCCCACCCCCCACCACACCTGGCCCAGAAACCAGGAGGCAGGTAGAGCTCTGCTGAGCAAAGGAATGAAGGTATTCTCTTTTGTAAACACATGACAGCCACCAGCTTTACTACATTATCGACAAGACACTGTGCCACTGTCTACCTTCCCCATGGCCATTTGGCTCAACGGTGTCCTTGCATGGCTTTCCCTTTTATGTGAAGCATGGTACACAGCCAAGCCACCTCATCTTGTCAGCCACCTTTAATCTAGAAGTTTCTCAACTGTTCTTTGTGGCCTCAGACACACCCCAAACGTCTGTCTGCTCACATGGGGCCATTAACTCTGACCACCTGGGCAGGGACACTCAGTTAAGTCTGCCTTCTCCTCAAGCAGCAGATACCTATTCTCTACCTATAGCCCAGGCTCAGCCCCCCACCCCTCTCCACAGCTTCACAGAGGTGCCCATAAAATGAAGTTCCTGTCTTGCTGGCCTTGGCATCCTACTGTAAGCAGGAGCCCTCCCTTCCTCCTTCCCTTACTTACATGACTACCATTAACAGTGTGATAGTAAATTTGAAGTATCTACTTGGCCAGGCCATGGAACCCAGCTGTTTGGTCAAATACCAGTCTAGATGCTGGGGTGAAGGTGTTTCTTAGGTGAGATCAACATTTAAAGTAGCAGACTCTGAGTAGGGCAGATTACCCTCCATCACATGAATGGGTTTCATTCAATCAGTTAAAGGCCTTCAAAAAAAAAAGATCAAGGTGCCCTGGAGGAAGAAGGAATTCTGCCTGCAGCCCACCTTTGAACTAGAGATACATCAGCCTTTCCCCGGGGTCTCCAGCCTGTCAGTCTGCCCCACAAGTTTCTAACTTGTCAGCACCCATGACTGGGAGAGTTAATTCTTTAAAATAAGTGCCCCTGCTCTAATTAGTTCTTGATTCTCTAGAGAAGCCTAATTCACAGACTCAAAAAATGCCTTTTGCAATGGTCTCAAATGCATTACAGCTCTTAATTACAGCATCAAGGCCCTTGGCGCTAGCTCCTGACCCATCCCTGCCCTCCTCTGAACTCTCTCTGAGTTCCTGGCACCACAAGAGGCTCTGGGTTCCAGCTAGCCTGCTCCAGCCACAGGCCATAGGGTCACCTGCCTCTCAGAGGAACCTTGCTTGAGACAGTGACCTGGAAGCATCCTCATCCAACACAGCAGCTTAGAGAGGCCCGCCCCAAGACAGCTTCTAAGGGCCCTGCATTGGAAAAAGTACACAGGACACATCTCATACCTGGGCTGCCCCTGAATTTGGGTGGGAAGAAAAAAAACACATTCCCACCAACTGAAACTTAGCATTTTCTTCGGTTACAAATGCAAGCAACAAGCTATTGCAGTGTGAGTGGCATCACCTCTGATATACATTAGCAACATGAAAGGCCAATTGTGCTGACATCTTCAAAGGCCATTTTTGCTCACCACTTTTCCAAAATTACAGCAATTAGATCTGCTGCTAAATCTCATCATTTAAGAGATTAAAATGGTAAATCTGTTACGAGGTCACACATTTCTTTCTAATGTTTCACTCTCTGTGTAGTGCATTTCCTTGGTAATTCCACATAGTATTTTAGATGGCAAAAAGGAGATCAGTGCCCAAAAAGGGCCATGGCCCCTGCCCAGGACTCACTTGACTTTCTGGGAGCTACCCCAAATGGGATTCAGCCATGGATGGCTAAACAAGAAAGGTGCTTACAATGTCACTGGAGTTAAAAAAAAAAAGTCCCAATAAATCTGCTCTTTCTGAACCAATATTTACTCCTGGCCTCAGAAAGCTGGGATGAAAATTCACCAGATAAGCCATGCGAAGTGCTACTCAGGTATGGAACGCCAGCACCCCAACCCCCACCCCAGTGCTGCTGGGACTGATGCCACCAGTGTTTCCTGGTGACCACTGCGGTGCAGTAGGGGATCTCCACGCAGCAGGAAACTCAGAGCTGAGCCCTGGAGCATTTGGTTCCACGTATTTAAAATGCCATTATTCTATGCATGTGGGCACACAAGACATCCGATGATGGAGACAATATTTGGACATGAATGCCCTCTCCCCAGGCCTGTCCGGAGCCCCTGCCTGGCCCCTACCCAGTCTCTTGAGTCTCCTCTTCCCATTCTGGACACATTTTCCCAGCATCTGCTGGCCTCCCCCAACCCCTGCACATTCCAGGCACACACTGTGCTCCTTGGATGGCTGTCCCTCCTGCCCCATCATCTCCCCATACCTGACAGGGAGCACCTCCATTCAGCCAGGTTGAGACAACACCAAGAGAAGCTAGGACAAGTACATACCCCTGCCTCTGACCCTCCTGAGAGCCCCTCCCACCCCCAGAATGAAAAGCATGGCTCTGAGCACCTCACAGTGCAAGGCGACCACACAGTGACCTGGCCGTGCTGTTTCTAACTGGATGTAGTCTCCGAAGACGAGAGGAATGAGAAGAGGCTGCTTTCATCCTCCGCATGGAGACCAGACCTTGGGAGTAACTGAGAAGGAAGGGGGTACTTTTGCTAATTAGGACAAATCATTTCTACAAGCCAAGGGATTTGTCGGAGAAATCAGAAAGGAAAGAGGCAGCTCAGGACCACGGTGATAAGCAGGGACTGCTGTGGCCACCAGGCTGTGCCAAGAAGATTTGCCCAGCACCTTCTGGAAAAGACCCTCTGTGCACCAGAGTCTATGGAGCTCACCTTGGGCTGCAGGCAGCATGACACCTCTGTCCCCTCAAAGGCCAAGGCTGCTGGCCAGAGCAGAGAGGCTTCCCAAATGCAGGATGTGGTGCTTCAGCTTGAGCAGAAAACGGAGACCATTAAATGGGAGTGTAGCACGCCACTCGGGAGGATGGAATGACAAGAATATGGCATATTTTTCCATCTCTAACATACCCAGGTTGACCCAATGGGCAAGGCAAGCAGGAGAGCCACAGCTGGATGGATCCACAGCCCCACCAACAAGAGGAAGAGACCTACCAGCTAGCTGCCTGGTCCCTGAAAAACTCCCCCCTTCACCCTGCAGCCTGGGGAAGTCCTGCTGGGTCACTGCCCACTCTTCACAGATACCCTCCAGTGGGGTTGTCCTGGAGATCCAACACATCCTGAGGGGTGATCTGAGGAAGTGAGGCCGCAGCTAAGTGACAACCCATCTTCCTGGGCTTAAAAGTAAATAAAACCAGGTCGGATGCAAGAAACAACTTATTTATTTTTTTTGAGAAACAACTTTTGAAAACATTACTTGAAAAGTACAGTCTGTGTAGGAGGAAGAGGGAGGGGGCCCTGGTGAGGGGACGAGGATGCTGCCAAGGTCTAGCTGTAGCATTGACATTAACTTAGTCTTCCCAGTGAACACATGTCACTTCAGAAACACAGAACATCCAGGAGGCCAGATAAGTATCCTACTCACCAACCCAGGTTGTTAAAACCATTTTACTTCAGGCCTAAAGGTTTACTTTAGATTTCAGGAACAGCTGATCTAAGCCATCAGATGTCAACTGGTAGGACTCAAGCTGGCTACTTCATCAGACGACCAGAGTTAAATTCAGGAAGGGAAAACAGAAAGCCTTGCTAGCACTAGACAGCCACATGTTTCGACATTGAGAATGCCCAGTAAGCCAAACCATTTCTGGACTTCTGGTCCAGGAGGCCAGAAATGCCCAGGGTAAGAGGTCGGGTTAACTCTGGGGGGCACTGTATGGCCCTCCTCACAGCCCACGGCTGCCCCATGCAGGCGCAAAGACCCCCAGGTCCATGGCTCCTTCCCCTGTACCAGCCCGGGCCATTCAAACCCAACCCAGACCTGGGAAGAGCCAGACCTTGCTTGAAAGCTGAGACAGCACCTGGTGTCTCCTCCTTTCAAGAGATCAGAGCAGCACACCTGTTTGACTTCCACATCTAACATCTGGTGCCAGGGGAGACAGGAACCAGGGGTTAAAGAGCAAGAATAATGCACAGGGGCCACTGGCAGCTGCTGAGAATTGAGAGCAATTCTCAGCTTCAACCGAAGCTGAGATCACAAGATTCACTTCCGCTTCAGGATCTGCCATTTAAAAGCTGTGTGACCTGAGTCAGCCAGACACTTAACCTCTCTGGCTTTTGTCACTCACGGCTGATGACCTAACTCACCTCTGAAACAAGGTACAAACAGCATAAACCGGCTCCGCTGCTCACGTCGCGTGACCTCCAGCTGCAGCCTCTATGTTTCAGAACACTAAAATATGGCATTGCCACATTCTTTAAAAAAAACAACAAAAACCCCTGACATGAGCACAAAGGGGCAAGGCTGCCAGATTCAGGAAGCCAACCCTTAACTGGATGTGTGGCCTGCCCTAGTGATGGATGCCACATCTGGGCTGTCAGTTTTCACATCTGTGAAATGGGGTACAGTGAGGTTACACACCCAACCCCAAGGGTTGCTTCTGGGGTAACCATGGCCCTGGGACCTCACGGTGTCTGCTCTTTTACCAGGGTAACAAACAGGCCACAGAGGACAGGGGCTGGGAGAAAGAATGCCCAAGGGGCTCTGGGCACACCAGGAGGCCCCATCAGGAATAGTTGATCTGACCAGGCCCTAACAAAGGGAGTGTCCCTGACCTCAAACCAAGAGAACCCTGAAACCCAGAACCCTTCCCAAACCCTATCAACAACCTCAAAGAATACTCAGCAAAGTGATAGCAAGCCAAAAACAACAGTGATAATACATGCTCATTAAGTGAAACCTGACTACTGGCTGTGCTCATGTCCCCACATCTGCTGTGTGTGTGGTTGGCATTGCTGGAAGAACCAGGTGCATGTTGGATGTCTGCCTGAACCCCTCAGACAGTGCAGAGAGCTCACCATGCAGATGTCTGTCATGGCTTCCTTGAACAGCTATCCCGTCAACCGTCTCATCTGAAACCATGCATACCAAATCCTGTTTCCTCAGAGCAGGTCCTGTCAGCAGCCTCCTCTCCAGGAATCAACTCTGACAAGGGTGGAAACAGGAACTGCCCCTCAGGACAGAGGGACAGATCAGGAACCAAGGGCTTCCTTCAAGGAAGCAGCTGTATGCCAGGGCTGATGAATGGTGTGTCCTAGTCCCTGCAGAGGTCAGCACAGTGCAGGTGCCCAGACTTCTTAGAGCTCCCTTGCTCAGCCCCAGAGGTGGGCAGTGCCCTCCAGGGTGCAGAGCTGCAGCCTGACTGCCCTGCTTGAAGAATTGGAGCCATGGGTTTGAACACAAGATGTATATGGACAGACTCTGGAAACTGCTAGGGGTGACACAGAATTCAGTACTTTTCAATTCACAGCACCACTTGTGTGCTTTCACTAATGTGTCACAAGGTCACTGAAACAAACCCAACACCTTGGAAACCAGCCTAATAACAGGCCTGAGAGTTTCAAAGCCACTAGGCCAACTAGGTCCACAGTCACACTCAAAAAAGTGACAAATGGCCAGTTGTGTGCCAACTTTGCATGTTCAATTCCCTATAGCAGAGCCTGTGAGTAAGCATGGCTCATGGGGACACCACCAGGACAATTTCCAGCAGCCAATTCAGGCTAAAACTTGCCAGTGGGAGAGGCAATCTTGTTTGGTTAGAAGTGCAATGGGTCAAGCCTGGAGAAGAAAAACCTCACACACTTGGCCAGCAGACAGCACTCAGGAGGCAGTGAGAAAGTCCTGGGGTCAACCCATGCTAGAGTGAGCCCCTTTAAAAGACAAACAACCCACCCCGGCAGGTGTGGCTTAGTGGATTCAGCATCAGCCTACAAACCAAAAGGTTTCTGGTTCAATTCCCAGTCATTGAACATGCCTGGGTTGCAGACCAGATACCCAGCTGGGGATGTGCCAGAGGCAGCCAATTGTTTCTCTCACGCATTGATGTTTCTCTCCTTCCCTTCCCCTCTTTCTAAAAATGAATAAAATCTTAAAATAAATAAATAAAACAGATGACCTAACCAGGAATGGTAACAATACCACACAGATGAGAGAGAGCAAGTGGCTAAAACACACAAGTTTTAGCCACCAAAAAAATACAAATGAGAGTGAAACACAGTTTTTGACCAACACTATCACAAAATTAGGAAGAATCAGATAATCCGAAATGCCAAAGGAAGTGGGAAAGGTGCCAGGATGTGGCAGAGGTGGCAGGAACCCTTGACCACTGTTGGGAGGAAAGGGGAACAAGGCAGGAGCCATGGGCAGCAGCTCAGAGCTGTCCCTGCCCCCAACTGTGTGGTCAGACTAGGCAAGCATTCTGGGCCGAGGGCCAGCTGCTCAGGGGAGCCAGTGAGGAAGGATAGGAGTCGTGGGTGGGACCCATGGACCTTGGCAGGATATACACAGGGAGTGTGATCCCAGGTACTTCCTGCTGGTCTGTCTGACACACCTGGCTAGTGCCCAAAGGCTGGCTGCACCATGTAAAAGCAAAACAAAGTCGGAAAGCACTGATCTAGAAAAGGAAGGCCAGTCAAGTTGACAGCTCACAGCTAAGGCCTGGCAAGTGCTGGGTCCTTCCCCAAACCTCTGTCCTTGGGGAGCATGTCCCTTAGTGAAGAGGAGGTGGGGGAGTCAGCAAGGACACTGACACTGGACAGAAGATTTCCAAAGAAAGGTCCCTGGCAGTTGAGGAGAAGAGACAGAGGCCTGAGCCACGGGGTCCCTAGGCATCCTGTGAGGATGGTTTGAGCCTGAGAGATGTGAGATCAGGAATCGGGAGTCACATATCACAGCCCATAAGCATGCCCCAGCAGCACTGCCATCTGGCTGGTCCAGACAGGGTGTTTGTAACAGGTGGTAGAAGCCCCACATTAGGCCACCAAATACCTCAGAGTTCTATGGGACAGGAAGGCCCTGAGAATGGCCCATCACCAAGGTTCAATTTCCTCCATTAAGGACCCATATGCCCAGTCCACTAGACAGAAATGAATGAAGGCTCCAGGACAGCATGGGATCCAGTGAGCAGACATGGCCACACTGGAGTGATGGCCACAAGAACACAGGTCAGGCCCTGTGGGCATGACAGGAGTGAGTTGGGGGGGACAGAGAATACCCCAGGTGAGGGCACATGTACCTGCAGAGGGAGAGGGGCAGGCCTATGCTGACTGTGGCCCTTGCTCAGGTGGAGGCACCAGCAAGAAGTGGGCACACAGCACTGCACTTCAGTCCTAGATGACAGGAGCTCAGCCACTGTGCAGACAGGCTGGGCAGTGGAGGCCGAGGACAGGAGGCTCTCTGGGTAGAGCTGCCTGTATGGGCTGACTAATGCAACTGTTCTTTTTTTTTTTTTTTTTTTTAATGCAATCTTGTGACTCTCTGGGTAACAAAATCTGAAGGCACATCCTGAGTGAAAACGATGACATTAGGCTCACTCTTCTCAATTTCCCCTAAATTTTTTGCAGATCTCAGGATTCCTCCTGGACTGTTGTATAAAACTGCTGTGTTCATGTGTTTTTCTGTCACATTCACCCGTGACAGGGGCAGAAGGAGAAGCAGCTACAGACTCCAAAACCCTCAGGGCTGGAAACAGGTTTCCAGAGCAGCCAGCCAGCCTGCACGGCTCCGCTCTCAGACTCTGGGCCTCCTGACCCCACCTGTCAAGCCTGAGGTCAGCCTACTGCCACCCGAAGGGTTAATCAATGGATGAATGTGTGTTTCAATGGATGAAAACACAAGGCCCAACTTTATCGGGCTTTTTTCCTTCTATTTTTTTGTTTGTTTTTTGTTGTCATTGTTTTTTCAAGGCCCACTTTAAACAAATGGAACTGTCCAGGCACACTGCTCCAGGCGGCATTGTGACTAAGGCCCAGGGTCTGCACGAATGAGCCGGGTCCCCACTCCCCACCTCTAGTACATCCTGACAGCTATCATAGAGAAATGCTATTTTTGTGGGAACCTGCCCCCTCTGGGAAGCCCTCCACACCACCACCAAGTCCCTCCACCAGTTGACAGGCCCTGAGGGTCCACACAGACCCTGCAGCCTTGAGCTCTCGAGGAGACAGCGGCTCTGGAGTCTGTGATGCCTATGCCCAGGAGACCCTCGGCCATGGCTTCAACAGAGGAGCAAACTCCTGCCTTTCTGAGCCACCTCAGGCTTTGACTATTTTCCTGGATAGCTGAGGCTGCACAGGAAGGAAGGCACATGAGCCCACAACACAATGATCCCCACATGGCAGAGGGGGAAACTGAGATCCAGAAGGTGGCGCCACTGTTCGGCCAGTTCCCTTGCCCTCACTGCCATCACTCTGTAACCACCCAGCTCATGTGCAGTCAACACCAGTGAGGGTTTGGAATCAATAAGCCCCAACTCCTGACCCTGGCCCTCAGCTGTTGAAGGGACACCACCTCAGACACCCAAAACCTCAGGGTCTAGGCCCACTGTGTGCTATGTGAACGCAGGACAGCAGGCAGCCTTCCCAGGTCTTCAGGCTGGCTCAGAGACAGCCCCAGCTTGACCACCCGGAAACCTGGACACTGCACCCTCTAGTGACCTGCCCACAGTACCCCAAGCTCATCAGCCCTTTGAGCCCTACAACAGCAGAGGGAGGCCCACACTTGCAGTATGTAGTGTGCTTACTCCTGCATTTGAGCCCCAGGAACAGCACTGGGCCCCAAGAAAAGGGCATGAAGGGAGGTGGCTGCCATACCCACTCAGACTGGCCACTTACAGAGGCTGAGCTGTGCCTACACGCTTGGCAATTCCTGTCACGTGAAAGCAGTTTGGCTTCAGTGAGTTCACAGGTGAGAGACCAAGACTAGGAAGAGGAGAGGTAGCGGGAGGAACCATGTGAAGATGCCCGAATGGAGTGTGTCAGACCACAGCTCTGGGGCACAGACCCTGGTGAGTCACCCCCCCAACCCAGGGGAGAAAGGAGCCCCAAACCACATGCTTTCCCAGCACAGTATCAGCCCAACTTCTGCTGCCAGCCTGTGAGCCTCAACCTGCACACCCAGGCAATGGCAGACCCGTTTACTGGCCTCCCTCTCACCCAGCTCACCCAATGGGGTCATTAACTTCGTCTGCTCAGAGACAAGGGAGGACCTTCCCCAAAGAGATGCTAGATGTCAGGGCTAAGAGCAGGAAGGGCCACATATCAATCCTACACTTTAGGCCAGAAACTGCTTCAAAATACTTCTTGCCCTAGCCAGTGTGGCTCAGCTGGTTTGGCATCATCTGGCAAACTGAGAAGTCACTGGTTTGATTCCCAGTCAGGGTACATGCCTGGGTTGCAGGTTGTCACTGGTTGGCACACATATGGAAGGCAACCAATCAATGTTCCCCTCTGACATCGATGTATCTCTCCTTCTCCCTCCCTCCCTCTCTAAAAATCAGAAGTAAAAATAAATAAATAAAAACTTCAAAATACTTATTAACACAGTTCCACTTGCTGTCAGGAGGAGCTAACACAGATCACTGAGTCGGTGGCTCTACTCTCAAGTCTCTCAATCAGAGGGACACTGTGCACAGGTGAGGGGGCTAGCACGGCCTAGTCCTAACCCCATAGCAGGTTGGAGATGAGCTGGGCACAGGCGCCAGGTGCTGGCTGTCCTCATCCTACTTGCCAGATCCACTGTGAGCAGAGTGCATTTCTCTGGAACAAGCAAACATCTATGAGCATCCAACACCAAAAACAGTGCAACCAGGAGAAGGAACATACTATTCTAGCTGAGTCCTGCTTCTGCCTCAGACATCTCCCCACAGTCCCCCTGCTCTGAGAATTACTCATGCCCCATCTCCCTGCCTAGGCTATAGTCCAACAGTCCCACCAATTCTGAAAAGGAAGAAACAACATCAAAAGATTAAAAAGAGCAAAATCAGTCCTGACTGGTGTAGCTCAATGGAATGAGCTCTGGCCTACAAACCAAAGGGTCACTGGTTCGATTCCCAGTCAGGGAACATGCCTGGGTTGCAGGCCAGGTTCCCAGTAGGGGGCGTGCAAGAGGCAACCACACATTGATGTTTCCCTCCCTTCCCCCTTTCCTCTCTCTAAAAATAAATAAATAAATAAAATCTTTAACAAAAAATATATGAATAAAAAGAGCAAAATCATGCCATTTCTGCAGACAAAACCTACAGAAGTCACAGCCCCTTCCCAGGGAGGCCTGCCTGAGCAGCCCTTCCCCAGTTCTTCAGGCCACTGATAATCTAACTCAGAACCTATCTACAGATGGCACTCATCCCAAGCTGAGAAAGGTCCAGAAGCTTCAATAAAGCCCCCTAACCAATGAAGAGCTCACTCTTAGACAGCAGTAGATGCCTGCTGCCCAGTCTCCATATAAAAGACCCATCTGAAGCCACTCAATAAAGCCCCCTAGCCAATGGAGAGCTCACTCCTGGACAGCAGGAGATGACTGCTGCCCAGTCTCCATATAAGAGACTCATATGAAGCCACTGTCCTCTGATAGTTCCTCACACCATCAAGCGTGTGTTCAAAGACGCTGTGAGAACAACCAACCCCTTCCTTACCAGGCACGATACCCCATCAGAAGACTGGGAAAAATGGGGACAACTTAACTGAACAACAATAAAAATAAAAAAGAAGATGACCCCGACCCCACTGTGTGCCCAGAGCTGAGGCCAGTGGCCAGGAGACTTCAGCCAGAGCTTGATGGGAATCAGAGGCAGACGCTTGCCTGCCCAGCCCCAGTAGAGACTCACATGCTGGCCCTGTGTTTCCAGAGTTCACCGGCAGGGCACAAATAAAAAGGCAGACCTACAGGAAGCTGCACTAGGCTTGACGCTGTTGCCGAGAAAAGCTTTGGGGAAACCCAGAGGCTCAAAAGAGCTAGGAAACATTCACATCTCTACGAAATTGGGAGGGAAGCAGCCTGTCCCGGAGTGGGCACCCTCAAGTTGAGGCTCAACTAAATCTACACTGACCACATGACCTGCATCAGCCACCATCCTCAAGGCATCCTATCAATGAAATGAAGGGACTGGACCAAAAAACTTCCAATGTCTCATTTCTATAAAGGGCCAGAGAGTCAGTATCTCAGGCTTTTGAGAGCTGGTCAGTTGCAAAGACTTACTGCCTTTGTAGCACAAAAGCAGCTACAGATGACACCACTGTGTCCCAATAAAACTATTTACAAATACAGTCAGTAAGCCAGATTTGCCCCTCTGGCCATGGTTTACCTACGCATTTTAGATTTTAAGACTGACACTGAAAAAAAGAATGCTCTATACAGTCCACCTTGTCAGCATCCTGATCCAATTCTGTTTGCCTAACACTATAATGAACATGCTGGAAGCCTTGGTTTCAGGGGCCGGCAGCTATGGCAGCAACACCGAGCACAGCAGACTCTTGGCAGCAAAAAGAGCCCCATGAGCTCTACCACCAGTCCCACAGGGAAGCAGAGCACCCAGAAGGGGGACAAAGCAGGGGATCCCTGTCAGGACCTGGAGAGAAACACTTCAGAGAGACCACAGGCCAGAGGTCCCCCTGAGCTCACCAGCTCTTTGTCCCTGCAAGCCAGGCTGTCCTGACTGATGTAGTAGGCACTCTCCTTGTTTTAACGCTGCACTGGGACCCTTAAACCATCTCTCCAGATGTGGGGAGAACCACAGGGTCCACAACAGGAAGCTGAATTTTGCCAAAGAAGTCACTGTTTAAAGAAAGGAAAAAGGAACCTCCCAACCTACTTACCCACCTCAAGGCAGTGGAAGGTGAGGCCACCCATAGCCCTAAAGAGCAGCATGAGAGAGCCACCCCTCTTAGATCAGCCACATGAGACCTGTGCAGGAGAAAGAGGAGGGCAGCAGGACAGGAGCAGAGGCATACCCTCCCCTGCTGGAGGAGCCAAGTGGGCTGCATCTGCCCAAAGGGCTGGAGAAAACGGCCAAGACAATGGCACAGCCACTGCCTGCCCAGTACCCCAAAAGGAGCAGCTCTCGACCCTCGAGGCCTCCAAGCCACTTCCCACCTGGAAAAAGCCTATTTTCCACACCAGTTACCTTGTGATTCCACAGGGGACACCAAGAGCCAAATCCCAAAGTGGAAATTCTGCCCCATCTGAGCTCTTGACCAGAGAAAGGCCCATCAGCCTGAGGTGCCTACAGGGCAGAGCCCATGTCACCCACTTCCCCAGCCCTCAATCTCCACTTTTTGCTCCCCCCACAGGCACTCTAGGCCCTCCAGATACTTACTAACCCTCCCATCTTAGAAACCAGGGTCTTGGCAAGGGCTGGGCTCCTGCACCTCACTGCCATCTCCACTCCTCCAAATGGGGCCAAGCCAGCTGTCCCTGCCCTTCCTGTCATCTGCACCTAGGTGAACTATTCAAAATCTTCCTTCAGGTACAACCTGCAGCCAGCCCAAGTCCACCTCAAGTGTGGGGCCACCTTGCCCCCATTCTGCTAGAGTCAGGTTTTCTGTCACCTATCATCAGAGGAATCCTGAGCCCACCAGTGGTCCAGCAGATGCTGGAGGCCCTGCAGACCTTAACTCTCCTGAACAGTCACATTCATCCTAGTATATTTTAAAGGCTCCGAGACCATCTCACACCAGTCAGGATGGTTACTATTAAAAAAAACAAAAGAACTAGTGATGGCAAAGATGTGGAATAGTTGGAACCCTTGTGCATTGCTGGTGGGAAAGTAAAATGGTGCAGCCACTATGGAAAACAATCTGGCAGATCCTGAAAAAGTTAAACATAGCCCTGTTTGGTGTGGCTTAGTTGGCTGAACCTCATCCCACAAACGAAAAGGTCCCGGTTTGATTCCCAGTCAGGGCACATGCCTAGTTGCAGGCCAGGTCTGCAACTAATGTATGCAGTTGGGGATGTATGGAAGGCAACCAATTAATGTTTCTCATATCAGTATTTCTCTCTCTCCCTCCCCTCCCTTCTCTCTTAAAAGAAAAAAAAAAAAAAAAGTTAAACACAGAATGACCGTATGATCCAGCAATCCCACCTCAGGTTATATACCCAACAGAACTCAAAGAGATATTTGTACATCTATGTTCACAGCAAGATTAATTTATAGCAGCCAAAAGGTGGAAGCAACCCTAGTGTACATTGACAAATGAATGGATAAACAAAATGTGATCCATCCATATGATGGATTATTCAGCCATAAAAAAAGGAAATTATGACACCTGCTACAATATGGATAAACCTTGAGGACATTTTGAGTGAAATAAGCTAGTCAAAAAAGGACAAATACCATGATTCCACTTATTGGAGGTCCCTAAAGTAGTCAGATTCACAGAGACAGAAGCAGAAGGTGTGTGCCAGGGGCTGGGGAAGGTGAATAGGAGTTAGTGTTTAATAAGGACAGAGTTTCAGTTTGGGAGGATGAGAAAGTTCTGAAGGTGGATGGTATGATGGCTGCACAACAATGTGAATGTACTTAAGGCCACTGAACTGTACACTTAAAAATAAGATGGTAAATTTTGTTTTATGTATTGTATTTTACCACAACTTTATTTATTTATTGCTTTTACTTTTTTCCTTTTTACTGAACTTATTGGGGTGATACTGCTTAACAAAATTATACAGGTTTCAGATGCACAATTCCACAACACATTATCTGTGCACTATACTGTGTGTTCACCACCCCAAGTCAAGTTCCTTCCATCACCATTTATCCCCCCATGCCATCTTCCACCCTACCCCCTGATTTTACCACAACTAAAAAAAAATTGTTTTAATGCTCTGAGAGATCCCAGGAAAAGATTGCTGCTGACTGGTCTTAGCACTACCAAAGCCTCACTGACCTTCGCCAGTCACAGAATGGAGCCCCAGTAAAGTGAAACTGGCGTGGTGTTGAGCCCCCCACAGTGAGCCTAGGAAAGGGCTAGAGCCATCTACACTGCACGGAGCACAGCAGCCACAGCTGCTTAGTCAGGCTTACTTGCATGATGGAATTAACCTCAACTTCCTGCCCCACCACTGGGCCTCCCTCCAGTGCTACTCTCAGATCTCATACACAGACATCCCCAATCTTGGCCTCTTCCTGGCCTTCCCCGTTTCCTAAAAGCACCTCCTGCCCATTGTGTATAGAGTTTCTCCCTCCCTATGTCATCGCCTACATTTGTCATAACCATGCCCTTGGTCAGCCTCCCCTATAGGGATGTGGGGGCCACAGAGTGAGGTCTGACCAAGTCAGTCTGATAGCCAGGACATGGGGGCCATGTGTTCAGGTGAGGGGAGAAGTGGGCCAGGACTCTTCAGGCCCCTCATTCCCTCATCCTCCCACTTCTTCCCAGAAAGAGGCAGAGGGGCATTGGGAAAAATGGGGTCAGTCCCTGCTACTCAGTCCTTAAATACCTTTGCCTGGGCCCTGCTCACCCAGGCTGGATGACGGAGGAGACAGAACCCTTGCCTCAAATCTCTTTACAAAGGAGAACAATCTGGTGTGGAGAAGGTTTGGCCCCTCGAGGCTGCCTGTGACTCCCCAATACCCACAGGCTGGAGTATAACCTGAAGGTAAAGGACAGAGCCACTTTACCCCAGGCTCCAGACCTGACTCTTTGCATTCCCTCAGCAGCGGCCATCAGCCCAGAGGACTCAGCAGTCACCCCAGACCTGGCAGGACATGTCTCCAGAAAGTTAGCCAGCACTTCCAGCCCCTGTCTGCTGCCCACTCCATTGCTGCCCCTCCCAAGACTGCTGGAGGGATGGAGGATGGGAGCGCGCTGGAGGGCCCAGCTCTCTCCAATATAGTATGGTGGGCATCCTGGCAGGAAAGCTGCTAAAGAAACTGGGGAAAGGTATTTCTTTACTTAAAAAAGAAATCCTTAGCCCTGCCTGGTGTGGCTCAGTGGATTGAGTGCTGGCCTGCAAACCAAAGGGTTGCTGGTTCGATTCCCAGTCAGGGCACATGCCTGGGTTGCAGGCCAGGTCCCAGTAGGGGGTGCACAACAGGCAACCACACATTGGTGTTTCTCTCCTCTCTTTCACCCTCCCTTCCCCTCTCTCTAAAAATAAACACTGCACTTTTTCATTTGCAGGACACACCTAAGAGCAAGAGCAATCAGCATCCACATGTCTCATTCAATTGATCTGGGAGACCCCTGCAATTGCAAGCACTGCTTCAACTAGTGGTTACTGAGCCTTGGGGAGACAGCCAGTGGCCCAGTCCCCAGGCTGTCAGTGGAAGTGGCTGAAGACAGGGCACCAGATCCCTGTGTGTGGCATCCTTCAGCGAGGTGCCTCCTTGCTTGGAACATCCACCCTGACTATCTAAGCTGGACATGGCAGCAAGGAGAAAAGCAAGGAACCGATGCCTTACCCCATCACAGACCTGGGATAGGAACAGAGGCAGCTGGGAGGGCACACCCTCAAGCAAAGTGCCCCTGCACCGAGCCTCAGTCTCCCCTTCTGCAGAACTAAGGAAGTACCAATGATGGTTTGTGGAAGATTAACCTCAGCCCTCCCTCACCTGCAGCTCATTAATTTCTCAAAGGTAGAGTTGTCCAAGGTAGGCTGACCCTACCAGGACTGTTCCATTGCGGAGGCTGACTCAGGGTGACCTTGACCCACAGGCACTGTCACAGGGTGCAGAACCTCTGTTGAGGCCTGGCCTTGGCTCCCCCAGCATACAGAGCTCACTCACTGCCCAGAAACTGGTCAAGACCAGGGTGATAAGGGAAACCTGGCATCCAAATGCCCTGAACAAAGAATACAACCCAAGAACCAGAATAAGAAAGGCTGCTGGCTCCCACAGACACCACTTCCATTCAAAACCATCTTCAAACTGCACTGCCAGGATGCTGGCAAGAACCTGATGACATTCATGCCCTGGGACAAGGTGGCAACCCAGAAAGATGTACCTCTGGAGGAGTGATGTCAGTGCAATGGTGCCCACCTGCCACAGACCCATAGAGCTCTCCTGCCACAGTTGCCTTCCCTCAAGCCAAAGATGATTCCAGAATGCTGTGGGACCTAACTCTCAAACACCCAGCTCAGTCATAACCATAAAGCCCAGTGTGTGAAGGCATTTGCACCACAACCAGAATCAGGAAAGGTTAACAATGCCCCCCACTCCAACCAGACCCACATCCTTCCCACATCTGTCCCCTTGCCTGGCCCTTAACACTGCCCCAGCACAGGCCTTCCTGCCTTCAGGCCTGCCCTCCCTGATCATCCACACCCAAAGGCCAGACTGCATCTCTTACAGGCCTCGACTACAACACCTGTAGCTTCCCACTCCACTCAGGATGGCTGTGTGCACCCAGGAATCTAGGATCAGTGCAGCGCTGCAGAAGCCACTAAAGAGTAAAGTTTACCATTGTGGTTTAAAAAAAAAAAAAAAAAAAAAAAGAGCTTATACAGTGTCAGGGAAGAAGTGAGACCTAAGATTATACAAGGACACCACTAATAACAAAGTGCCTGAATGCAAGACAGAGCAAGATGCCAAGGAGCCAACAGCAGCTGTGCGAATAGTGTATTTTAGGTATTTTGCCAGTTTTCTACACTGAGCTTTACTGCTTTTATAGTCAAAAAGAAATAAATTTTCCACACGTCGCTTTTAAACAAGGGTTTGGTGAACCCATGAACTTTACAAACATGTGAGACTCCCCTCCTTTCCAGAGGGGCTGCGGAAAGTCACAAACCTGGCCCCTGACCAAGCAACACAGTTGTGGCCTAGGAAGGACCCAGCTTGAAAATATAATTACCATCAGACTCCACACAGACACTTGCTGTGGGGACAGGAGAGCTCCCCTCTAGATGATTAATGTGGACACCAGCTTTTTTATTAAGAAGTTAAGTGACAAGCCCTGGCTGGGTAGCTCAGTTGGTTAGAATGTTGTTCTGATGCGCCAAGGTTGCAGGTTCAATCTCTGATCAGGACACATACAAGAAGCAGCCAATGAATACATAAGTAAGTGGAAAAACAAACTGATGTTTCTCTCGCCCCCCTCTAAAAATCAGTAAATAGCACTGGCTGGTGTGGCTCAAGTGGATTCAGTGCTGGCCTGTGAACCGAGGGGTTGCCAGTTCAATACCCCATCAGGGCACATGCCTGGATTTGCAGGCCAGGTCTCCAGTAAGGGGTACATGAGAGGCAACCACACAATGATGTTTCTCTCCCTCTCTTTTTCCCTCCCTTCCCCTCTCTCTAAAAATAATCAAATAAAATCTTAAAAGAAAAACTCAGTAAACCTTGTAAAATAAATAAATAAATAAATAAAATCAGTAAATAATTTTTAAAGTGACAAAACAACTGCAAGACATGGCTGTCTGTATCACTCACTGTACTACTGATCAGAGCTCATTTGAGGGGATTGTTCTTAAAAGTGTCCCTTTGTGCTCTGGGATGACAGCAAAGCAGCCACTTATTGCTGGAGATGAGATCTCAGACAACTTTGACTGTGCAGCTCAGACCAAGGAGAAAGTCATAAAGGCAGAAAGCAGGTAGCGAGGCCTTAAAAACAAAGGACGGGGAGGCCAAACCCAAAGGCAATGCATGGATTGCCAGCTGGGCCCTGCCAGGCCAAGGGGCACAGCTCCTGCCACAGAGAAGCGGATTCCCAAAACAGGGTCTGCTCCAGTCCAGAGCCATGAAGAATGGAGAAAAGTAGTGGCCTTGTTTCTCAAGGATTCACCAGTGATGTCACAATCCCAGTGTGATGTCAAAACTGCCTCAAGAGTAATGAACTCTAGCCTTGCAGCGGAGTCAAGGGAGGCTGGGTTTCAGACAGCAGCCTGCTGTTTGCATACAGCCAAAGATCTAGTCAAGGGTCAGGGTGGCAGGCAGGCTCCCGCAGAAACCAGCAGCATTTACCCCATGCTGGGGATCTCACTCTCTCCAGCATCTAGGAGACATGGGCATTCTGGAAGCAACTCACTCCATCCAGACCATCACATGCCCACCTTGAAACACACAAGCTAACTGAATCCCTATATGCCCCCAGGCATGCTTCTGACACACACTTCTGACATCCATGGGCCAGCCTGCTCCTCTCTGCCTACAGGGCCCACCACAGCCCTCCAGAGCAGGTATTGGAGTCCACCTGGTTCCAGCCTGGCCCAGTTGGGAGGTTCCTCCCAGGGACTGTATCTCCCAGAGTCTCCACCCATTTCATAACTGCTCCCACACAAGGCTGACAGGGGACCAGAGGAAGTAAAGTGTGCAGCTCAGGCCAGTGCTGGCATATGGGCCTCAATCCCAAGCTGGTGGTTACTGTCATCTTCAGGCCTTCTTGGAGGAGGGGGCACAGAACAGACAGCAACTTCAGGCATTTGCAGGCCACTCATGTCACGAATATTCACAGGAGCGTGGAACACTGATATAACTAAAACTCAAGACCACAATGTGACTCCCTTTCACAGCTGTGTCCCAGTGGCTCAAGCGCCCTCCCAACTTGAAAGGCAGCCTGGCCAGTAAGGATAGTCTAACTGACCTCAGGCAAAACCTCAACTGCCCCCAAAGCACAGTGGGAACAGTAAGCTTGCCCTCCTGGCAGTGTTGTCAAAAACAATGGGTTGCCCTGGCTGGTGTGGCTCAGTGGATTGAGCACCAGCCTGCGAACTAAAGGGTCACCAGGTCAATTCCGTCAGGGCACATGCCTGGGTTGTGGGCCAGGTCTCCAGCGGGGGGCATGTGAGAGACAACCGATTGATGTTTTTTCACATGGATGTTTTTCTTCCTCTCCTTCTTCCTCCCTTCCCCTCTCTCTAAAAATAAATAAAAATCTTTATTTAAAAAAAAAGAATGAAGGGTTTACAGGGGCCTGGACCACTGCTGGCTGTGGTGGCCCATCTATAAAGCAGACAAGGCTGGCAAAAAGCTGCCCTGCTCAGGGCCAAGTGAGGTGCCCCCCCCCCCCAGGAAAGGGGGACGAGCCCGCCTCCCAAAGCCTTGCTATGAGAGGGAAACAGAAGCTAAATTAAGGCTCCTCCTGCCACCAGTGCCCAGGATGACATCCACACAGTCGCCCCCTACACAGCAGGCAAGCAGCACCCAGTACAGCTCCAGAACAGTGGTGGTATATTCACCGCAGACCTCTCCTGTACCCCCACTCTATACACCCTTTCTGAGGACACATCCTGCAGCCGCCCTCCACAGATCACTGGGCCACTCCTCCCCTGCCCTGACTACCTCCCCAGCCCCTCATGTCTCAAGGCCTGTGCACCCAGCAGACCTCAGCTCTGGCATCTCCTAGAAGCACCTCTCTCAATACTTTCACACGTCACTCACCCCATGCCATCATGTTGTACCATTTAATTTCCTTCCTGACAATGACCACTGTCAAGTTCTTTATGTTGATTTCTGCGCTGCCCTGTTCATTATCTGTCTCTTGCTTCTACAATGTCAACTCATGACACTAGGAGCCTGCCTTGGTCACTTGTGAACGTCCACCTCCTCAGTAGTGGCCCTGCACAGACCAGGCGCTCAGTCAAATTCAAGTAGCTGCAAGAGTCCAGGACCCTGTCTCCAGGGCTCCACTCTAACCTCCAGGCAGGGACTGGCTCTGCATAGAAGCACCAAGTGCACATGAGGAGTCAGGGTGGTGCTGAGAGCACACACATGCCAAAAGGATCCCCACAGCCCAGGGAGGAGGAGGATATGGGGCTCAGAGAGGGCCAAGCCCTGGGACCCTCACAGCCATAAGAGTAGGAGGAGTCAGGGCTCCTAGAAGGCCAGGCACTGGGATTCTCAGTGCTGTGAGAAAAAAGATCTGGACTGGCAAGGATCAGGCACTGGTCCAAGACCCCACACAGGTAGAGGTGAGATTCAAACCTAAACAGGCTCCAATCCCCAGGCTTCTTAGGCCTCTCCCTGGGCCTTCAATTCTCCCTTAATAACAACAGGAAAAGGTCACCCAGCAATGGAGCCCACAAATCCAACAATAAAATGCTCAGGTGGTCGAGGCAGGTGCCCCAGGGAGGGCCACTTCCTCAGAGTGGTTGGGGGACCACTGAGCTTCTCTGAGCTGGCACGTGAGGCTATCTTGGAAGAATGGGTTGTGTCCACACTTCCTCCTCTGTCTCCTCTCCTGGAAATAACCCATCACAGCAAAAAAAGAAGATCCACAAGAATGGTTCCTTCAGGACTCTCTTGAATTTTTATATTCAAGGAGAAACCACATGAAGCCCAAGTCTGGATGGCTGGCAGCTGTGTGTATTACCACATCTTCACCTTCCACCAAATTCCAGACAGGCCACAAGATCTGTGCAAAGGCAGCTCAGACTTCAGTTCCCTCTGGAGAGAGAAATCTTGGGGACTTGTACGGGAGCCACTCCAATAGCTAGGATTACAGGAAGTTCCTCTCCTGTCCCCTGCTACTTCTGAATTAGTACAAACCTCTTCACAATTAAAAAGTAAAAATAAAACCCCCTCCACAAGTTGCCATTGGTAAACTCATATAACCACAGCATGAGAGAAGAGAAAACTCTACATTATTGACAAAGCTGCACATCTAAGGTTTTGTTGACAACCAATATACTGTTCTGGTCACACAAACAAGTTCTTCAAGTCACCTGCCCCATGCCCAGCACCCAAAAGCACAAAAGAGCACCTGAGCTGCCCTCATTTTAGCCCAGTCTACCACAATGCCCAATGGGTATGATTAAATACAAAAAATGCCAAGTCACTTAAATTACCAGACTTTTTCTGAGAAAAACACAAGTTTGGATCCCTCAAATTTTAGCCCAGACAGCCAAGTTGGCCAGGACAGCTTGAAGTTCTTTGAGGGAGCCCGTCCTAGTGATTGACTCTAACCTACACAGCTGGGCTCCACATGGGACCAAGCCTGAGTGTGCAGTTACCTTCACCCTCACATGCGGAAGATCTAGCTTAGTTAGGGGATGTAACCAACACCCTAAATTAAAAATAGCAGTGTGACAGCATGAGGTGGATGCACAGGCAGGCCCTCTGGACCAATGGATCAAGTGAGGGCAGCATGGCAGGGAAGGCGGGGCTCCTAACCCAAAGTGACCAGGTACCAAGTTCACCTTATTTACATGACTCATGAGCTCTCCCCCAGCTGCCTCTAGGAACATCTGCCTTCCTGCAGGACAAGTCAGACTCAGGAAGGGAATTCCTTAGGGAAGGGAGGCTCAAGTCAACCACTGTGTGCCCTACCTTCTCCTCTTCCTCCCCTGCAGGGAGTGCCTCAGCCTCACCTTGGTGGATCCTTCTGACAAGATGAGAACTTACAAAAAAAGATGAGGTCTCACTTCTATTAAGGGGAAACTGAGACACCAGGACAGGAAGGAAATTGCCCCAAAAGATGGGAAGAACGGGAAAGGTGGGCACCCAGGAAGTGGTAATAATGAAACAGGGGAAGAAATTCCCAGCTTAGCTAATGGTGCTGAACAAGACTGGGGCAGGAAGAAAGCCACATTCCTTCCTAGTTAGTCTCTCTCCTCACCTGCCCCAAGGCCCCCTCATCCCTGGTAAACACAAACACACACACACACACACACACACACACACACACGACTGAGGGAGGCCTCCTCAGCCACCTCTGATTATGAAGCCCCCACCTTCCAGGCAAGGCAGAAAAGAGCTCCCAAACCACTCCCCTCAGGACCTGATCACCCGGCACCTGCAACTTCTATCCCAACAGAGACTGAGGGCGCCATGATACAAACAGAAATGGAAAGAAGCAGGTCTGACCACAGCCCCAGATGTGCCCCAAAGTCAGGCCTAAACGAAGATGCACAGCAGCCTCTTCCCCATCGCCCGCCCTGAACCAGGTGGCAGAAATGAAATGTCTTGAACTTCCTCAGATGGGCCCAAATAGGCCCTTGAGAAGTTGAAAGTCAGCGGCCAGGTGCTGTGGCCAGAACTCCCTCCCAAGTGCCCACCACCGGCTCCCAACCTGAGAAAAGCACCAAGTCAGCGATTCCCTACATTCGCAGCTTCTCCCGCACAAAACACTCCCACTCTCTGAAGGTGTCCAGGGAAACAAGGTCACCTGGTGGGGGGGGGGGACGGGGGGGAGGCAGTGGGAGGAGTTGCAGACAAGCTGTCAATTTCTACCCAAACTCTCCTTCCCAAGAACCAAGAGTGAGCCCAACTCCCGGGTCCTCACTGGAAAGAGTCAAAGACTGCCCCTGCACACAAACGAAACAGAACCCCACAGACACCCCGACAGCGGTGCCCCACTTAACCACCCTGCCAAGGACCCTGCCGGAGAAGCCCCCGCCCCACCCCCCTCCCCCGGCGAGGTGAACAGTTCGGTTCCGGGTGGACAGGGGAAGGCCCCAGACGCCTCCAGGTGCCACACAAACGCCCCCCTGACTAGGCGCGAGAGTTCGGACCCCTCCGCTGGCACAAACCGCCCACCAGTGTCGCCTCCCAAGGCCGAGAAGAAACATGATTCTCTGCGCCATGCCGGCCAACGGACCCACAAACAGCACCTCGAACGCCGGACCCCGCGCCCCCAGGCCCAGACTCCGGGCGAGAGGCGCGCGAGGCCGGCCCGCGCCCTGACGTCCCCGACGGCCGCACGGGGCCCGCGACGCTCACCTGGCTGGCACGGTAGTTCTCGAAGGCCCTCAGGGCACTGTCGGTGAGCTTCACGTGAAACACGGACACCTTGCTACCGTCGCTCACCCGCCCGCACGACAGCCCGTAGCTCCGATTCTCCCTCAGCGCCGCCATCTTGCGACCATCACTACCCGGCCCCCCTTCCCGACTCCCGGGCCGGCGCTCCAGACCCGCCCCGCCCCACCGCCCCCTGACGTGCTGCATTATTCATGACGTGCTGCTCACGCCCTCTCAGGATGCGGCGAAGCCGGCCTCCGACGACGCGCGGCCCGCCGACGTGCTTTATTATTCATGAGACGAGGCTGGCCACGCCTTCTGAGGGCGTACGAAGCCCATAGTCACGCCTTGGCATCCTGCATATTCATGAAGCTTGAATAACCCACCTCAATGGTCATTTCCGCTCGGGGACTCCGCCTCGGCAGGCACACCTTTCCAGGCCCCGCTCATATATATATTATTCATAATCTTGACACAGGCAAACCCGTCGAAGCCCCGCCCACCGCCGGCTGACGTGATGTATCATTTATGAGGTCTCCCAGCCTTCAGGCCTTGGCCTCCGTTGAGAGCCGCAGTGAGGGCGTGGAGGGGGCGGGGGCAAGCGCAAAACACGTGGGGGGCGGAGCCCTCGGCTGCCCGGGTGAGTAGGCGTGGCTGTGCAAACCGACCGCGCGTTGGCCGCTGGGTTGTACTGGTAGGGTTTACTGTGGGTGGATAGGAGTCTCTCCAGCGCCCCCACCCACTCCTAGTGCTTTCAGGGGATTCAGGAGGTCGGTGAACTTGGCCGTTAAGCGTGGGCTTTTAATAGACTAAAGCCTTGACGTTCTCTTTAGGGGAGCCTGCTGTTGCCTTTTCTGTCCCCTCCCTTCTTCCCCTTTCCAGGCGCGTTTTTCCTGCCTCTTTCTCCTAAGCTCCAAAGACCTTTTCGCCTCTGTAACTTGTTGTTTCCTAAAGCCCTTCTACCTCTGCGACTTTCTAAATAAACTTTCTCTTACATTACATGTCGTCCAGGCCCCATGAGATCCTTGTTGTACAGCTCCCCCATTTTTAAAAAAACGTTTTAAGTATTACAAAATTAATCCATTTAAAGTGTAAAATTCAGTGGCATAATGTATTTCACAATGCTGTGCAGCCACTACCACTATCTAGTTCCAGAGCATTTTAATTACTCTGAAAGGAAACTTCATACCCACTAAGTCATTCCCCATTGCTCCTCCCCAGTCCCTGACAACCACTAACCTACTTTCCATGCCTATGGATTTGCTAATTCTGGACATATCTGGATATATTCTGGAATCACACAACACGTGACCTTGTGTGTCTGGCGTCTCTCAGCATGTTTTCAGGCTTCATCCATGTTGTAGCCTATACCAGTACTTCATTCCTTTTTTATGGCCAAGCAATATTCCAGTGTGTGGACTGACCATTTTGTTTATCCATCATCTGTTGATAGACATTTGGGTTGTTTCCACTTTTTCACTATGATGAATAGAGCTGTTGTGAACATTCACATACAAGTTTTTGTGTGGATGGATACTTTCTGTTGGATCTGTACCTAGGAGTGAAATTGCCAAGTCATTTGGTAATTTTATGTTTAACCTTTCAAGGAACTGCCAGGCTGTTTTCCACAGAAACGGCATCATTTTATTAAGCTCTCATTGTACAGGTGGGGAAATAGGCAAGTGCTAGCTCGCCCAGGAAAGCTCCTCCTGGGCTCGTGGGCCTCCAGACTTGTGGAAAACTCTGGGGTTGTTTTCTTTCTCCCTTTAGTCTAATTTCAGATGGTGGTCATAGGATGAAGATTTTCAGATAAGAGAGGAAGGTGAAGTTCAGGGACTTTCTGTATGTCCCTACCCAAGTGATCTTGTTAGTTTTGCCCACCACTGCCAAGCCAGCACTACCATCTATATAACCCCTGACCACAAACTGCTGAGGTTCTGTGCTTGGTGCTGAGGACCCATGACTGCCTTTTGGGATGGATACGGTGGTTTGGACCCATCTGCCCTATGAGGAAACTGAGGCTTAGAGAAGCTCAGACAATCCTCAATCAGCAACACAACAACCATAGGCTGTGCTACTTGGTAACAAGCATTTCTCCACTGTATACTCACTACCCCAGAGCCTCCCAACAGTACCCCAGGGACAACAGAGAAATCAGCAAGCATTGATACGTTCTCCAAAAGTCTCTAAGTAGGTCACCCAACAAATTAAAAGCTAGTTCATTACCTTTGTGTAGCCCATCAACACATCCTCTACCTGGCCAGCTCACTGAAGAATCTCTAGCCTTTGTACTGGCTATGCTGTTGCTGCCCAGACACAAGGCTGTCAGATCACTGAACTATAGACCCCTTTAATTATTGGTCTCAGAGAAGCCCCCAGCTAGGTCCCACCAGGGTCCCCATTTTCAGTTAACGGAAGTAAGACGGAAATAATAACAGAAATAAGTAACAGGCACAGGAAGTATGAACACCTATGGAGTTCACATCTGGGTGCTCTAGGCACATCACCCCACTTCTTCAAGCTTGTTTCCCCCTCTGTAACACAGGTCTGCTGTGGCCCAAGAGGAGATCCCCCACTCCTCCTCTGGCCTAGTCCCAAGTGGCGGTCAAAGAAGGCTCCAGAGCCAGCGGAATGCGGGGTGGGAGGCTTTATTTCACTTGGGGTAAGGGAGAGCCTGGACAGAGGGCAGCACACAGGGCAGAAGAGGTTGGCACTTGGACAGGGACTGGATGGGGGAAAAGCTGCCCCCAGGCCTTGGGAAGGAGAAACTGAGACAGACCCCTACTGAGACCTAACCCAGGGGGGTGGGGGTGGGGGATGGGATTTGGGTCTGGAGGAATGAGGGCCCCCTACTTATGGGCTGGATGGGGGCTCGGCCCTGCCTCACCTTACCCCTATAGGGCCTTAGTCCCTCCTGTTCACTGGGCCACATGACCCTCAAACCTCACTGTCCCTGCCCCAGAGGAGGAGGCTGGGCCAGAGAGGGTAGTGGACAGGGAGCCTGGGAGAGTTAGGGAGCGCGTGGTGGGGTCCATGGTGCTTGAAGGGGTGGCGGCCACCTGGGCAGTCAGTTCCTGGCAGCGATGACCACAGAGAGAGCCACGCCCCCCAAGGCAACAGCAGTTGCCCCAAACAGCCACTTCCAAGGGATGGACTGTAGATAAAGGGGAGGGAGGAGGAAGCTGGAGGGCAGTCAAGACTGGTATCTTGGGCCTCAGGTACCAATATAGCCCACACAGGCCTTCCAACAAGCCACTGCCCGACTGACCATGCCTTTCCTGTTTCCTGATAAACTGCTACACATACATCAAAACTTAGGCCAAATCTCCCGTCTCCAGGATAAATCCCCTTCTCCTCTAGAAGCACCATCACTCCCCACCCCCAAGCCCTACAGACTGCATTCTACCTTCTGCTTTGGTCCAGGTCACACAGGGGTAGGCCCTGTGTCCCCAGCATGGTCCAGCACAGCCCAGGTGATGAGGACATCAATGTTTGCAAAATGAAGACAGTCCCTTTATGTGGTCTTTCCTGCCCCTCCTGCAGGAGCCTCCCTGCCCACTGGCCCCAGCTCACCCAGGCACCCTTGCCAGGACACTTGGCAGGCAGCCGGCTAGGGTTGCCCAGCATTTTCCGGTATAGGGCAGTCTCCGTGCTCCGCTGGGCCGCGTGCTTTTTCACTAGCTTTGAGAGCTCTGCGTGGATCGTCTGGGAGAGGAGGGTAGCAGATGGGCTAAGAGCATGCGACAGTGGCAACAACCAACATGACCATCATCACTGGTGCTCTGCCCTTCTGGTGTCCTGGGTCATTTGGACTGGTGCCACAGGAACACAAGGGTTCCGTCTGCCCCTCTCTGGCATCAGTAAAGTGGGGACTGCTGGCTCCATGCCTCTAGGGAGCCCGTAGATGGTACAGAGCACAAGGTTCTGGGAGGAAAGCTGGGGACACTGGCACTGACCAAGCTGGTGGCACCTTCAGCTTCTGAGACCCCTGGTTCAGAATAAGCCCAGCCCACTTATATGTGGGTCATAAATGTCTCAGCCAGCTGGCCAGAGCCCTTCAGACACCTACCCCCTGCCACTGCTCAGGCAAAAACACAACAGAGAGAGCTACAGCAAGAACAAGGGACAGAAGGACAGGAGGGATATCCCAGGCAGGCTGATAGGGCAAGTTCCCAGGGCACCTCCATTCTGCTCACCTTGTTGGAAGGTTCCAGCTTCAGGGCTGCCCTCAGGATGGGGATGGCCTCACTGTACTCCCCTTGCTGGGCCAGCACCTATGGGAGAAAGTAGGTGGCATCACTGGACCCACAACTGAGCCATACTTTCTTTCATGAAACCCAGACCCACCAGGCTCCTGGCCACCCTGTCAAATCCCAAATCTATCCCCAGGAGTCCAGTCATCCCACTCTGCTCTCTTGAGCCCTCAAGACTCCATGATCACCCCGCTAGATTCAATGCTGTCCCCCCAATCTTCTCCTTCCCTGAGTGTCTGTTTCAGCCTGTGAACTCCTCCCTTACCACCTTGCCTGGACACTTCCAAAGCTCTGACCACAGTGAATGACTCAGAGCGTGTAACTCAAACCAACCAATAAGATCCAGCCTGAAATATGCTGGTGCCACTGGGAAGCTGGATGTTAAGCAGCAAGGATGTAAGCCTGGAGCTTTTGGGGGGCAGGAGGGAGCATCTTGGTCACTCCCAAGAGAGGAGCCTGCCGGAGAGGCAAACCCACAGCAGACCAACACAGCATTCCCATAACATTGCTAATGCCTGGATACAGCCCTGCCTGAACCCAGAACCCCCGGATTTGATAGTGTCACAAACTATCCTCCTTTTGCTATCCTCCTTTTGAGTGACTTTCTGTCACCTCCAACCAACATATCCAAACATGTGAGCTACATAAGCAGGGTTATAAACCCTTGAAAAATAGGAATGACATTCTCTTCCTCTCCACATTTCTATGCAGAACTCCACACATAGCAAGTGTTTAAAAAAATGCTGGTTGGTCCTGGCTGGTGGTGGCTCAGTTGGCTGGAGTGTCATCTATAAACTGAAAGGTCATGGATTCGATTCCTGGTCAGGGCAGACGCCTAGGTTGCTGGTTCAACCAATCAGTGTTTCTCTCTAATCAATGCCTGTCTGGCTATCTCTCTCTCTACCCCCCTTCCTCCCTTCCCCTCTCTCTAAAATCAATAAGCATGTCCTCAGGTGAGGATTTTTTTAAAATATGCTGGCTAGAGAGAGGCCATACTCAGTTCTCTCACAAACATGCTAGGTGACCCAGTGCTTGCTTACACCTGTTTTCTCAGTTCGCTACAAGGTGCTGAAAAATCCCCATTCTGCCCCATCAAAGGTTGCTTTGAGTATCAAAAGATGGGAACAAAAGCAATTAAGGTCAAGTCCATGCAGGCCAAATTCTCCCCTATGTTCCACCAAAACTTACTAAGCACCTACTAGGTGCCTGACCCACTTTCCAAGGTTAGAGATTTAGTAGTGGGTGACATAAACAAAAGCTCCACCTCCTAGCAGGGGAGGTGGACAAGAGGCTTGACACTTCCATGTGCTGAAGGTGATACGGGTAATATGAAGACAGGGGAAAGGGTCAGCAGGGAGGTCTTCCTAAAGAGGTGACATTACAGCAAAGACCTGAATGAGGCAAGGGAAGAACACATGGGGGTACCTGGGGAATGAATGTCTCAGGCAGAGGATATTGCCTGTGCAAAGGCAGGGGTAAGGAGGCTAAACAGGATGGAGAGAGGTAAGAGGTAAAAAGGAAAATCAGATGGCTCAGCTCAAAGCCCCAAGGGCAGCAATGAGAACTCAGCTTTTGTTCTGAAGATGGGAGCCATGGAGGATTATATGCAATGAGCAGTCACAACTGGGCCACACGGCAGTGTGTGGGAGCCTAAGGCTTGGAGTTCACATCTGGCCTTAGTCAGTGAATTGCTGTGATTCAAATCTCACATCTCTGCACGTGTCTGGGCCTTGGTTCCTCTACCTGCACCCCAGAGAGCTTGGCTGGCTGATGCCTATGCCCTTTTCAAATCCTGGGTTCAGAACCAGTCCCACTGGTCTGGACTGGGGAAGCCAGCCTGCCACCTGCACCTGTGGCCCATGGCCCACCCACCTATGGCCCACCTTGCCCTTGCGGAAGAGCGCCTTGATGTTGTCAGGCTGGTGCTCAAGCACGAGGCTACAGGAGCGCAGTGCGGCCCGATAGTGGTCTAGCTTCAGCTGTGAGGCTGCCAGGTTGTTCAGACACTTCACCTTCAGCTGCAGGAGCTGCTCCTCCTCCTCAAATGTCATGTCCACTGTTGGGCGACAGTACTCAACTGTGGGGCCGCCACCATACTGCCAGCCCCACAACCACCTGCCCACTACATGACCCAGGCCAAGGCCTAATCCCCGCACCTGGTGGAAGAGGAGACTAGGGAGGGGTCTCTCATGGGAAGATGGTCCTCAGGGGACCTCAGCCTCCCCAGCTCTAAGACAGGCCAAGACTGTACCATTCTGGGCATTGCCAGAGTCTATAAAACAGAGCCTAAGTGAAGCAGAGGCTTAACCACAGGCATGTGGCATAATACTGTGTGCAGTCACCCAAGCCCCCACATCTACCTGTGTCCTATGACATCCCATTGATCTGGGGTCTACCACAGGGCTGGAGTGGGCCCTAGCCTAAAGGTTAGGGATGGATGAGCATCTATCCATATTCTGGAATATTTTACAACATTCTAAGTGTTAGACCCTCTGTGACTTGAGGTTGCTGGCACTAGCAGACACCTTTGCAGGGGAGGAGGGGGGATTTGACCAGGTCACCTTTGGCGCTGGAGGTGATGGCCTTGATGGCAAGGTCATATGAGTTGGCTGCCAGCACAAAGTCAGCCCGCTGGTAGTGAGCATTGCCGCATTCCCGCTTCCGGTTGGCCAATGCCACACGTTCCTGCCCTGTGAGCATCTCCAGGTCAGGCCCATCCACAGCTGTCTTCAGCATCACCTCCAGGCACAGGGCCGCATGAGGGGGGATATATGGGCTCCTGCTGGGGGGTGGGGCAGGGGGAGCACTCAGACCTGGCAACCACCATGACGGCACCCCAGACACACTGGGCAAGCTTGGGAGCAGGCAGAAAAGGACTCAAGTCCTGGAGCTGGCCCTACTCAGTAAAACAGAAGGAAAAATGACTCTTGCCACCCTTGAGCTGTGACTTGGTGAGTCATATACCTACCTCCTCCCTACCCCAAAAGGGACCCCCGCAGTGGCAGGTTCTCACCTGCCCTGGGGGCCATAGCAGTACTTGGAATCAGCAGTGACCATAGCCGTCTCCCCCACATCCATGAGCGGGACACTGAGATCCAGGGCCTGGGTATGCAGAGGTATAAGGGTCAAGGATTATGGATCCAGGTGCAGCCTGCTCCCACCAACTGAGCTATCACCACTTCACTTGCATCACTCCCTCCATTCCATCTCTGCCCCACCCCATCCTGCACCAGACTGCCCAGACCCTAACCCACTCCCACCTGGATGACGTCACAATCACCCAGGGTGAACACCAGCTCCGGCTCCTCCTGCACTCGTGTGCCGTTCTCCAGTGACATTTGCAGCTGCACTGTGACCACCTGGCCCTTGGTAGGGCGGCTTGAGCCAGGTGGGCCTGGGACCAACGTCTTCTTCCTCAACAGCCCATTCCCTGCCAGAGACCGAGGACAAGCAGCCTGTCACTCAGCGGCTCAGGGCTGGGCCACTCAAGGGCACCTGCTCTCCAAGCCCCTTCCCCCATAAGCCCCACCAGCTTCACCTATCCCAGGAGTGGCCCAGCCCCAGGGCATAAGCTGAGCTTCAAAAAGCTGGGCAGGTGACCCCACACCTCTAGGCTTCAGTGTCCCCGTAGTTTGTAATATAACACTGGTCTGGAATACAATGTAAGTCTGAATGGATTCTGGTCTAAAGATTAGGTACAGAGAGATATCTATTCATATTCTAGAACACTCTACAACGTTCCAAATTTGTGTGCTGCTTCCCAACTTGTACATGCCCCTGCATCAAGCCTAAGAAGCACTGATCTAGTGGATTCTGGAGGACCCTGTGTCTTGAGGTTTCCAGGCACTAATGGTGGATACACTGACTGGGTCACACTCAAGCACTGCCTCTCATCGGGGGAACTTTGGGCAAATCATAGCCCTTCTCAAGGCCTGTTTCTTTGTCTGGAAGCCTGAACTATGACTTCAGAATGCAGCTGACTCTCAATATAAAAGGACAGAGCCAGCTTCCTGCTCAGCAGAGGAGTGGGGCAGCTCCTAATACCAGTAAAAAGTAAAAAAAAGCTTCCCTGACTCTAACATAGCCAAGGAGGCTGTGCTGTGTAACCTTGGGCAAGCGCCCTCACCTATCTGAGCCTCAGTTTCCTTACTTGTAAAATGTGGGTATGGTAAGAATTACGTCACAGGGTTGTCATGAGAATAAAGTAAGATGGTGCACAGGCCTGGTACAGAACCAGTTGGCAGTCAATATTACCTGGTGTTGTTTTTAGAAGTAGCAATGTTTTTATCAGCAGTGCTAGTAACATTAGTAACAGAATTGTTTTATCAATATTAGTATTATTTTATACTATTGTTTTGGTATCAGTATAAAAGGTAGTAGTAACAATGAGGTTTTACTATTATTTGTGTGGCACTAGTGTTATTTACCATATTACATAGATACCAGTACTAATAACAATACAATTCGCTAGCTCCCAGAATTGCTGTGATGGGATCCATAGCGGGGACACATGTAGATTCTCCAAGTCCTTTCTTTCAAGACTTATCTGAGAAGTCAGAATGCTAATGAATACTGTAAACCAGAGGGACGAACAACAAATGGGGATGTTCCCCAGATCTATTTGATCTGAGGACACATTTTCTGGGGAACAGGTACTTGTCAAACAAATGCCAAGGAAAGAAGTAGTGGAGTACTGACTAATGTGGCTCAGTGGGCTGGGCATTTGTCATGCAAACCAAAAGGTTGCTGGTTTGATTCCTGGTCAGGTTACAAGCCTGGGTTTCAAGCCAGGTCCCCGGTTGGGGGCGTGCAACAGGCAACCAATAGATGTTTCTCTCACACATCCACGTTTTTCTCCCTCTCCTTCTCCCTCCCTTCCCCTTTCTCTAAAAATAAATTTAAAAATAAAATCTTAAAAAAAAAGAAAAAGAAAAAGCAGCAGTGGAGGTTAGGAGCTGCTGGTGCCTGGAATGCTGGCTGTGTGGCCCTGGATGGGTGACTCAGCCTCTCTGAGCTGGGGGGGTGTGTGTGTGTGTGAGAGAGAGAGAAAGAGAGAGAGACAATAAAAGGGATTCACAGACATGAAACATGTCAAGTGGCTGACTATGTCTAGCGATTACCATGGTTACCACATGTAACTTCCAACCTACTTCATGGCAGAGTTGGGAAAATCGGGGGAAGAGAAGGCTTGGGCAAAGGTCACTACTGAACTGTAGCTGTCCAGGCCCTTTGGGTAAACCCGAGTCACCCCTACAGCTTACCCAGGATGTCCAGCCACTCTTCCGGGGCTGGAACAGGCTCGGGCTCAGGTTCCATGGTGGCCAGAAACTCTCGGGCCAAGGCTCCAGGCTGTTCAGTCTCCTCCAGTGGGGGCTGCCCCATGTCCTCTAGTGGCTGCAGCTCACTCGGGTCCTCCTCCTCTTCCTCTTCACCCTCTGCATCTTCCATCCCATCCAGCACTTCGAAGTCCTCAAGAGGTGGGACCCCAGCAGGCGGTGGGGTGGCGGGCTCAGGGCCCACTGCAGAGGGCTCAGCACAGGATGCCATGCTGCTGGGGGGACGGGAACTGGCCCTGGTGGAGGGAACGGATTGGGATGAGAATCCCACCCAGCCCCTCATCTCCTCCTGTGCATCCATTCTTCACACTGTGGATCATTTGCTATGAGACTCAGGGGCTCCAGGACTCAGTTCCCTCATCTGTAAAGTGCATAGAGCAACAACCTTGGCTTGTCCAGAGGATAAGGACTGAAACATCAAGCCCTGGGCATCAGGCTCAAACACAGCTAGTATTAGAGCTAAATAATGTTTAGTATTTATAAACACCCCAGGAAGCAGGATACATTCCCCTACATTTTGCAGAAAAGGAAATTGAGGCCCAAAGGAGCAAAGCCATTTGCCCAAGGTCACAAAGCAAGCCAACTGCTGGGTCAGGATTTGAACCTGGGGCTTTATCTGATTAAATGCCCAGAGATGCTGAGTGGTTTTTAGGTAGACAATCCCTGAGGTCTTGGGGAGACTATTTTTAGTGCCCAAGAGAAGGAGAACTGAACCTTTACCAGGGCTCCCCATCTCCAGCTGCCCTTTCTCCTAAGAAGGGCCATCTGCTAACTTAACCACCACCTAGAAAACACAAACCTTTTCTTTCCATACTCCGAACCTAAACCACACCAAAGACCCTAGCCCAAACACTTTGTGGGAGCCTTTTCTCCTCTCCTCAGGCCTCCTGACTAGCCTCCAAAGTGGTCTTTATAGAGTAGTGGAGATCCCCACCGCATCCTACAGCCTCTTCCTTGAGCCATCAAAAACTGCCCCCACCCCCAGGCCCCAACCTTGGAGGTAGTACAGACTTCATTCTAATCTACAGCATTCCCCATCCCTCCCTAATCCTCACCTGCCTGCCCCTTCCGGACTCGGCCCCCTTTCCTGAGACCTTCCCAGCCCCCACCCCCACAATCCCCGGTGCCTGCACAAGTCGCCCTCCCCCAACCATCGCCCCCAGCCCACGCCAGTTGCCCCCACAGCCGTCCTATCGCCCCGTAAACAACCCGATGTTCCCAGACCGCCCCCCTCCTGATCCCATAACACCCTACGCCCTCCAAAATGCCCCCCGCCCATGCCTGGCCCTCCGTCAGCCACTCACCAGGCCCCCAAAGCCCCACGCCTGTTTGACGCCACCAGGCTAAGTCCCCAACCTCAGAACCCCTCGAGTGCCCCGGGCCCTGCACGTCTCTGCCAACAGAGATCCCTTAGCTCCCCCTGGACCTCCTGGGCCCCTACCCCCGCTGCCCCCGCCTGGCCGCACCCCCTCCCGCACTCCGACCCCCAGCACACCCCGGCTCGCCTCCCCCGCGGCCCTTCGCCCCGCCCATAGGCTGCAGACCCCGCCGCGCCGGCCCCCAGACCAGCCTAGGCCCGGGGAGCGCTCCTGGCCGACGCGGCCCTGCCGGCACCCCCGGACACGTGCCTCCGGCTCCGGGACCCCAGCCTGGGGTCCTGCGCCCCCTTCCCGCCCCCAGCCGCGGCCGCCGCGCCTAGGGACCTAGGCTCGGGCACCAGGCCCCGCCCCTGACGTGCCTATTGGCCTCCGCCACCGAGACATCAGTATCCATTGGCCTAAGCGCACATCCGTCTCAGGCGCAGGCACCGCCCCCTTCCTGCTTGTATCCGCGGGGCGTTATTAAAGGGGCAGGAGCGACCGAGCGAGTAGGGGAGGGGGCGGAGGCAACGGGCTCTGGACCAGTCCATTTGCGGGTCGGCGCTGTGCTGCCTGTGCGATTCACCGCTCGGGTCTGAGCTTCATCCTGTCCTTTTTCTAAATGGGGATGAACACGCCAGTCCATGCACTCTAATCCTGGGGGCTGTCGGGAGGATAACATTAAATAGTATTTTCTTAAGGAGTTCTGGAAAACACACCCTGAAGTCGTGTAGACCCGACGTCTCGAGGGGGAGCTATGCCGTACTCAGAACCCCCACTCCCCTACGTGGTATAATCCCCGGAAGGTTGCCTGGTGCAAACCGAAGTTGCTCAGTAAAGGCTCGGTGAGCTACTGAGTGAGCAGGCTGCGGGAGGGGGGATAGTTCCTCCCTCTGCCAGATGGTGATAAGGTGCCTACTGCCACGGGAAAAGGTGGCTGCCTCGATTAGATGGGTTTTTAGGAATCACGATTTAAAAGGGGGGGGGGCGGCACTTACTCCTCCCTCGCTCTATTCTCTTTCCTTCCCTCTAGTTACCCCCTTCCAGAATGATCTTGTTTGTTCTTTTGCTTCTGACCCACTTCACCCATATCTGCTCCTTCCTGGAAGGAATTTTCCTTCTTTTGTGCCCCCACCTCCTTGAAAGATGCGTAGTACCTATGAGTTAAATAAATGAGCGAATAATGAAATGAATGAGACACTGGCTTTGGAAGTAGCTAACACTGGAGGAGGTACTGGCTTTGGGCAGTAACTAATTTGTTAGATCAGAGCTTATAGGTCACCTCCTACAGGAAACCCTCTCAGACGTCCCCAAGGCAAGGCCAGGTGCCCTGACTGGCTGTTCTAGCATGCTGAACCTTCATTTCATAACTGACTTCTGTCTGTGCCATCACTTGGCCTTACCTCTGCCTCATCCACTAGATGGGAAGACCCCCAAAGTTTAGAAAGGGCCTGTAGTTTCTCATTGGTGTAACTCTGAAGCCTACACAGTGCATGACACAAAAGGTGGGGGGTGAGGGAGCTTGGGGGAAAATCTTTGAGGAAGGAAGGAAGCAGACTGGCCAGCCAGAAGAGGTGGGAGGGCAGCAGGGATATGTGAGAAATGCCTGGAAAGAATATCAAATAAACACTGGGCCAGTCCCAGCCCTATAAGTACACCTCTGAACTCCTGTGTTTTTATCTGTAAGGTGGAGTCACCCATCCAGCCCCACCTCTGTCACAGGGACTGGAGGAACTGTAGTAAATGATGCTAACACATAAACAAATATAAAATAATAACACTAAAATAATAATAAATAATAATAATAATGGCTGACACTCAGGTATCATAGGTATAAGCAAACATTCTACATGTATTTAATGCTCATATTAGCCTTATGAGACAAATACTCTGATATTTGGAATCCACATCATTGGCTACATAGAGTTGCAATCATATCTTCCTGGTGAATGAAACTTGTGATTGTTGTAATGGGCCCTTGTTATCTCTACGCTTCTTGCCTTAGAGTGGACTTTGTCTGATATTAAGTTGCATGCCTGTTCTCTTGGTTCATGTATTAAAGGTCCCATCCTTTTCTATCCTTTATCTTCCATCTCTCCGTACACTTATGTTGTACACGTGTCTCTTGTAAATTGCACAGAACCAGCTTTTGTTTTTTGATCCAGTCTGCCCATCTTTGTCTTTCAACTGGGGCATTGGGTCTCTTTACATTTAATGTAATTATGGACATATTTGGACTTAATCTGCCTTCTCACATGTTTCTTCTCTGTCGCACCTTTCTTCTGCTCCTTTTCTCTCTTGCCTTCTTTAGGATTGGATACATGCATTTTGGTAAGACTCTTGTTATCATTCTATATATAGGCACTATAAACTATGGTACAGAAAAGTTAATTACCTTGTTCAAAGTAACAGAGATGAAAGGCACAATGGGCCAGGTCCCTTCCCTCATTGACCTTCTATTCCAGCCAGAGGTTGGGATACTGCACAAGCAATATATAGATGACTATCTAATTTCAGCTGTGATGAGTGCTATGTAGGAAATAAAACTGAAAAAAGTGGCAGAGAAAGGCTTCCAGTCCCAAGACTTATGCCTTTCCACCACCAATGTTCCCATCACTGGGCTGAGTGCTTCATTCACTTTCCACCCTCTACCTCAAATGCACAAAGGAGGAAAATATTTTTGTTTCCACTCCACAGTACACAAAACATTTGGGACCGGCCAAGTCCTTTTTGGCCTGGCGTACAACCCCACCCCCTTCTAGGGCCCTTATAAATGTTTCCGGGCTTTTAACAGCCCCAAGAGACTCTGAAAAGCTTGAGTTATCCAGCCTGGGTCTCTTCTGCTGCAGCCTGCAGACAGACTCATGGTTCCGTTTTTCCCAGCAGCCCCTGCCTCCGCCACCCCATGTGGACTCCTCTCAACAATGGCTGCTGTCTGGCTCACTGAGCTCCACAATTCTTACAAAAATAAAGTCTATACTATGTGCTTTCCTACCATGCTGCCTTTTCTCCTGTGATTCCCTCAGCCCTGAATGAATGTCAGCACCTAGGAAACTCCCATTCCTACCTCCCATCCAGATACACTTGCTTCCCTGTGGTCAAAATATACCCCACTTTTCAGATTTCTCCAGCCTTGGGTCTCTCATCCATGTAGACCAGGACTGTGGCATGCAGGGCTGGGAATGTCTGTGTCAGACTCTGTCTCCCTTTGTCCTCCAGGGCTAAGCAGGGACTGAGTACTCTCTGGACCCTCAGAACATGAGCCACATCAAGAAGGGGTGACTAGAGTTTACTGAACAATTTTTTGAACTGCTTGTTGAACTAAATATATAAGAATCCTAGTCCTCATTAACTTTTCATTGAATAAAAACAGCAGAGTATGGAGGTAATAATACAATTTACTGAGGGCTTACAATGGGTCAAGCCTTGTTACAAGGAACTTAATGTGCATGTTTTCATAAGATTAAGCCAGCCTTGGCTGGTGTAGCTCAGTGGATTGAGCAGAGGCCTGTGAACCAAGGGATCGCAGTTCGAGTCCCATTCAGGGCACATGCCTGGGTTGCGGGCCAGTTTCCGGCAGGGGACGCACAAGAGGCAACTATACATTGATGTTTCTCTACCTCTCTCCCTCTCTCCTTCCCTTCCCCTCTAAAGATAAATAAATAAAATGTTAAAATTAAGCCAGTTGCCATCCAACTAGGATGTGACAGAATTGGAAATTAGAACTCAGATATGTCCAATTCCAGGGCCCTTAAAGAGTCTTCCATGTGCCCAAGGACATGTGTGTATCTCCCAAACTTTCAACAATCTCCCACACTTTCAACAGCAGATGCTGTGATTACCCAGGCTCACAGTTAACAAACTAAGACCTAGAAAAATTACACATGTAACATACACACATCATAAGACCTCCACTAATGAAAACGAATTGTTAGCATTTATTGAGCAATTACTATTTGCCCTGTTTTGCTCATGATTTTCAGTATGCACACAGGGGGACAGATATAGAAGTATATATGTGTGTATGCATGGGTTAGTAGATGTACAAATCTAACTCTGACAGTTGAGAGGGTCTCTAAGCAGTGAGTACACCCAGCACTCAGAGGTTGGTTTCTAAATACCATTCTCCAAGAAAAGGAACCAGAATCCTTGGAGAAATGGCTGATTCCAAGGATATTCTATAGCAAACAAGGAGTGCTGGCTGGTGTGGCTCATTGGATTGAGCGCCAGCCTGCAAACTGAAAAGTCGCTGGTCAGATTCCCACTCAGGGCACACACACGGTTGCAGGCCAGGTCCCCAGTAGGGAGTGTGCGAGAGGCAACCACACATTAATGTTTGTCTCCCTTTGTTTCTCCCTCCCTTCCCCTCTCTCTAAAAATAAATAAATAAAATCTTTTTAAAAATAAAATAAAATTATCTTAAAAAAACTTTTTTTAAATAATAAAGCAAACAAGGAAAAAGTAAGGAAGTACTCAGAGAAAGATGGAGACATATTGACAGGCCATAGGTGCTAACTGAAAGGGGCAGCAAAAGCAAAATAAATCATATAGTATTCAATTATAACACAGTATAAACTCATTTGTTCATAGTGATATAAATATGTGACTAAATACATAATTGGAGAATGGACAGCTCTTGTTTACAACAGAATTCCAATTAATAAACAGAAAATCGCCATTACACAAACATCATAGTAATAATTGTTACCGGCAAGAGCCATGGATGGTTGCTAAAACTAGTGGGTGATGTTTTTGTAAATGTTTAAAAAGGCCCTGACTGGCTAGCTCAGTTGGTTAGAGCATCATCCCAAAACCTAAGCTTGTGGGTTTGACATCCAGTCAGGACACGTACAAGAATCAAGTGACTCCATAAATAAGTGAAACAACTAATTGATATCTCTCAAGTCAATAAAAAAAGTAAAATATTTTTTTTAAAAAAAACTAGGATTTTTGCATTGTCTCTTAATTATCTCCCCATAGGATATTTATTGATTGCAAATGCAAAAATAGTAACTTGATAGTTGAGAAACTGGCAAAACACTGCCGTAAGCAAGTTATCAGTCAAAATAGCGTGCCTCCTGATACGACGCATTGAGGACACAACATCTTCTGAGATTCCTGTCCAAACTCCGCAACTTCAGTTAAATTCTGAGGAAACTGGATAAACCCATATTGATGGGTGTTCTACAAAACCAGTGGTCTTCCAAAAGAAGACCATTAAAGTCATGAGAGTTTAGGAAAGACTGAGGAACTGTCACAGAACGGACACGTCTAAGCAGATGTAACTAAATGGGACTCTGGACCAGAAAAAGTCAGCAAATACACCACTCATACATGAGATACCTTCCGCTCCCTCTGCCTTGGAATTCGGGCTTTGGAAACTACGCAGACGCGATAGGGACTACTTGATTGGCTATGCGTTGTGACGCATAGCCGAACAGCAACTCCTTGTAAGTCCCACCTTTTCCTGCCGCTCCTCCACGCGAGCAAGTTGGTCCCGGACAAGTCACCGCCTCCGGAGATCACACGCATGGTGCGTGGTGACGTCACAGCGGCGCGGGCGCCATCCCGGAAGCGCGAGCAAGGCCGCCAGATGTGCAGGTGCCGCTGCCACCGACGCCGGGCCAAGTTCTGGGTGGGGCTGGGGCCGCCGGTACCGCTGGGGAGCCAGGCCAGGTCGGGCGCGGCCTCTAGGCTGTCGCGGAATGGGGTGCGCCACTGGCCACGTCTGCGCACCCCTCCTGTACACAGACCTCAGTTTCCCCGTCTGTTAAGTGGATCTGGGTCCGGGTTGCGGGATTTGGGGCTGCCTGTGTTCAGGTCTGCAGTGTCACCCGGATTTGGGCGTTGCCTGCCTGCGCCTCAGTTTCCCGGATTTGCTGGGGCCGGGTTCGAGGGGATATGCGAGCCCCGTCCTCACTCCGGGGTTTTGCTAACTTGGGCCGCCAAATTAAATTGTGTTAAAAGACCTGGGTGGAATCGCGGAGCCTCTACGCCTCTCCGTTTGACCTTGGGCGACGGATCCCACCCCTGTGAGCTTTAGTTGCCCTCGGAGACGAATGATAGTGTCTGCCTTGTAGGAGTGATTGGGGATTAAATTTGCTCATATTCTTGGGAGCACCAGGGAGGCCCTCGTCAAATATACTGATTCTCACGCCCCCTCCTGGGACTTCTTTACACTACCCTTGGAGAAAGAGCCCGCTCCGAGTTGTTTCTTATTGTTGGTTTCAGCCCCCAAAGACAGCACTGTGAGATTCTGATTCTTTGTTATTACCATTCTCTGGAGGAGAAAACTGATCCAGGGGGGTGAGGTCATTTTCCGAAGGTCACACAGCCTCCCTCTCTGCGTGTTTCCCTCATAAATGTATTTGGAGCAGGGCCCAGAGCCCTTGTTGGGTCATTTCCACCCTTATGTGGTCCAGAGTAGTTGTTAGTCAGGGAAGCCTGCCTGAGAGAGGCAGCTGGGGGTTGAGGGTGTGCCTTGAATCTCTCACATCTGGGAGCCAGAGACAGGAAACAGCCCTACTTTGAAGCAGAACCGTTTCCTGCAGGTTCAAATCCTGTGCTTGCCAGTCTTTAGTGGTGGACTTCCCACCACATGGTTCTGCCCTTTGAGCCCAAGTATACATGATCATGCTTTTATTGAAATGTGGAGCCTGTTGGTGCCCATACCTGGCACATAAAGGGAGTTCAATAAACAGTGATTATTGACAGAGGGGCAGGATTTCACCAAGTGGTATGGTAGCTTATTTCCAAAAGGCAGGTAGGGGTTGCAAACTGCTAGCCAGATTCAGGGGAGATCTTGGTCTCCATGGTGTCTGGGGGGGAAAAGTATTAGTTGCTAACATTTGTAAATGAGGCAATTTCACAGAAAAAAAAAATCCCTATTCCTGCTTTTTTTCCCCCCTGGAAAAAAATCATAAGTCTGGCAGGAAGCAACTGCAGTAAGAAACTGCTGTGTTGTCATGGGTAGATACTGAACATCTGTACAGATTCACACCTTTGTAGATTCAGCAGACTGTGGATATTTGAGTAGAGATTCAGGTTCACTGGCTGTGTAACAATGGCCCAGCGCCTCAGTCTCTCTGAGCTTCAGCTTTCTCACAAATAAATAAGGGTTACAGTTCCCATGTATAAAGTGGGTACCTTGTTTACCATAAAGTTGGTGCTCAGTAAAAAGCAGGGTGGAGGAAGTAGGCTCAGAAAGCCCTTCCTGATCATGGGTGTGAATCTTTACCAATGACAAGTGGGCCTTTCTGTTGGCCATTAAATGTGTATGCCCTAGAAACAAGCTATGTCATGATTCTAGGTTTTTCCTGAAGCTGCCCCCCTGCCCACCACGAGGATCAGTGCTGAAGCTGTGGCCTTTTTTTTTTTTTAAGATTTTATTTATTTTTTAGAGAGAGAAGGGAGGAAGAGAGGAACATTGATGTGCAAGAGAAACATCAATAGGTTGCCTCTCACACGTTTCCTACTGGGGACCTGGCCCACAACCCAGGCATGTGCCCTGACCACAGTCGGACCAGTAACCTTTTGGTTCGTAGGCCAGTGCTCAACTCACTGAGCCACACCAACCAGGGCTGTCCTGATCCAGAAGCCCCTACAAACTGGGATGATTATCTGTGTGCCAGGGAAGCTGAGGGCCATAGAACCATCTGGATTGCTGGAGCCCACAGCCTGGGTGCAAGTGCCTGAAATTCTTGGCTTTAATTTGCTGTTAAAAGTCTAGTGTCAGAGCAGAGTTTGAAAGATCTGTTTGCCTCTGCCAGATGAAGTTCTGGTGATCCCTTGCTGTGAGCCAGGTTCTGGGCTGGGCTCTAGAGACACAGCAGCAAGTGAGAGAGACACACTTTGACTCTCTTGGAGCTCATATTGCTGTAGGAAGACAGGCAAATAGCTCTACTGATAACTAAGATGAGCCAGTGAAGCAATAAAAACAAAACAAAGTGATAAGAGTGACCAGAGTAGGGAGAGTCATCGAGGACTTCCTGGGAGCGAAGTCCCTAAAGGTGGTAATGATTTGAGGGGGCAGCCTTGCATGTTGTGCTAATGGGGACAGCAGGTGCAAAGGCCCTGAAGTGGGAATGGGCAAAGGTAGGGGTGGGGTATATGGGAAGAAGTGGGCAGATCTGTGCAAGTAGAAGGTACCACTGGCTTTGGGCACATTGAGAGTGGGTGCTGGAGAGATGGGATTCTGATGTGCTTCGGTGCAAGTTATAAATGTAATGTGGAGTTCTTGAAAAACCCCAAATTCACAAGATGACAACTGAGGCTCAGGTGGCATGACCCAACTCACATTTAAGCAGCCTGTGAGGTTCCCAGGCCCTTCTCTCTGTCCCATATGTCCCAGTGCCTGGTGGGGACTGAAGACTTTCTTCCTCCCTATTTCAGGCACCGGAGGAGGAAGAAGAGATGGACCCCCCGGACTCGGCCTCGAGGGTTTTCTGCAGCCGCATCCTGAGCATGGTGAATGTGGATGACGTCAATGCCATCATCCTGGCCCAGAAGAACATGTGAGTGGTGGCCAAGGGCCCTGGGCCCAGGCGTGGGAAGGAATCCACTTTGCTGGCCAGCATTCTTTCCCTGCCCGCCCCTACCCTGGCCCCACACTGGTGATAAAATGAAGGAAATGAGCAAATCTGCTGGCTAGCTCCAAAGGAAATTTTTTCATGGCCTGGAGGTGACGCCTTGGCACAGGAAACAGGGCTTTGGGTTGGTTTCACAGCTGCGGATGGCTTGGCAGGGTTCATAACAGCTCCTGTCCCAAGTCCTGGAATGGGGAGAGTTGGGAGGATAGGAAGGGGCTGCTAGGGGATATAAAGGAGCCAGTGAGCTGACTTCCTGTTGGGAGCTTGGTTTCTCAGAGCCCAGGCTATCTGCAGAGCATGTGGGATCTCTTCGAGGAGCTTTGAGTACCCCTTTGCCCTCTTTGGGCCTTGGCACCATGGTCACTGTGGTCCCATTCTAATTTCAGCCTGTCCTGTAGGGAAGAAGGGCTGACACAATCTTGGGGAGGAAACACAGGCTTCATTTTTGTGTCTTTAGGCCAAAGGTTCTTCCTTCCATTTATGATACAGCATGGACCTGATACCCTTACCTTCTGTGGTATCCTGTGACAGAGTTGCCAGTTATGTCTGGGTACCAGCAATACCTTTCTTTCTCCTAGTTCTTTAGGTCAGATTCAGACCTGGCCCTGGGAAATTGCTAGCGTGACACAAACCTTCTTAGTGTCATGGTGTCAGGGCTGTGTCAGAGAAACCACCTGGGGCTAGGGGAGTCAAAGAGTCTGCCTGAAAGAGGGTGAAGGGTACATAGGAAGGGCACACCTGAGTAGGGTTTTGAAGGTTGAACAGTAGTTTGCTGGGTGGCTCAATCATCAAGTAGAGCTTTGTAGGACAAAGGAACACCACATGCAAACCTCATGGAGCAAGAAGGCGGCTAAGCATGCTCAGTTAACAGAGCCTTGGAGGCTGAGCAGAGGTGTTGGCCCTCACTCTGCCACAGGCTGGACCGCTTTGAGAAGACCAATGAGATGCTGGCAAACTTCAACAACCTATCAAGTGCCCGCCTGCAGCAAATGAGTGAGCGCTTCCTGCACCACACGAGGACCCTGGTAGAGATGAAGCGGGACCTGGACAGCATCTTCCGCAGGATCAGGTGGGTGCTTTGCCCTGCTGGCCTCTGCCTCCTGCTCTGAGCCTTGAGTCCTCCCCTTTTTAATAGGGCCACCCACTCCACATAACAGAGTGACAGGGAGATCCAGCCTGCTTGTTTTACAAGGCTTCCTTGTGTAGTTAGCATCCAAAAAGATCTGAACTCTGGGATAAAAATCCTTAAGTTTTTTAATTTAAGTTTTATCTTTTGAAAAGTGCAATGTAGCACTTTTTCAAAAAAGGCAGGCAAAGAACTGACAGTGAAAGGCCAGCCTCCTGTCCTCCTAGTCTTCTCTCAAGAGGCAAATCAGATTACTGGGTTTGGAGTGCCAACAGCCAGCACTTCCTGCCTCCCCTGACCTGCTCAGTGGGCCTCATCTCAGCCTCCACACGGACACCCTCACTGAGGTTGCCCACACCGAGGGTGGGAGTTCCATAGGGCCCTCCAATCTAGGAGAACAGTGTGACAAGCAGTGAGAGGGAGGTTCCCACCACCCACCCACCTACCCAGAACTGACAGCAAGGGTTGTTAGCCTGCACAGGGCCCAGCGTATCTGTTCAAAGGGTTCAGCCTTTGTGCCTTCCCTTCCCCCGCAGGACACTGAAAGGGAAGCTGGCCAGGCAGCACCCAGAGGCCTTCAGCCGTAAGTGTCACCCAGGGCTCCTGTGCCCCATGTCTGGTCTTTGCAACACTTGGATGACAGCATTTTCAGCCCAGGGCCGGCTCTTCAAAGGTCACCTCAGGGGTTGGTGGGCAGTGGGTCCAGAGAGACCTGGGGCAGAGGGCAGAGGTGGGGGTGCTAGCCTGGCCTTCTTGGCAACCTGCAGAGCCAGTGCAAGGACTAGGGTCCCCTCCCTGGGGGGAGGCCGCATGGGGGAACACAGGTAAGAACAATGGCAATCCCTGCCCCAGTGAGTGTCATGTACCCCTACAATCAGGTTGTTACCCAAAACCACCTTTGAGGCGGGGGCTGTAAGTATCCTCATTTCACACAGCAAAACTGAGGCTCAGAGGGGCACTGACTTGTCAGAGGAAGCACAGCATTCCCTTACACTGAGCCTCAGTTTACCCCCTGTGCTGAATGGGTCAACAGCTCCCCTCTCCCTTCATTGCTGACAACCACAGGTATGAGGCAATGCTGTTGTCATCAGCCCCAGTTTATCAAGCAGGGAGGTGAAGGAAGGGCAGGTTAGGGGCCTGGCTCAGGTGACATAGTCAAGAGCAGAGCTAGGCTCAGGCTCACCCCCAAGACCCACATCAACGTTATCCACAGAACCTGAGTCCTTATGTCACCTCACCTTGAAGGGAGGCCTCTCACATGCCTGGGCCTCAGCTCCATCTTCTGTAAAATGGATGAAGTTGAGTCCCATGGAGGCACGTGAGAAGGTTGCTGCCAGGGGATCACAGGCTCAGTTAATCCCTCATTATAGCGACTAAACCCACTCCTGCCTGGGCCTCCTTCCCCCAGACATTCCAGAAGCATCCCTCCTGGAGGACGACGATGAAGACCCCATCCCGCCCAGCACCACAACCACCATCGCCACCTCAGAACAGAGCACAGGCTCCTGTGACACCAGCCCAGACACCATCTCGCCCTCCTTCAGCCCTGGCTTTGAGGACCTGTCCCATGTCCAGCCCGATTCCCCTGCCATCAATGGCCACAGCCAGACGGATGATAAGGAGATGCGGGGCGAATAGCCCTGCTCCCAGGAGCTCAGAGGGGTCACAGGGCTCTCCAGGTGTCTGAGGTGGTAGCGGGTAACCCTGCTTCCAGACGGTCAGCTTTGCCATCTTATTCTGTCATCCAGGGCACCCTGGGAGACAAGGCTCCCTCCCAGGGGTGTGGAATTCCTGAGGGTCTGTCATTCTCATTCTTTTCTCACTGAGAGCATCTCTCTCCTTCAGACCCTCTTTCAGGCCTGGGGATGAGCAGTCATTTGGAGTCGTTGGCCTGGGCACAAGGAAGCTTTTCCAGAGCCAAGGCTGATGTCTGCTCTGAACAACACTTGAAGGTTCCCAAAGACAAAAGCCAGATATCCCCGTCTCAGCACCCTGGTCAGGACCTCCTTGAGGTGGGCAAGCACTATCATGTCTGAGTTCACCAGACTCCATTCCTGCACATATAATTCTGGCCTCCCTGTCCCTTCCTCCCACAAAAGTATTAAATACTTTCTTAAATCAGTATCTCAAGGCTTCTGAAACAATTGTAGAAAGCTCACAAAAGAACCTGCTGCTCAATCCACTCAACCCCAAGAGTGATAAGGCCCACGTCTGTCTGAACAGAGGTGTGGACCCTGAGGGCCCTGCAGGCCTCTCCCAGGACTTCCATGAGGCAAGCCAAGCCACCCTGGAAAACAGAAGTTAACGGATTATTTTTGTATCCGATGTTTACAGATGCTGTTGGGGAGTTATCAATAAAAAGACTCTGTTATTAAAAAGAAGGATGTATCTAGCAGTGGCTTCCTCCCATGGTTGGGTCCAAGAGCTCAGAAAGGGGAGAAGTGCTGGATGTAGGAGGGACAGGATGGGGTACACACAGCCAAGCACCACTGACCTAGAAAGATGTGGCTGCCCTTGGTGGGAGCCATAATAACCCAAGTTCCTATCCCCGTTGCTCACAACACTGTTCCCTTCAGTGATTTTTCAACCTTTTTCGTTTCATGGCACACATAAACTAATAACTAAAATTGTGCAGCACATCAGAAAATATGTACTTTTTCACCTGACAAAAAAAAATTTGATTCATTCACACTGTACAGCTATTGTTTTGGCTGTTATTTTTTTATTTTGCAATCTATGAGGAACAAGGTCATTGCTCCTGACTAAATAGGTTTTGCATGTTTTAAAAATTCCGGTAGCATCAGTACATATCGATGCCTTACCTCCTTGAATAACTCCTCCAGACCTCAGTCACAGGGCACTGAGCTGGGTCCGCTTCTCCATTAGAAACTCACAGAGCCCCTTCATCTTTGAAGCCCTTAGAAATTACGTTATTAAAGGCATCTTCCCAGACCTGAAGAGTGTCTGCTTTTGCCTGATCCATAGGAGTAACGGTAAGAGTTCAGGGAAATAAAGAGGTACGCTGCCAAACCTACAAGTAATTTTTCGGTTCTCATCTCTTTCATGCGCCTGCCATTTTTTAGCCTTCCACGAGTCTCCTGAGTCCTATCCCACTTTCTTGAGTAAATGCACCAGCCCCACGTGCTCTCCCTGCTTCCCCGCGCGCTGCCCCAAATCTGCGCACAGCCACTAGAAAGTTTTAGAATAACTGACTCTGGATGTTAGGTACCTAGATGGCTCCCAGAGGTCCCGCGCCTCCTCCTACCTTTTTGACCACACCCCCGCTTCCTGAACCCGTAGACCCTCTGTTTAATGCCTTCTATTTAGCACAAAAGAGCGTGCTCTACCCAGCAAGTACTCGAGCGTCCACACGGCGCGGTCGTCAGCCGACCAGGAGACAGCGGATGGAAACAGACGGTAAGGTGCGACAACCTTCGCACTTGAACCGAGGCGGAAGCCCATAGTCGGAAGCAGGTGGGAGAAGCTCGCCCACAGACGCCGCGGCTTCGTTCGCCAGCACGCAACATGGCGGCGGGGCGGGGCACTACGCGCGTCGCGAATTGTGACGCATGCGTGCAGCGTGCTCGGTGCGCAGGCGCTCTCGGCGGCGATTTGGCGGTTTCCGGTTGTGCCGCCCTCTTTCTTCTCAACGAGGCGGCGGAGTGTGTAGGTTGTGGCGTTTGTGCGGGTTCGCTTTGGGCCTGGGTCAGGCGGGAGGAAGCGGGGAACTCGGGGGCATGGCCAGCGGAGCGGGTGGCTCAAGTCGGTTTGTGCGGGCCAAGCTCCGCGGGTCAGCTAGGCAGGGCGTGTTGAGCCTGAGTTCTAGGCCTCGACTGGGCCCCGGGAGACGAACCTGATTTGGGAAGAGAATGCCTTTGCCCGCGCCACCGGCCCAAGCTATCTGACGGGGCCTCGGGGCGGATATGGGTCTCCTGGGCAGATACGAGTTAGGGTGGTGGGATATTAAGCATGTAAACGTTTTCTCCGTGCCAAACACTGCCAATTCTTTTTAAAGTATTAAACCCTTCCCACTTCCCGAGTTGAGTCTCAACCTGCCTCCTTTTCTACGTCTGTAAGTAGAGGCTGGTAGTGTTCATCTTCTAGGCTGTGTGTGTGTGTGTGTGTGTGTGTGTGTGTGTGAAAAAGATGGCCTGCGTAAACAAGTACGTGGCGCGTGGTTGGCAGATAATTATGGGTTGGAGCAAAAGCAAGAGGTGTGGTGTGAGAAGTTTGGGGGAAACTGAGAAGGAAGCCAAAGTGAATATGGGCTTAGAATTGGAGAGGAGAGAGACTAGGGTAGCTACAAAGATGGGATTCCCACCCAAGCTTCAGGAAGGGCATTTTGTGGAGCACATGTGGCCAGGGGCTGGAGGGAGGATGGATTGATGGAACCTCCAGATAACATTTGTGGAAAATGTCTTTCAAGATGGTACCCAGGCATATGCTTCACATTGCATCTGCAGACTTGGAAGGATGGAAGCAAACAGGCACTGGGGTGGGCCTGCAGTTGGGGTCACCGTGGACAGGACTGGCAGTCAGGGCTCAGGTTCAAGATGCTCAGTCCTGCAGTACTCACTACTTTGTCCCAGCCTCCCCAGCAGACGCAGAGATGCAGATCTTTGTCAAGACCCTGACTGGCAAGACCATCACCCTTGAGGTTGAGCCCAGTGACACCATTGAGAATGTCAAAGCTAAAATCCAAGACAAGGAGGGTAAGTTGGGCCAGGTCTGGGTGCTGAGGCCTTGCCAGTGCTTTCCCTGCATAATCTCAGGAAGGCATCTTGACATTTTTATTTGGGTTTCCCTTTTGAGAGGTTAGGATTTTTCTTTCTTTCTTTTCTTTTTTTTTTTTTAATTTACTTTTAGAGTAAGGGGAAGGGAGGGATAAAGAGAAGGAGAGAAACATCAACATGCAGTTACCTCTCACACACCCCGGACTGGGGATTGAACCAGCTGGCACTCCATCCAGGACAGAGGATTAATGATGGAGAAGTCCAGTAGGGGAGGGAGAGCTGCCAGTATGTCTTGCCAGAATCTCAGTAACTGAGTTTGTCTTGATCCATAGGCATCCCACCTGACCAGCAGCGACTGATTTTTGCGGGCAAACAGCTGGAGGATGGCCGTACTCTCTCAGACTACAACATTCAGAAAGGTACTGGGTGTGTCTTTGTTGGACAGGGCCCCATGAAGGGGCCCTTACCTATTGAGAAGTCAGGGGCACCACTGTTGGCATTTATTGGCCTCAAACTCCCTGAGGGCTGGTGTGACCATCTCCCAAAGGATTCTGATGAGTGCCCATCAGACTTGAGAAGCTCTGGTCTACAGGTCACTGAAAGGTTCTGCTATACCTGTGGACCAAGATTGGGCACTGACAGCCTCATTGGCACCAGGGGTGGGGTAGTCCTTAAGGCAAGGATCACAGGAGGTTGGGGAGACTTGAGCAAGATACTGTTTTCGTCCCTGTAATCCATCTCATGATTGCTACCTGATGTCCAAATGGCAGTGGTTTCCCACATTGCTCACCGTTTTTTGTTTGTTTGTTTTTAAATGTGGTAACTACTATAAAGGAAATCAGTGTCACTCTGGCAGTGTCAAGGTTTATCCTGCCTAGCAAAAATAAAGTGTCACCCTCACACCACTTAGAAATCACCTTACCTGTTGGGAAGCCAGCTGGACACCACTGTTGACATTTATTAGCCTCACACTCCCCAAGGGGCTGGTGTGGCCATATCCCAAAAGAAGCTGCTGACATGTATCTGTTAGACCTGAGAAGCTCTGGTCTACAGAGCACTAGAAGGCTCTACCTTGTACCTGTGGACCAACTCCTGGGCACAGGCTGAGTACTGTCTCCCCAATCCTCTTTTCTTGTAGAATCCACCCTGCACTTGGTGCTTCGTCTGCGTGGTGGCATCATTGAGCCCTCCCTCCGCCAGCTTGCCCAGAAGTACAACTGTGACAAGATGATCTGCCGCAAGTATGCAGGCTTGGGGTTGGGGGCGGCTGGCCCTGGTGGCGAGTCGTCTGGTACCCTGACCAGTCCCTCCCCCGCCTGTGCAGGTGTTATGCCCGCCTGCACCCTCGCGCTGTCAACTGCCGCAAGAAGAAGTGTGGCCACACCAACAACCTGCGCCCCAAGAAGAAGGTTAAATAAGGCCCCTCCATCACCTCCTCTGGCCTATAGGGCAGTCTTCTGCCTAATCCCTGTGACCCTGGGGCCTTAATAAAGTTTCCCTTTCATTGACTGGAGCAGTAACTGGTGTCCATGTTGCTGGTCTGTCCAGTGGGGAAGATTTGCAAGGAGTGGGCATCTCCTTTAGGGACTGGACTCCATGTCACTTGATTCTGGAGGGCCCTTGGCAGTCTTGTCCTTTTGGGTTTCATCTGTAAAATGGGTTGTGGTCCTGGCCCTATTCCAAGTATCCTAGTGAGCCCACCCCTCTCAGTTATGTCATCTATAATGGGATGGAATCCTCAGGCCAGGGGCTGGTGGAACTATCCCTACCTAGCAGTAAACGTGTTGTTAATTTTTGATCTAGAAGCACATGGGTCCCACCTGAGGACAATGATTTTGAAAGAGTAGGCCTTTTTTTTTTTTTTTTTCTTTTTTTTTTTAAAGACTGATGCTTTGGCAAATTAGGTGAGAGCTGTTCATTGGACACCCTGAGAAAGCCATGTTTTGGGGGAACAATTGGGGCTTGATGTAGGTGGCAACCCAGGCCTGGAAAATGCCTAAGATCAGCTGAGACCTGCATTGCCCGCTAAAGACTGGAATCTGAGTTCAGTTTCATCTCTGTGAAACTACGCTTGCTCCTCTGTAAGCCAGGCCATCGCCATCTTAATGGTCCTGTTTCAATCCCTGAAAAAGGAAACCTCAGTTCTAAGTGGTTGGTCACCAGTGATATGAAGCCCTATTCACCTCACCCCTGCTCCCAGGCTCCTCCCTTCAGATAATTTCTGAGGTCTCTCTCTGTACAGTCTGAGTTGAAGTTCCACTTGTCACAACCTTGTGCATTGTATGGCACACCAGTTTTCTTTGTGTGGGGACTAAATGTGTGAAAGAAAGTCGGTGTTGATGTAAGCATATAGCAGCCTACAAACTGAGGGACAGTCGTTCTATACTATACCAAGAGGCATACATTCAAGGACAAACTAAGGATAGCACTGGGTGAGGGCAAGGGTTGAGGGGTGCCTAGTGCCTGGTCTCCCCATTCTCCAGGCTTCCTGTTTGGAGGGCCACAGGCTGGGGTCTAGAGGCCTCCGAGCCTGGAGGGGGCGCCTAGTAGAACAACATCTAGGGCGTGGACGGGGCTGCACAGTCATGGGAGGCTGCGCCTGCTCTTCGTATCATACCCAAAGTTGCAGCAGCCGGAAGAGCCCCAGAACTCGAGGAACCGATGTGCCCCTGTGTGGACCTGGGCGGAAGAGAAACGGGCGCGGTTTGGGTGATTCGGGCTCGGGTGCTCTGGCTTTATACCTCCCTCTCCAACATCTGGACACTGGTACAGCACATCCACCAATGGCAAGCTGGGGAAGTCAGTGCTGGTACTGGGGTGAGCTGGGGTCGTAGGGTTCAGCCCTCTGCTTGCATCAGAGGTAGGTGTGCCCGGCGGCGCAGCTGGGTCCCAGCACAGCTGCTTTGACAGAGGCGGGGCAGGGTTTGCAAGGGGACCCAGGGTACGTCAGGATGCACATCTCAGGGTGTCTCTACCCCAAACGCAGAGTTGGGCCTAGTTCCTCTGCAGAAATCACTGTCTTCCACACTCGGGTCCAGACACTTTATAGCGGTGTCTTTCACATGGCCAATGCTGGTACAGGGTCTGAGACTCCGGGAGTGTTGCCTCAGGACCCCCTCTGCCACAGCCAGTACCTGTGCAGGGTCCTAACATACGACTTCATGCGCTACCAGACCACAGTGCACAAGTGACCCAGGCCTTCGCCGCCTCGTGGGAAGTGCTAGGGGTGAAGGCTGAGCTGGCCAGCCCGCCCGCCCCAGAGCACAGCGGCTGCTCCCGTGCCATGTGTGCAGCCTACAGCTGCTGCAGCAGACCCTCGCCACCTGCCGCTGCCCGCTACTCCAAAGCCTAATCTCTCCCGCTGTGGACTGCTGGGTCTACTCCGTGCCCTCAAGCAAAGGGCAAGAAGATTCCCGTCCGCTAAAACCCCTGGCCCCGGAGCCCCAGATCCCACCCCTTCCCACCCCACCCCAATCACCCTCTAAAGCTTCACTTGAGATTCTCTGGCTTCCTGGTCCCCACCTGTCCACTGGGTTACATTAATGCTATCCTGGATGACCTGCCCCCACCCCCACAACGCTCCTCCCCTCTGGCTCTTCTTAATGCCTCAGGTCCAGTCCTCAACTGCCCAGTAGGTTTTCAAGCCCCTCCCCCCCAGAGTAACCCTAGACCCTAGCCTATATTCTGAGCCTACTCTTCCCCTAGGGTTCCAAGGCCCTGTGTACTATACCTCTACAGCCAATCCTGTCTGAAATACACTATTTCCAGACTAAGTCCATGTGAAGCCACACCCATATCACACTCTACTTGGGATTCCATGGCCACCCACACTTCCAAGATCAGGGTCCTAGTCCAGGTATTCGGCCTACTTCCACCCTGGGATTATAGCGCTCTGTCTCACCCACAAGACCATGAGCCTCCAACTACTCTGCCCCTGCAACCATACCTAACTGACTGCTAGTCCCATACCACCGTTACGTGCAGGCTACAGGGCGCTCTACAGACTCTAGGGCTTGCCTACTCTACCCACTCCTCATAAGTCCCTCTTAACTGAATCCCAGGCTCCTCCCACACAAAGCACCTTTTGCCGCTCCCCACCAATGGCCCCACCCCTTCACTGCTTTTCTGGTGTTGCTTTTCAGGTCTCTTCTCTGATATGGGGGCGCAGGGAGTAACCTTTGCCTGCTGTGGTATCCTCCTTGCTGCCCCTCCTGCCCTGCCCCCTGCACCAGGTGGCCCTGCTTCAATCATGGGGGCACCAGAGCTGACAGGGCAAGAGGACACCCTATAGCTGAGCTGGCTGATGATGAAGTGAGTGCCTCCTACCAGTGGCCTGGCCATGCTAGATTTATTGTGCATGGGCTGGGCACGCACTCCCAGGCAGGTGTGCCCTAGGGCTGCCACCATCAGACCCTCTGGACCTGCACACAATCCAAAGGGTGTGCACACTGGAGTCTGCACCTGGTAGCTCCCAGATATAGCACATTCCCCCAGTGCACACATCCTCCATTTCCACACCAGACTTGCTATTCATTTCTGGGACAGCTGTACATCTCAGATACCAATCCTGCTCACATGGCTGGACTTGGAGCTTGGACACATCACCCAGGCACCACTGGACACATGCCTGCATATTCCTGCCCTCCCACCCCAAGTGCACACACATGCACACCCCTTCATCTGCTACAGCAACACTGTGCATTCTCTTGATAGGATACATTCACCCAAGATGACCTTTTCTCTCTGCCCACTGTGACCTACAAGAACACCCCTATTCCCAGGCACTCAAATGGCCCTCCTGGACACTACTGCTGCCTGGAGGTTTGGTGGTGGGCAGGGGAGCCCAGAGTTTGCCACAGCCCCCTGAGAGCTGCATAGTGGAGGCAATTTGCCCCATCTGGGTTTTATTTATAGTTCCCATTCACTCTTATAGGGTAATTAAAACCATGGAAGCTGTCAGCGAGGTTCTCCAGGACCTCAGGTTTGATGCAGAATCTGCTGAAAGATGGTGACTCCCCAGGGACCAGCTGAGGTCAGACCATGGGAAAGGGGTTGGGCACCCAGCTTTGACTGCTAGCTGGCTGGGTTGAGCCCCACTAGGCTGTTAACTCTCCTTGAGGTCACCATACCTCACACAAATAAAGAACCCTTCACCTGCAGCTGCTCTACTGCCTCTGCATCCTGGGGTGCTGGGGTGTGTATACCTAGTAAGGGGCCCCCACAGGGGCAGGGATGGAGGGTGGGAGACTACCTTCCGCCAAACTGATCAAATTCCGGTGTTTTGAATCACTCTCCAAGGAGCTTAGAAACATAGTTCTAATCCTGGGGAGAAAATGTCTGAAATTCTAGGAGGTGAGGATTTCAATTGCAAAGTGTCCTCATGTCTCCTCTACAGTTCCCACCCCAGGCCTCTGCAGCCCTAAACTCACCTTAACAAGCAGGGCACCTAAGTAGCTCGTTTATTTAAAAAGATTCTTTGGTGGGGTCCTGGGTGAGAGAAGTAATGACTCCTCTTCACCCTCAACCCTGCCAGGGGTTCTGGGCAGCTTGGCCAACCCTCACCACCCCCCCCCCCCCGCCAACTGGGTGGACCCAAGGGTGGCTTTGCATGTAGGACAGAGATGTGATCCCTGGAGCTCAGTGCCCACTCCAGCTCCTGCCAAGGGTGTTCAGGCACCGTGAAGTGACGGTACAGAGGTGGCCCCAGTCTGGGTGTGGCCCTGGGTCTCCATGAAGCGAGGGCAGCTCCAGACCTTAGAGTTTATCTGGCAGGACCTGTAGGCAGAGGGGAAACCAGGCTAAGCAGGGAGCCTGGGACGGGCCAGCACTACAGAGCAACAGAGGAGCCCCCACCCTGGCCATCCTGGCCCCATCACTTTCAGATGAGTGACCTTGGGCAGGGTACTGCCTCTCCTTGGGCCATGGTTCCCCTTCTGAAACTATCTATCCATCCCAGGGGGTGTACTGCAGGTAAAGCCTTTGGCAAAGGGCCACATGCAGTAGGTGCTGAAACATGCTAACTTGGACCAGTATGTTCATTTATTCCTGAGGATGACGTTCCACTTTGCCCATTTTCACGGAGTTGGGTGCTCTTCCTAGGCTAAAAGCCAGAGGGCCAGGCACATAGTTGGTGTTAAGTAAATGCTGGTAAATAAAACTGAAGGCCCAGGGCCTATTGGCCACCAGGAAAGGCCACTGTCTTCCCATCGCCCATCCACCTGGGCCCCCCTTACCTCTCGCCGCGCTGCGTCTGCCCGAGGGCAGGATCCCCTCGTCCTGTGCTTGGAAGGAAGGAGGTGGTGTCTGGGGGCTGCAAACCTACCTCACCGCCCCACCCCTCATCCTTCGCCCACGGGTCCCTCCTTCCTACCTGGTTTCGCGTCTTGTGAGACTTCTGCATCCAAGCTCGCCACTGGTCGTAGAGGCGGAAGCTGAGGTTCGAGCAGTACGCGTGCTTCTTGAGCCAGCCCAGGAACTGCTTGAGCTCGCGCCGCACCGGCCCCGAGCTCGGCTCTCCTCCCCGCTGCTCGCAGGCCCCGCCGCCCGGACCCGGACGTTCTGAGGGCGGAGCGGCAGAGTCAGGGCGAACCCGACAGAGGGCGCGCGCGGGCAGCAGAGGGAGGGTCCCCGCGCGGCGGGCTGTGTTCCCCTCGGGGACCTCCCCCTATTTCCATGAGGCCAGACAGGGTCCTCCCCACCGCCCAGCCCAGCAGCCCAGCTGCGCCCCTGAGGAGGTGGGGGGTTGGGAAAGGAAGGGCCTCCCCCTCCGCATCTCCTCCAGGAACCCGATTCCTGCGGCCTGAGCCAGGTGTGAGGGGAGGGAGTTGGAGAGAAGGTGGAGAGGTCAAGGCCCCAAGGGATGAGACGCTGAGAAAGAGCAGGGGGCAGAGAAAGGGAGAGAGAAACAGAGGCAGAGACTGAGAGGTGGGGTCAAAGAGAGACAGGAGATACAGGGAAGGCCAACGCCATGAGGGTCAGACAAGGAAATTCAGAAGGAAGACGAGGTATGGAGAAAGTGGGGGCACAGAAAGCCTGGGGACCGAAACCAAGAAGGGCAGAAAGAGACAGAGAGGAAGAGAGTGACAGTGATAGACAGCCCCTGGGAGCATGAGCCAATGGGATGGGGAGCGGGTAGGAGGGCCAGATGGGAGGCCCGCCTGCCGGTACAGCTGCTCAACTCAGCCAGCCCCGAACAGGCCAGCGGATAAGGACATTGGCCTCACGTCATAAATAACACGGGGGACCCGCTGACAGGCCCTGGCACAGCCCAGGCCCCTGCTGGCCTCCCCCATTCTCCCCAGCCTCCTCTGCAGACGCAGCCGCCTGCTGGCTGCCGTGCAAGAATCGCAGGTGCTGGGCACGAGCAGGGGCCAAGGCTCAGCCCCTCCCAGTCATGCTAGCTCCGCCCACCCCAGAACCTGGAGGGCCCCACAACAGGGGCTGGGGAGCTAGCTGGCTTGAGCTAGGCTCTGCCCCTCCCTGGTTCTGAGACCCTCTCTGGGCCTTGGCTTCCCCATCATCCCAGGAGCGAGCAGGGCCTGGACTTCCAGCAAATTGAGTTCAGATTCCTGTATACTTTGGGCGCTGGCTAAACCTCCTGGGGCCAGTGTCCTCACCTGAGAAAATGGGGCCACCTTTTCAGTGAAACCATGGGAGGAGAAGGGGGAGGGAGGCTTAGGTGGTGCTCACTATGAGGGCACTTTCCATGGGTTATTGCATTGCATCTCACCTGCACAACAGCCTGAGACAGAAGTCATTAACGTCCCCACTTTCCAGATGGGTAAGCTGAAGCCAGACATTTCAAGTAACAGATTTCATATCATTTCACAAAAGAGAGAATGTAGGTCTCTGGGCTAAGAGGAACCCCAGACTGCAAGAGGAGCCAGACCCCTTTTGCTCCTCTGATCATCCCCAGCCCCCTACCTGGGTCAGAAGGGGAAACTGAGGCCCATCAGAGGGACAGTTGGCAGCCCACTAGCCTTGAAACAGGGGTCTCAAACTCACTTGCCCTTAGGGGCTGGGGAGGAGGTACAGGTGGGTGAAAAGGGCCAGGTGGGGATGAGGCAACTGGAGAGAGAGGACCAGGCATAAAGGGTCAGCCTTTGCTGATAGGGGCTGTTAAGCAACATTGGCTGTGTCCTGTTACATCTTCTAGAAAATTTTCCTAGGCCATCTAGGATATGTGTGTTAAAACTTCCTGTTTTTCAATGTCTGCAAGTAAATCAAAGTTGTGGGGGTTTTTTTGTTTTTTTTTTGGTTTTTTTTTTTCAAATGACAGGTCAAAGAAAATAGAATCAGGGGCCAAATTTGGCCCCGGGGCCACCAGTTTGAGATCTCTGTTCTCCTGGAGAAACAAAACAAAACAAAACAACAACAACAAAAAAAAAAAAAAACAAGAAAACAGAAGCCTAGGCTGATTTAGGGCTGTTCCTGTAACCCCCAGCCCCGTTGGGGTGCTCACCGCTGCGGGGGGTGGAGGCGGCTGTGGGGTGGCTCCACTCGCTCCAGATCCCTGCCTTTTTGGAGCCGTAGATGCCAAAGGGGTTGCAGCGCACTTGCACGAAGTACACGGTGCCTGGCTTCAGGCCTGCCAGGCGACACGAGGTCTGGTTGCTCACGTCATCCACCACCTGGGCAGCAAGGGCAAGGTCAGAGGTCAGGGCAGGGCAGGCCGGGCCAGGGTGGGGCCGGGGGCCGGGGCGGACACCTTCCAATCCACACTGTCCTCCACGCGGTAGCGGATCTGGTACTTGGCTTGGAAGAGGAAGTCCTTGAGGGCCGGCGGGGAAACCCAGCGAACGCTCAACTGGTCCTCCAGGCCCCCTACGCGGCTCACGTGCACGTCGGGCGGGGGATCCGTGGTCACTGCGGGGCGGGGTGGGGCGGGGCTTAGTCACAGGCTCCTCTGACCTGGCTGGCCCGTAACTGGGTTCAAATCCCAGAGCACATGGCTTAGGTGGCACCTGCTTCCGTTCTCCCCACTCCGCCCCCCTTGAAGACGGGTGGATTACATTAGACAATATTCGGGAAACACTCAGCGCCTAGAAGCACTCAATTAATGTTAGCTGTTATCACCATTATTATCTGTGACAGGAGCAACATAATCCTATCTTCAGGGAATTCTGCAAAAGCAGACACTGCCTAGCTGATATTATTATTATTATTATTCCCAGGAGGCCAGGGGGCCATCACCCCTCACCTCCAGCTCCTTCCCACCTTACGAAGGTCATCATTATGACAGCCTTGCTGGGTGCAGAGGGACAACTGAAGCTGAGAACATGCCCATCGGAGCTTCAAGACTTCAGGAAGCAAGTGGGAAGCAGGCTGGGGTAGGGGTGGCTCCAAGCCAGGAGGAATCTGGGATCCTTCTGGGAGCCCTGTGGGAAGGAGGGAGAGCTGACTCTCCCCCTGAGGCCTTGGAGAGGGGCCGAAAGGGTTAAGGCACAGGCCTGCTCAGGACTGAGAAACACCCTAATTAGATTAGGCCCAATTCTGCTGCAGATCATCCATTTCCTGCCTCCTGCCTGGAATACCCCCCACCCCCAGCTCCAGGCTGTGGCTTCCTGGGGTGCCTGAGACCTGGGCATCCCCTCCCAGCCGAGGCGTGGGGGCCCTCCAGTACACCTGGGCTTCGGAGAAGGGGGCCAGGCCAGGTGTTCTCCTCAGAGTGGAACTGTCCTGGCTAATTCAGGGGGCTAAGGATCGATGGGTACTCCCCACCCAACCATCAGTGTTGGACCAGAGATGCAGCCATAGCTGGGGGGCAGGATCCACCCCCAAGTGGTGTCTCACCCACATCCAGGATGTCCAGTGTGAGCACGTCTGAGCGGGCTGAGCCCAGCCTGTTGGTGGCTTCTACCCAGATCTCGTAGGGGGTAAAGAGGGCCAGGTCCTTGGGAATGTGACAGGAGTGAGGTCCCACTGTGTGGTACTCCTCACATGTGTTGTCTTGCCCATACCATCTGCAGGGGGAAGTGGGGTGAGGACACTTACTAGGGCAGCACTAGAATACAGATGGGACACTGGGCTCAGAGAGGGTGGGCAGGTTTGGTAAAGGCCTCACAGCCAGTCTGGTACAAATGTCATCCAGGGCCACCACCAACCTCAGCTTGTACTTCAGGGAGTAGTTCGTGTGGAGGAAGGTCTCTCCATGGGCCCCCGGTGTCCAGCGGCACGTCAAGTCTTTCATGTTCTTGGACCAGCAACTGATGTTGAAGGGTTTCTCTGGGGGCACTGAGGAGGGGTGCAGGGGCTGAGGGTCTGGACTGGCTGAGAACGGGCAGAGGAGCTGCTGGTCACCCAGCCAGTCCCCACCTTAGAGTGGAAGGAGGGTGGGCAGAATGGATATTGTCATTACCCCCCTGCAAGAGCTCTCTTGGGGATTAGGGCAAAAGGGGGGGTTCTCCAGACACTCACTCCCATCCTAGAGGATTATACCTCTCAACCCATGCAAGCGTTCATGCCCCCCTTCCAGCCCTGGGCCAGAGGACCCATGATTCATGCCTCTCTCCAGAGGGAGATGCTGCCCCAAAAAACTACCCCTGAGTGTCCTGGGGGCCACTTACGGCCAACATAGAGGCAGGAGCCCGCCAGTATGCTGCCATCTCGAGCGTGGCACACGAGGTTGTCCCCTGACTGCTGCCTGGATCCATTCAGGTTGGCCAGGGCTAGAGCCAGGGTGGAAGCGTTGAGCACACGAGAGAGCTCAGGGGGCAAGCGGCGCCCGTTGAGGGTCCAGTAGAGGCCCTCTGCGGTGGGGCCCGGTGGGGCCCCGTGCACTGAGCACGTGGCCTGCAGGGAGGAGCCGATGAGGAGCGCAGGGTCCTGGGGGCTGATCACAGCTGTGTCTGGGGTCAGAGAAGAGGGCCTATCAGGCCTGGGATAGAACTACCCTGTGCCCCTCCGTGCTAGGACCTCCAGGACTCTTGACAATCCTGCAAAGGCGCTCTTTACTATTATCTTCCCCCTCCCCCCCCCTTTTTTTTAATTTTAGAGAGAGAAAGGAAGGGAGGGAGAGAGGGAGGGGGAGATAGGGAGAGAAAGAGAAACCAACTTGTTTTTCACTTGTTTATGCATTCATTGGTTGATTCTTGTATGCACCCTGACCCAATATCAAACCTGCAACCTTAGCTTTTCAGGATGAGACTCTAACCAACTGAGCTACCTGGCCAGGGTTTATTATTCCCATTTTACAGATAAGCAAACAGGTTCAGTTAGTTCATCCAAGCCACTCCATCACTGACCTACTCAAGGCTCTGAGTAGTTACAAACCTCAGGCAAAACAGCCCACTCACATTCAAGTTACTCTTGTTTTACATATAGTTCTGACAAACCCTACACTCTCTGCCTTTTTTTAATTATTTCATTTCATTTTTGGTAATTAGAAATAAAAGATTGTGAGTCCTTGCTTGTATATCCTGAGGGCCTCACACACAGTAGGTGTCTGTGTGGGGGACTCCCTATGAAAATCCTTTTTTTTTTAAGCCAGCATGTTTTATTGATTGATTTTAGAGATACAGAAACATTGATTTGTTGTTCCACTTATTTATGCATTTGTTGGTTGATTCTTGCATGTGCTCTGATCAGAAAGGGAAAACACAACCTTGGCCTATCGGGACAATGCTCTAATCAATTGAGCTACCTGCGCAGGGCAAAAATCCTGCTCTTTTATAGATTAAAAAACTCAAGGCTCTGAGAGATCAAATCCCCTGCCTAAGGTCACTGACTGAGGGAAGGATACACTATTCAAACCTAGATCTCTGTGTCTCCCAAAGTCCTGCTCTATACTGGAATAGAAGGTGTCTGAGGCAAGTTCTAGGTCCCCAACCACCATCCGAAGGGACTTGCCTCAGTCCCTTGACTTGCTCTGCCCTTTGACTCATTTTTCCTAATCTGAAAAATGGGAAAAAGAAAGTTCCTCATCCCCAGGGCCATTATGATGATCAGATTCTGGGAAGTGACTTCCTAAACTGAGTTCTGTAAGTTGGGTGCTAAGCACTGGCCCTCAGGGATGCCCAGAGATCCCTCTTCTGGAGATCAGAACCTAAGAGGAGACTGTTTTACCCACAGGGAAACCAAGGGCCAGAGAAGGGGGAGGGTATTCATGGTCCAAGCCCCTGGCACCCCTCCCTGAGTCTCAGTCTACCTATCTGGGAAGTGGACATCGGTGTCAAACACACAGTTGTTTGAGGAGTGAAAATATTGTCATAAGAACAGCCCTGTGGGACCTTTAAGCCAGGCTGACCTGGGTTCAAATGCCCCCAGCTCACTGTGGAAGTTTGGTCCAGGCACTTTACTTCTATGTGTCTCTGAAAAGAAGCCTCCCTCCACCAAAAGCAGTTGTAGGGACTCATTAACTCATTTGTTCAATCCTTCATTCACTGATAACCTACAGTGTGCCAGGAGCTGGGGGCACCATGGTGACCAAGATACCCAAGACTCCAGCCCTTGTGGGCTTTGAGTCCAAGAGAGCAGCAGGAAAAAGAACAAATAAATATCTAAGAGAATAGGGACAAAGTAAAGCATGAGTCAATCATGGCAGCTCAATGGCCCAGGAGGCATGTCCAGAGAGGTGGCATTTGAGCTGAGACCTGAATAAAATGAAAGAAGTAGCCACAAAAATATGTAGGAGAGACTATCCAGACAGTGGGAGTAGCAAGTGCAAAAGTCCTGGGGCAGGAATAATAGGAAATGAGGTGTGGGAGGTCAGCAGGGGACTGACTGGCAGCGAGTATTCCAGGATTCTGAACAGGGAAGGGATTTGCATTTTTAAAGGATCCCCAGGCAACAGTTAGAAGGGACTGACTGCAGAGGGGCAGAGAGGAGGGCAGCCAGCTTCCTTGAAATGGCTGCCAAGGACAGGATGATCCTGGCCCCCTAGAAGCAACCCTCCTCCACCCCCACAATGGCAGAGGCTGCCTTATGCTGGCCTTCACTGCCCTAAATGGGAGAGGTCGGGTGGATCGGGCTCCAAGGGCCAGCCCTAACAATTTTCCGGGGCAATCTTGGCTTGAGGGCTATATTTCGCTGGAGCCTCGGATCACAGTTGCGTTTGAGGCTTGGCCCAGGGCTCTCCGGAGGTCTCAGCATCCGTGCGAAGGAACTGGGTGAGCGGGCCAGAGCCGAGGAGGCGGGGACGGCTGGGGCGGGGGGCAAGGGGGGGGACCAGGGGGCCGCCCTGGAGGTCCCAGGCAGCCAGCCGCTGGCTAATTCAGAATTCCTCCTGCATGAACTCGGGTGTGCCAGCATCTCTGCCCTGGCCCACCCACCACTTCCTGCCTGCCCCCACCTCCAGCAGGGTGGGAGACCCAGGCAGGCCTGGCCTGCATGGACCCCAGACCCACTCCCAGTTCTCGGGGGTGGGTCACATCCCTCTTGCCACCCCACCCATTGTCAAAGTCTAGTTAGGAATGGACTTTCTGGGGGGTCCTCACTGGGGGGCACTGCCCCTCTGCCACACCCACCTGGCTTGGACTAGCATTGCTTGCTTGCCAGCAGCTGCAGCTGCCCTCCAAGGGCTGGGCGGGGGACAGGGCGAGAGGGCAAGGCCAGGCGGGTCTGGACAGGCTAGCCACCCCCCCCAACCCCAAGCTCGAGAAGGAAAGGTCAGAGGGAGGCCTTCTCCTCTTGTAATGTGGGTGCCAATCCCAGATGGATCACCTAGGCAATTGAGTTCCCCTCTCCTGTTCTCAGTTTCCTCTTCCATAAAATGGGAGGAAAATATATCTACCTGCTGGGGAGATTAATGAAATGTGGTTGCAAGGTCCAGAGTGCCTAGGAACTATTAGGATTACAGCCCCTCCCAGCTCTGAGATCCTGGCTGGCTGTGCGCTCCCCAAATAATGGGCCAAGGCACTCAGGACTGGGATGCAAAAATTCCGCGGCAAAGCAGCTGGGAAGAGCCACTGAGGTTAGGGGGCCCTTGGCCTGATCGGGGGGCCTCCTAGGAGGCTCCCCAAAGCAGATCCCTGGGCTAGGCTTTTGGACAGCCCTCCCATCCTACATCCCTGCCGTTCCCGCAGAGCTGGGGCCTTTTAAAGTTTTTCCCTTCCCCACTTTCCAATCTGGAGCCACTGCCGTTATTAAAAAGGAACACCATGTGTTTTAAAAGGGAAAAGTGTGAGATTCTCTGCAAGCAATGCAGGAGGGTGGCCTCCATCCTGGGGTCCCCACAGGGGTCCCCATCTCCCATCCTGCTGGTACCTGCAGACACTTTACGACCCACCCGCCTGCTGGTCAGGTGCTAAGACACACCGTAAGTAGAAACATACTGCCGAGGTGTGAGAATCTTTTATTTAATTTCTTTCCCCTTAAAGGAAAAAACACACGTACAACAGCCACCTCCCCACCACCACCTTCCCTGCTGCTCTATGGCCTGGAAACAAAGCCTGCTATGAACACTGGCTATCACAGGCGCTGCCCACTGTCTGGCAAAGGCGTCAGGGATCCAGAGAGGGCCTGGGGCAGCCCCTCACCTGCTGGGTTTTCAGCAAGTACCCCTAGGGGGTGCCCAGACCCTGCCCTCTCTGGAGGAGCACCGCAGGGAGCCCGCAGACAGCTCTTTGCAGTGTGGGGACTCCTGGGCAGCAGTGAGTGTCCACCTAAGGTGACCTGCATGTCTGGACATAGTGTGTGGAGTGACTGTGAGTGTACAGGGCAGGCTTTGCCTGTGTGTGTGCTCCTGTGTTATATCCCCTGAGGAATGAGTGTGTGACCACGAAAGTGTGTGTGCCAGGGATGGAATGTGCGCACTCCCCGATGGTGTGCGAATGTGCATCTGGGATTCAGTGTGTGCGTCTGAGGGCCAGGGTGACGGGCCACAAGCCAGTATGTCTTTGTGTGTCTCTGGGTGTGTCCCAGAGCGGGTCTGGATGTAGGGATGATGTCCTGGGGGGGGGGGGGGGGGGGGGGGGGGGGGGGGGGGGGGGGGGGGGGGGGGGGGGGGGGGGGGGGGGGGGGGGGGGGCGGGTGTGCATGGGGTAGGGGACAGAGAGTGCCGAAGCCAGGAGCTCCCGACGGGGCGGGGGTCTTGGCCTGCCCTGCTGTGGGTTTCTGCCCCCCCCCAACCCAAGGCTGGGCCCGCAGTGCCCGGACTCGCTGGCTCCCGATTCATCTCCCTCTCACCCACTGGCTCACAAAGATTTCTCTTGCTGGAGGCTCTCAACCCAGAGCAGCCCGGCCGGTAACAGTTCCGAGCTGCCCCGGTGACTGGGACTCCTCAGACCACCTCGCACTGTGTCCCGCCGGGGGAGGGCGGCGGCGCCGGCCCGCGGAGAGGCGCGTCCCCGGGGACCCCGGGCCGCGCGCCAGGCGGCCAGAGCCGCCCCCCTCCCGCCCCGCCTTCCTCGTGGGGCTCATCTCTCCACCGGGGGGTGCTCGGGGCCAGCACCCAGGGCGCCTTCCGCGTGCGCCCCCGCCCAGGAGCGGTGCCCCGCGGTCTCCGCGGCTCGGAGTCCGCGGACGCTGTTGCGTGCGCCCGCGGAGTCCCGGCATGCAGAGGGTCCCAGGCCGCGGCCCCCGAAACTCCGGGGGCCGAGCCAGGCGTCCTCGGCTGGGCGGCCCAGGTAAGGCCTCGGGCGCGGGAGCCGGACCCGCGGGCCAGTGGACTGCTGCGCTGTGCGCCCCGCAGGTGAGGGCGCCCCGAGGGCCGTGCCGGGGGCGCCTTCCTTTGTTCCCGGGCTGTCCAGGTGGCGCCTGCGCTCCCTCCCCGCCCCCCCCGCGGCTGCCCCCAGGGCGCACTCTCTCCTCCCAGGCGGGAAAGGGAGAGCAGGGCGCTGGGTACTCACGGGCTCCTGATCCGTCTGGAGGTGCCCCGAGGACGCAGAACAGCAGTAGGGGCAGCAGCGGCGGCGGCCGCCGCGCGGATTGGGCGGCGGGGCCCAGGCGGCCGGCGGGCATGGGGCCGGCGCTGCCGGGGGCGCGCGGCGGGCAGCGGCAGCGGCGGCGCGGGGCGCGGGAGGGCGCGGGCTGGGCAGCCCGCACGTCGCTGGGCGCGGGCGGGGAGGCCGAAGCAAGTCTGAGCAGCCGAATTGACAAGGCGCTAATGCGCCGCTGGCCCCGCCCGGCCCCGCCCCCGGCCCGGCCCGGCCCTGGGGGGGGCTGGGAGCGACGGGCCCCCGCACCGGCTTCTCCGCTGCCCGCCCGCCCGGGGGCACTGCGCGCCCCACCCGTCCGGCCTCCGCCCCGCCGCGCACGGCGCGCGCTCGGTCCCTTGGCCCAGATCTCCCTCCCACCCAACCCCTACGGCCCCGAGACTTCCCATTTGAACCCAATCAACTCCAGGCTCCGCACCCCCAATGTAGGACTTGGCGCCCCTAACTCTGTTTCATATTCCCACCCACTTTCCTGCACCCTGCTTTCGGCCTCGTGCTGTTTCAGTGTCCCCTGTGGCCCTCGGCCTTGGCCCTCTCCCCCCACCCCCGCCGCAATCTTCTGTCTAGCCCCCACCCCAGCTCTGGTCCCAACACCCCACTGAGTGGTCCCTGAGCCCCACTAGTTTCCATGTCCAGCCCCTCTTCCTCCCCTGGGGCCTGAAAGTCGTCCCCTACTCTCCCCACGCCAAGGCGCTCGGGTCCCACTAGTCTCGGTCCAACGGCCCCCCTCTCACTGCATCCCGCCTCTCCTCTGTCCTCCGCGGGCAACCCCCGGCCCAGGCTTTGCTGGAGGGAAGACGGAGAAAAAGCTGGAAGCACGGAGTCCTCAGGCACTCACTCTAGGTCAACTGTCCCTCTAGCACGGGGTGAGGCTGGGGTTCTTCAGGGCGCCTGGGGGGGGGGCCTTAGGAGGGAGCTCCCCCGTGGGCAGGCGAGGGAAACGGGCCCCTGTGGGAGCAGGGACGGGGCCCTGTGAGGGTTCAGCCGGCGGGCAAAAGCGATGTCCAGGAGGAAAGCGGTAAGGAGCGCCCCCCGCGACTCATTGACACCCCCCACGGAAAAATCCGCTCAACGGCCAGCGGGTGGGGTGCGCCACGCAGTGAGTAATCGCTCCGGCGGCCGCCGCCCGCCGACTCCAGGTAACGCCGGCTGCCGGGAGCGATGCTAGTTTGTCTTACTTTTTTTTTTTTTTTTTTGCGCAGGAATCCTTCTCAGTGTTAGTATTTTTGGCCATTGCTTGGGTGTTGGGACCCCGTTCCCGGACGCCTCATCCCACTGCTCTCGGTCCCTAGGCGATCAGTGCGCCCAGGATAAAAGAGTTCCTGATCCCCAAGGCGGTGGTGGAAGGGCGCCTGAAATGAGAGTTCCAGCCCCGCAGGCTGTTTGGGTGGAAGCCCCGCCCCTAGCCGTGTGTCCTCAGAGGGGAAGGTCTCTAACTTTCCCTTCACCGCGTGCCCTTAGAGGCCGGGAACCTTCACCCATGTCCCTAATTAGCCAAGGGGATAAAAGTGATTGAGGGGGGCTCAGGAGCTTCAACTTTGTTTGCTCAAGGCCCCCTCCACCTCTGCTACTTAGGTCTCCAGCTGAGACCCCAGAGTCAGAAAAGAGAATTGGAGGATGGGGTCCTGGGGGAAGGCGGGGGGCGGGGGGGGGCAGGGCGGGTAAATTAAGCCTTTTACTGGGACCAGCCAGACTTATGCCTCAGTTTCTCCCTGGGCACAGTGGGTGACTCCTAGCCAGCCTAAGGGTTTCTGTGGGAAAATGCAATGCAGCAGAGCGTCCCACAATCTAAAAGTGCTTAGCATAGCACTGAGCACTGGGGGCGTGTGCTTTTGGGGCAGAGGTGGTCCCCAGGTCTCAGTTTGTCACCTCTGAAAAATGGGGCCATAATTCTTCCAGGTGTGTGGTCCAGAGGCTGAAGTGGAGGTGGCAGTTCTTGGATGGAATTGTGTCCAGGATATATGCCACCCTTCTTCCCACTTCAACATTTAACTCCCTCCTTGGAGGACTTCTAGTTTCTGGAGCAAAATCTTGATCGTTCCCCTCAATTTCTGCTCCTCCCCCAGTCATTCACCACATTTGTAAAAAGACTCCCCCATCCACCCAGGTGCTCAGGCCAGAGACCTGGAGGCGTGCGTGACAACTCTCTCCTTTGTGCATCCCCCACGTCCCATCCATCAGCAAATCCTGTTGGCTGTGATTCCAAAATACATCCCCATCCTGAAATTCTGATCCCCTTCTCCCCACCCCATATAGGCCCAGGCCCACCATCTCCCTCTGGGATATTGCCCAGTCTCCTCCTATAATTCCCTGTAACCTTCCTGCCCCCATCTGCATAGTAGGTAGGCAAAGGGAGCTTTTAAAAGAAGTGAAGCAAGTCTCCTCTACCCTGCCACACTCCTCCCCTCCTCTTCTCCTTCCTCTCCCTCACTTGCTCCAGCCAGTGCAGCCCCGTTTCCCCAGACACATCAGGCAGGGACTTTCTACTTTTGCTGTTCCTTCTGAAGGGATGTAGTTCCCCCAAATCTTCCCCCAGTTAGTCCTTTCTCTTCCATCAGGTCACAGGTCAAATGTCACCTTTTAAAAGGACCTCCCACCCTTCCCAAGCACTCTCTATCCCTTTCCCCCTTTTAAATGGAAAGCAGTTCTTCAAATGCTGGCTTTCTCTGGTGACTTATTTCCTTTAGACTGTAGGCACCCCGAGATGCCATTAGGACCCCACGTTGGGCCCAGCGCAGAAGAGCTCAGTGAACATTTGCTAAATGAAAGGACATAGAATTCTCAGTCCCTCCAAGCAGCAAGAAAACTCAGTCCCAGTGAATCACGCTGTCTGGGGTCCCAGCCAGGTCTATGCCCCTAACGTGCTGTATTAGTCTCCCCGCTCCCCATCCTTATCTATAGAAGGGTGTGGATCCTTTGGATTTCCCAGTCTTGTCCAGCCCTGTCCTGGAGTGTGCCCTCTGCTCTCTGGGTGACCTTGACCCCCATACCTTTGACTTTAAGGAAAGATTTGACCTCTGGGTGCACCCTTCTTACCCTTGGTGCCCCTGTGGCTTAACCCCTTCTTCCCCAGTTGCACCACCTCTTTGCACAGGAAGAGGAACCAGCATTGATGGAACATCCAGCAAATATTGACACAAGTCCTTGAAGGTGGCTGGGAATGTATTGAGGGGCAGATGGAGGGAGGGCCCCACATGGGCTGGAGAGGGCTGGCTCTTTAGTCTTTCAACCTCTGCACCTAAAGATTAGGTTGGGGGAGACCCTCCAGCCCCAGCTCCCTGCATCATTCCAAGGCACCGAGGCGCCACTGGGAGGAGGCCATGATTACAGCACGTTTAGGGTTCCTTCGGGACCCAGAACCAGTGGGAATGAGGAGGGCACACAGCTCTCTCTCCCAACAGACACCTTCCCCCACCTTGTGCTTCAGGTCAGTGCTCTCAGGAAGTGGACAGTGAGGTGGACAGGGGAGTTATGGCAGCAGAATCAAGTTCAGGACCTGTGTGCACAAGACAGTGGGGCTTTATCTTTTCCACCCAGAAGGCAGAGCCTTCGGAGCTGGGATGCTTGGGTTACAGGCACCGGGGGTGGGAGTCCTAGGGCTGCCCAGATCCAAGTCAGGGCCAGTGCTCTCAGCCATGGAGGCCTGGGTTCCTTTCTCCTCTAGTACCCTGGAGAACCTCAGATATCTGGGGTTCAGGAGGAGCTGGCAGTTGAGGAAGGGAGACATTGTGCCCCTTTCCCCTCCCTGCCCATTGTCAGCAATGTCTGGCGCCAAGAGACCGTGCCTTCTCCCCAGCCTGTACCCGACTTGGGGGTGGGGGTCAGCAGGGTCGTGGTGAGGGCGGCAGGGGACAAAGGGCGCTTGTCCGATGCCCGCTCTGACCTCGACCGCCGCTTCCCGGACGCTGGGCCGCCGCTGATTCACACCCAGGCTGGCCGCAGCGCCCCCAGCCAGCCGCCCCCGCCGGGCCGCCCCGGGGGGTAGGAAGTGGGGGGGGGGACGAGGGGCGGCGCCGAGTCAACTTTCCCTCTTAAGCCCCGAAGGAATGTCGGCGAATTTCCTGAAATCCGACCCTGGCCGCCCGCCGGCCCTCCCGCCCCTCACCTGGATCTGCTCCCTCGGGAACTGCAGGAGGGGCGAGGGGGCTCACCTGGGGGGCCGAGGTCAAGTCCTCCTTCCGCTCCCACCCCTAGTGACTTCGTGGAGCAGAAAGGGGTGGGGTTGCAATAAAATCTTTTCATTCCTCTCTGGAGACCTAGGCCAGTGGTCCAACCCCTCCTGCCTCAGTTTCCCGCCCCACCCCCGCAGAAGGACTGGGGTGTCCTTGCGTCCTATTACGCTCTAAGCGAATCCTCTAATGATCGACCTGCCTCACCTGGACCGACACTTTTGGCCACCCTAAGCCTCAGTTTCCTCATCTGTAAATTAGGAAATGCTGTCAATGCTTCCTCAAGGATTGTTACAAGAAAAATGCCTGGGAAGTGTTTTGAGATGAATGGAGGACGGTCATTGTGGAAGGCTTAAGCGAACGGGGCTCTGGAACTGGCTTGAATCCTAACTGCCGAGGGTCCTGGGGACTAGGTTTCCCATTAGTGAAATCGGGTATGTTTCCCGAGGCCCAGGACTGACGCGCAGTGAGTTAGACAAGGGGTTTCCCCACACTCGCGAAAATCGGGGCTGAAGCCCCTCGCCGCAAGGTCGCCGCGGCCTAGCCTGGGAGGGGAAGGGGAGGGGCGCGCCAGGATCCAGATGTTCGGGGTTCACTAGGCACAGCCGCGCCTGATTAAGCCACGTGGGGCCCGCGGAGGCCGCGGAGATGAAAGCGCGGCAGCCGACCCGGCAGAAAGCGTGCGCCATTCCAACCCCCATCTTCCCGGTTCCTTCCTCCTGGGCCGGAACCTGCGGCGGCCTCTGACCTGCAGACCCCGCGTGGCTGCCACACCGTCTGCGGGGGCGGGGCGTAGAAGACACGCAGGTAGACCCTCGGCCTTGGCAGGCGCCTGTGAAGGACACGCCAGCGAGAAGCGGTCATCTTTGCAGAAGACCCAGATTTAGAGAGACCCCCCACTCCCATGCATGAGGAAGAGTTAGCTAGGCTGACCTTAAAACGCTAGATTCACGGAGCTACAATGTGTCACTTGGAGTGGGTCTTTTATGGAAACCAGAAGTGTCCATTTGTCCTAAGTTTTCCCAAGAGAATTAGAAATTTTAGCAGCACCTCCGCCTCCCTAGCTGCAGCTCTGTACCCCATCCCACTTGGCCTGAGGCCGAAGGACCCCCAGTATGAGGGAGCAGGGGTCAGATCCGCCAGATGCGGATCAGGGCTGGGCCACAGGAAGGCGAGGCTGGGGGAGCCCTGAAGGGGCTGAGAAGGCTTCCCGAAGGAGGCAAACTTCGCACAAGTTACCACCTCCCTGACTTAAGGTTCAAATGAGATAATGCCAAGGACCTTCCCAAGGCCTTGGCTGACCTAGCCCTGGGACCCTCACTACCTTACACCTCTACTCTCTGTCTGGGCTCCAGCCCCACCTCCCTCCTCTCCTAACAAGCTTCTCCCTGCTTCAGGGTTCTCGCAGCTCCTTCTGCCTCGGTTGCCTGGTTTGGTCCTCCATGATACCCTGGCGAATAAACCCCTCTATCCCATAACCCGATTTGTTTGCTTTTGCTCCTAGCTCCGTCTGAGAGCCTCTCCTCAGTGAATACGAGGGAGGTGTCAGGGAACCCCCGAGATAGACCAGACGTCAGGGGCTGGAATACACCTGCCCGCATCCCTGAGGTGCAGCGGAGCGGCTGCCCCGCCCGTTCTCCGCATCCTCCGCCCTCCCTTCCCAGGCTGCTTCGCACGGCTGACGTCAGCGACCGGGTCCCCACTGCCGCCGCATCCTCGGCGCCTGCGGGAGCCGGCGTCCCGCGCCCCTCGCGCCTGGCCCAGCCATGGCTCTGGTGGCGCTCCTGCCTCTCTTGCTACTGTTGCAGCCTCCGCCCGCCGCGCTCGCGCCTCCTGCCCGCGACCCCTTCGCCCCGCAACTCGGGGACACGCAGAGCTGCCAGCTGCGGTGCCGCGATCGCTACCCTATTCCGCAACCCTCGCAGGTGACGCGCTTGCAGCGCCAGCCCGAAGACCAGCGATCTCCTGATGGGGGAGGGGTTGGGGATTCAGGTCCCCCGGTTGGGAGCAGGAGACTGGTTCCTAGGAGGAAGGAAGGGATAGGAAATGGGGGTATCTCTCTTATGAGGTTGGATTCCTTTGGTGGGGGAAGAGCTGGGGTCCCTTGAAACGGGGCAAGCGCAGGCACCTGGGTCCCCCAATGTGATGCGGGTGTTTCTGCCAGGGGAAAGGACTGGGAGGGCCCTGCGATGGGGGAGGGTACTGGGATGCGGGTCCCTCGGATGAATGCGGGGTTGCAGGGCAGGGGGGTGTCCCTCCAAGCAGGGATGGGGTAAGGCGAGGACTGAGGATCCTAATGCCACCTGGTGGACTCTCAGTTACCCTCTGCTGCGCAGGGACCCTGGTGTGCCCAACCCTCACCTTCTTCAGACCAGACACTCCTCTTCTTCTTGCCCATCCAAGCAAGCTTTCATACACTCGCATATTCCTGCCTACACCCACTCAGAGTTACCAGCCCCCACTTGTACCCTTACTTCCCCATCAAGCTCCTTCCCAATTTTCCCAGGCCTCTAGGGTGAGAAAACCTCCTTTTAGCCCCCTCCCCCTTACCAGGTCCTGAGAATCCCCCTCAATCTCCCCCCTCTTCCCTGGAGCCTTTTGGGGGCCAATCTTCCCCACTTTTCTAACCTTTGCTGAAATCAGCATTCTCCATTGTCCATCTGTCTTCCCCTCTCCCCCTCTGTCTTCCTCAGAGCTAAGAGTCCCACTATTTATATTCTTAGCATCATCCTAATCTCCCTAGATTTGAGAAGAGGAATCAAATCTTCTGCCTCTTCCCTTGAGGGCTTCCAGTACCCACGTCTTCCCCCCTCCCTCTGGCCTGAGCCCTGTACCTCTCTCCCAGGAGGAGCTGGAGCAGGAAGACACCTCCAAGTCCCGGAATGAATATGACAGGGCCATCTTCACCAGTGCTTGTGAGCGAGGCTGCCGCCTCTACTCCATCTGCCGGTTCGTGGCCAGGAGCTCCAAACCCAATGCCACACAAGCTGAGTGTGAAGCAGGTGAGGGCTGGCTGGGTGGGCCAGGATGGGGACAGGTGGCCTGGGAAGCCTGCCCCCATCACCCTCTTCTGCCCTTGCAGCTTGTGTGGAGGCCTATGTGAAGGAGGTGGAGCAGCAGGCCTGCAGCCAGGGCTGCTGGAGCCAGAACCCTGAGCTGGAGCCTGAACCAGAGTCCAAGCAGAAGGTGGGCACCCTCCCACTGGCCTCTCTGGGCTTATACCCCCACCCCTGCAAATCTACACTCATGTCCAGAGTCTCCCAGGCTCTCTGATCCATTCTGTGGGTACTGGGTATCCTCAATCAAGCATGACACATCTCAGGCCTCAAGCCTCAGCTGTCATTCTGTGACATGAGAAGTACCCTCTTGCCACCACCCCCACCACCTTGCAGGAATTAAATAACAGAAAACAGCCACCATTTACCAAGTATTTTTCCTGGTCCAGGCCTGACTTTAGCCTGTCCCAAATTCCTCGTGCTACCCAGAGGCACCAGGGACAGTGTCATACCTAAGGAGCCCAAGGTCACACAGCTGTGCAGATGGTGGCATCTAAAGCCAGTGCCACCAGGGCTTATAACCATCCCTCAACTAGCTCAGCTTCAGTGCCACCAGAGCTCACTTTATTGGGTATCTACTGCATACCACATGCTGGTTGAACACTTTTCTCATGGTGAACTTGTGGCCAGGCATCTGGAGAGCTCTGAACTGAGGTTCAGGGGCAGCAACCTTCCAAGCACACACACATACACACTGTCCCCCCTCCTCCATCATCCTGGGGAGAAATAATTGCTCACTTGTAGTCATGAGTGAATCTAGGCAATGTGGCATCAGAGGAAACTGAGGCACAGGAAATAATTAATTTTAGCCAGAGACCCATGGGCTAATGCCCTTTCCCACCTCTCTTCATTTCCTCCACCTTCTCTAGCCTTTCACTGTTCATAAAAGCACAGAGCACTATTATTCCTTCTTATTCTGATACCATCAAAAGAAAAATAACAATGATGACAAAAGTTTGAATAATAGCAGCTATTATATATTGGGCACTCATGCTGTGTCATTGTCTAGTTGAAAACTTGTAGCCACCCCATAATGGAAGGGAATTATTCCCATTCTAGAGCTCAGAGAAGGCAATCCTTTTCCCCCAGGGCACCCAGCCAGCCAAATACAGTAGTGGTCTGTGTTTCTCCTATGAAGCCCTGTTGCCCAAAACCACTTGGTGAAGTCCAATCACAGTGGACTCGCCCAGCTCTCTTCCCATTGGTCAATGCCCTGCCTGAATCACATTTCGTGCCTTGGGCTTCCCCTTGGCAGAGAAAGGCTCTGGAAGCTCCGAGCAAGGCTCTTTCGTTCCTGGACTTGTTTTCCACCCTCTGCAATGACCTTGTCAACTCAGCCCAGGGCTTCGTCTCCTCCACCTGGACATATTACCTGCAGACTGACAATGGGAAGGTGGTGGTGTTCCAGGTGAGGAGTCTGGCAGGGGCCACACCAGAGTGGTTGGTGGGTGGTCAGGGTAAGAAGGCAGGATACAATCATTCTTGGCTCATGAAATGCAAAATATATAGGTGATCAATCAATCCTTGCTTCAGGCACAGCTGGATCCAAGGGTTCAGTGTCTCATTTTACCACTTGATTCTGCTTTCCTCTGTGGTAGCTTTATTCCCAGGCAAGTGTTTTACCCCTCATAGCAGGGTAGATGCCTAAGGCTCTAAATTCTCTGAAGTTTTAACTAAGCAGGAATTTACAATGATTGGCCCTGGCTGGGTCATGTGGCCACCTCTCAGCCAATCCCTATGATTCTGTTGGCTTGGCCTGGATCATGTTCTTCAGGAGCTGGAGGCTGGGGTCAAGACACACTGAGGGTCCCACAATAGCAGGGAACAACATCCCTGACATCACAGCCCCACAGAAGACTGTACTTCCTGCACCCAGTGGAACTAGGTGTCAGCTGAGCATGGGGCAATATAGCCTAGTCAATAGAGGCAGAGAGAGGTGCTTCCTAGAACCAAGGTGGTGCCTTTCTAAAGGCCTCTGTGCTGTCTTATTCTTGGTCCAGACCCAGCCCGTGGTAGAGAGCCTAGGGCATGAGGGGGCCCATCTGCAGCGAGTGGAGGTGACCTGGCGGGGATCCCATACTGAGGCCTTGGAGGTACATGTAGGTAAGATCTGAGCCTAGACCAGTGTCCCTTTCAGGGGTGGCTCCACTGCCATAAGGATTCCTCCTGGCAAATGAACCCTCTAGGACTGAGATTTCTGTCTCAACTCCAGGAGTTCCATAGTCTGTCTCCCAGGGTTCCCTGATGCATTTCCCAGGATTCTGTGGTTCATCTCCCAGGTTCCCTGGTCTGTTTCCTAGGGTTTCATGGTCCATCTCCCAGGGTTCTGATCTATTCCAGGACTCCATGGCCCATTAGGCCAGGTCCTGGCCTCCTTTCTCCTCTCTATGGCTGCTGTGGCCTCTAGGGTAAGGACTGGGGCCACGGAGGAACAACCTGTCTCTCTGACCCTTTAGGCTCCTTGGACAAGTTGAGGAAGGCCAAGATCCGAGTCAAGACCAGTAGCAAGGCCAAGGTGGAGTCTGATGAGCTACAGGACAATGACTTCCTCAGTTGCATGTCCCGGTGGGTGGCAGGATCCTGGGAGTGGGGTTGGAGTAAGAGGGGGGGGTTCCCAGACCCCACTAGGGTCACTGAGAGTATATGCCATGTTGGGCAGGCGCTCTGGGCTTCCTCGCTGGATTCTGGCCTGCTGCCTCTTCCTATCTGTGCTGGTGATGCTGTGGCTCAGCTGCTCCACTTTGGTGACTGCTCCTGGCCAGCACCTCAAGTTCCAGGTGGGTGGGGCCAGTGGGTAATTCTGGAAAAGGGATTGAGGAGAGCTGCTCCCTAGTTCTGGATAAGTCTATTCCCTCTCTCCATGGAGGCAGGGCCCCCTGACTTGCTGTTTGACATTGGGTAAGTTCTTTACTCCCTTGTGAAATGGGGGGAAGAACACCCCCACCTTTAGTCAGAGTAACCTGAGATCAGGGGTGGGAAGGACTCTTGCAGAATAGGGGCTCAGTAGCCTGCCCTCCCTTCTCCTCCCTTGCAGCCCCTGACCCTGGAGCAACACAAGGGTTTCATGGTAGAGCCAGACTGGCCCCTGTACCCTACCCCATCGCATGACTTTGGGGACAGTCCCCCACCCTACAAACTGAAGCTGGACCTGACCAAGCTGTAGGCCTTCCTTGGCCTGAGCACTGCCAGGGGCAGGAGCTCCTCCATCCTCACTGCCCTGCACCCAGGGGTCCAGGCCAGGGTGAGACCATCCTTGGACTCCTATACCCCCAAATCCTCTCTTCCTGGTCCCATTCCTTACCCCTCTGGGTCCTGGGGTCACCATGCCGCCACTGGGGGGCGGGATCCGGCCTTTGTTCCTACCTGGGCCTCCTTTCCCTGGAGCGTGCTACTTTTTGTCTTCTATTGTGTAGCTTCATGAGTATTTAAACCCAAGTTTCATGCCACCTTCCTCCTTCCCATCTCTGCTCAGGATGGAGGACATTTCTGAGGCCTCTGGGGAACCAACCAACTTGTCCTAGGGCTCCCCACTTTCTCCCCACCTCACCTCCAGAGATCCAGCCCCGGTGGGAGGAGGTCCTCTGAGGAGGAGGCTATGGGCAGCTCCATGCTGCCAGGGTGGGCGGCTAAGGCTGGAATTGCAGCATGGGGGTTGGGAGGAATAAACCATGTACATAAAAGGTATCTTGGACCAAGCCTGCTTCTGTTTGTTTTTCCATCGGCCCTTGGAAAAGTGGTCTGAGCATGGCCGTGACCTTTGCTGACCAGGCCCTTCTGAGATGGGGGAAGCCCTGGGAACTCCCAGTGGCTCATGTGCCCTTAGAGGTTAATCCACTTGGGTCCTCAGCCTTCCAGTTAGAGTCAGCCGTGATGGTGGGAGGGAGCGGTGACAGGACCAGCAGGATATGGGAAGAAGGAAGAATGAGAGAAGTTGTGTTTCTCTCCATATGTCCCTCCCTATATTCTCCAACCAAGGGCCACAGCTCTACCAAGTGAGCCTTCAGCCTGGGCATGGACAGTTCCCCTCATTGCTTGTTCTGCACACTGCACTACCCATATCAGTTACCCAACCTTGTGCACACCTTTGCAAAGGGCCCCTTCATTACAACACTCCTGAATCATCCATTCTCAGTGGCTCCTGCTGCTGCCAGGACCCTGCCATCAAGAGCATCACGGATCAACATGAAGGCAATTTAGGCCCCCAGGTGTCATTCTGAGCCTGGCTTGTAGTTTCAGGGCCTCCCTTAGGAACATTGCCAGGAAGCGAGACCTGGACAGAAATGAGAAGTGGAGACAGGCCAGCCCTGCCCAGTAGAACTTTCTGCGATGACAGAAAAGTTCTGTCTGCACCATCCCTAGACACATGGTGTTATAGAGCCCTTGCAGTGTGGCTGGGTGACTGAAGAAGTATATTTTTTCTTCTTACTTTGAGTTGGTGTACATTTAAGATTTTTCCTGTTTTTTTTCCCCCCAGTGGTAAAATATATATTTCACATAAAATTTTCCATTTAACCAGTGTTTAAGTGTGCAAATTGGTAGAATTAGGCTCATCCACAATGTTGTGCAAACATCCCTACTATCAATTGAAATGGCTACTGGAACTGTTTAGCCCAGCTGGAAGGGCCCCTGGTGGTCCTTTCCCCTGTATCCACTCCCTGCCTCTGGCCTCCCTATCTTGATGGCTCTAGACACCTGGTAGCCCCTTGACTCTTACCTAGCCTCACTCCACCTTATCCCATCAGTAGAGCCTATCCTTTTGGCCTCTAGCCCACATGCTTCTCTGTCTCCATGGAAACCACCTGAAGTCCAAGCTACCACCTCTTTTCTGGGCCTTCCTGCTTCCTCTCCAGCCACCCTCCAGTTCCATGCAGCAGCTGGGAAGCTGTCAGTATTATGCAAATCTAGTCCCAGATATCACCTCCTTCCTGGATTTTCTGCTGCCATGAGGAGCTCAAACACCCACATGTATCAACATAACCCCCCACAATCTGTCCCCATTAACATTAACATTAACCACTTCTAGAGAGCCTTTGCCTCTCAATTGTTATGCTCCAGCCACACGTGTTCTCGAGCCTACCCAAGGCCTTTGAACTTGCATTTACCTCTGCTAGGAATACCCTTGCAGCCCAGCTCTTTCCAAGTTCTTGACTAAAAACATTCAGCAGAAGACATCCAAGCCACCCCAGACTGGACTAGCATCCTGTTGTATTCACGTTTAGCTCCCTGTCAATGTTCCTGTGCTTACCACAGCAATTGTTAAATAATTAGTAATGACTTGTTTCAACATTGGTACAACCAAATTTTACAAGCTCTATGAAGGCAACTTCCATGGGTCTCACAGGTGGTGGGGCATGGAGCAGGGGATCAGTAATTATGTTTGTTTGGGTTTCTCCTCATTTTCCTCTCAGACCTCAGAAGTAGCCTCACCTTGTTAAGTCCATCCCCTACATGGGGTCAGGCCATGCCCCTTCCCCACTGACTTCCATGATTTCCTGTTGCTGTCAAACACCACCTAATTCCCTCTTTTGGGCTTTCTTTTTTAATTTATTGATTTTAGAGGGAGGAAGGGGGAGAGAGAGAGCACAACATTGATTTGTTGTTCTACTTATTTATGCTTTCATTGGTTGATTCTTTTTTCAAATAGATTTTTATTTGTTTATTTTTAGAGAGAGAGGTAGGGAGGGAGATAGAGAGGGAGAGGGATAGCGAAACATCAATCAGTTGCCTCTTGCACACCCCTAACTGGAGACCTGGACTGTAACCTAGGATGTGCCCTGACAAGAAATTGAACTGGTGACCTTTCAGTTTGCAGACCAGCGCTCAATCTATGAGCTATCCCAGTCAGGACAAATAGGTTGATTGTTGTATGTGCCCTGACCAAGATCAAACCCACAACCTTGGCATATTGGGATGACACTGTAACCAACTGAACTACCTGGCCAGGGAATCTTATGGACTCAATACTCACCAACCTGGCAGCCACCTCTCTGGTTCTATCCCTCTGACCTTTTGGTGTACCAACAAAATGGGCTCTATTCTTATTGCTTCCTGTAGTAACATCAATGGTCCAGCCTCTGGGCCTTTGCTTCAGCAGCTGCTCCTTCCACTGGGAATGCTATTATGGACTTGGTAGGAATCTGCCTGGTACTGTCACCCTCTTCTTCCTTTCTAACAGAATTCTAGTTTGCTTTGGCCAAACCTATGTAACTAAGGCAAAGTTTAGCAACATGACCCAAGCCTCCTCTAGTATTGGTGGGATTTCTTGGGAGAGAGACGTCCCTGTTAACTGGGATCGCTGAGCTGGGGGGATATAAGTCTGGAGCTGCCAAAGGTCATATGTCACCAAAGTGACAGACTTCCAAACAGATGGAGAGAGACTTTGTCTTCATTATATTACTGGAAGTCCTGGATCAAGCTGTGCCTGAAGCCCACACTTCCCCTTGGTTTTTGGTTATGTCAGTTTGCATTCAGTTTCTTGGAACTGAAAAGTTGTGACTGATCCCTGTCTCTTTGCCCTCCCTCCTCTCTCTGAAGACTCTGTTTTGTTTGTTTGCTGCTGTGTGTCTAGTACATTATTTCTTTCTGGGTTTCTGTTTTGTTTTGTTTTGTTTTTTAAGCATGCCTCCAACCAGTACCTGGCCTGCAACCTATGCATATGCCCTGACTGGAAAACAAACCAGTGATCTTTTGGTTTGTGAGATGATGCCCAACCCACTGAGCCATACCAGTCAGGGCTAGTGCATTACTTCTGAAAGCCCAGTGCTGGGCCAGTGAATGCCTCGTAGATGTGGCATGAGTAATGCTAGGTGGTGAGGGTAGAAACTATGAGTGCTGTGGGTGTGTGGAGAGGGAAAAGGAGTCCCTTCCAAGAAGGTGAGGAGTGATGGCCTCCTGAAAGAGGTGATAGCTGACTTGGGTTTTGAGGAAGGATAGAATATTGGGAGAAGGGAGGGAGTCCCAGGTGCATGAGTGTGTGTGTGCCAAGAAAAGTAATCCCTGCTCATATCTGCCCCTTTGAGGGCTTCACTGGGGGAGGGGCCCAAGTGCCACACAAAGACCTTTGGGCCCTTTCTAGAGGCACAGGAGAGAGAGCCCTTTGCCTTCATCTGGGGCTCCTTTCACAGGTGGGGGCCAGCAGAAGTGACCTTGTGGAGGAACCCTGACTCACCACAGCTCTCTAAGTCTCAGTTTTCTTCTCTGCTCTCTCAGCTCTGTGAGGCATCTGGGAAGCTGACCCCTCTTAGTCCTCCCTCTGCCTTCCTCCTGCACCCAAAGCAGACCTGGTGGATGGTGGGTGGTGGCTGGCATCATGGCAGTAGACAAGAGTGGCCATGTGTCCTCACAGCTCAGGGTTGCCATGGCAACTGGCTATCCTGTTTTCCTGGCAACAGGCCTGAGTTCTGGGCTGTGGGAGGCAATCTGCTGAAGAAGGGAGGCAGGCAAGTAAGGTGTCCCTGTGATACTCCTTCAGCGCTAGGAGGGAAGGATGGGGACTCATGTCCTTCCCTTCTCTGTGTGTGTTGGGGGAGGTGTAGGCTAGACTCCAGCTAGAGGCTGCCCAGGTCCCTGCTCAAAACCAAGCATGAACCCAGTGGGGAAGCTGAGGCCTCCATGGGTCTGTGTTATGTGACTCTGACCACCACCCTCTTCACACTCAGTCCTACCAGGCTCTATGCGGCTCCTGGCATTTTCTTTCTTCAAGGGCCCCATGCAGGCTATTCCCTCTGCCTGGAGGACTCTGTTTTGTTCCTGGGCAACTTTTCAGCCTGATGTCCCTCCCTGTCCTCCTGACTGAGCCTAGCCCCTCTAAGTCACTATGCCCCAACCCCAGCCTCTATCATGTTGACAATTATGTTATTACTCCTTTGCTTGTGTGATGATTGGTTTAATAAATGTTCCCCCTTCCAGATGTGACATGTGAGCAGTCTCAGTCGCAGCTGTGTCCCATACTCCAGGAGGCTGCTTTCAATACATCTTTGTCTACACTCTCCCTCCTTGCTCTAAGCCTTGCCCATGTCACCCCACCCAATGTGGTTTCTTATCTCCGTCTCTCAGGCTCTTTCTGGGGCCTACACATTACTGCCTCCTGAAATGTTCTGGAATATTCTAGGCCTTTCCACAATGTTCTGGAATGCCCTGGAACATTCTAGACTATCCTGTACCCTGCTTTTATTGAAGCTGGATATCACCTGAAAGAGGCTGTCCCTAAGCGATGGCTAAAGCAGCCCCCACCCCCCACTTGGTCACTCTCAGGCTGTTGCCTTTATGGCAACTGTCACCATCAGGAAAGGTCTTGGTCATTGATAAGTTCATGTGTCTCAGGTTTGTCTTTCCCATTAGAATATACGTTCCAGAGTATTCTGGAACATGAGGGCAGGGATCTTGCCTAGCATGTTTACAGCCTAGCACCTAACACATAGCAGGTACATAATGTGTGTGTTGATCTAATGGAGGGAGACAGCATGAGTGAGACCAGGAGGTGGTGGGGAGCTCTAGGGTAGGACAGCTCTGACATTCTCCCAATGTGGCCCTAGGCAAGTTACTCTGAGCCTCTGGGTCTTTTTAACTGAGGTGTAATTTACAAACAGCAACATGCACTCATTTTTTACTGTACAGAATCATGAATGTTTACATTACTGTGACCTAAGTACAGAGCAACTCTAGTCCCTGGGGGCTCCCTTGTGCTCCCTCCCAGTTGTTCACCCCCCAGAGGTAGCCCCAGGTCTTACCTCTGTCACCTTGGCTCCATCTGACCTGTTTTATTTTTGTTAAAACAAAACAAATCAGCCCTTGTTGTGGTGGCTCAGTGGACTGAGCACCAACCTGCGAACCAAAATGTCACTGGTTTGATTCCTCATCAGGGGACATGCCTGGGTTGTGGGCCAGGTCTTCAGCTGGGGGTGTGCAAAAGGCAACTGATCAATGTTTCTCTCACACATCAATGTTTTTCTCTCTCCCTTCCCCTATCTCTAAAGATAAATAAATAAAATCTTTAAAAATATTAAAAATAATTAAAAGATCAGCCTTAATGAGGCAAAATTTACTTCAATAATGCAACCATTTTAAGTGCTCAATGAGTTTTGACAGATGTAACCCCCCCTGTCATTCCATAATCAAGGAATAGAACATTTCCATCACTTCAAGCCCCCATGCTTCTTTGTGGTCAATGACTTCCCTCCTTGATGATTCACACGAGGTGGCCCCTGTCCCAACCTATCAACATAGATTAGCATGGCCTGTCTGTGAACTTTCATAAATGGAAATCACACAGTGTGTTCTCTTCATGCCCGCTTCTTTCACTAAATGTTGGTGAGACCCACCTGTGGGATGCATGTAGCACTGGTTTATTTTTCCTTGCTGCATAGTATTCCATTGTGTGAATATGTCATTTGTTTATCCATCAACCTGCTGGAGAACCCTTAGATGTTTCCAATTTAGGGCTGTTATGACCATTTGTGTTCACCTCTTTGATGAAACCATGTCTTTTTTCCTGTTGGTAAAGACCTGTAGTGGGTTAAATGGGGTCACTACCCTCCTTATTTTATGTCTACTTGAACCTCAGAATATGACCTTATTTGGAAACAGGATCTTTGCAGTCCCTGCTTTCACTTGTCTTGTGCACATACCTCAGAATGGAATGGCTGGATCATGGGGTAGGTCCATAAGGAACTTTTGGAGGAACTGGCATACATCTCCTTTTCTTGCTTACCATCTGACCTCCTCCTGGAATGTCAATTCCCCAAAGGGCAGGGACTTTGTTTTCTTCCTGACTCAGAGCCCTGGGCAGCATCTGGCACATTAAGTAAATATATGGTGCATGAATGAATCATTGTGACTCTTGGCTAAGCAAGAACTCTTAGGTTCTCTGGATCTCAGTTTCCACATCTGTGAAATGGGAATGAACTCAATCATTCCCTCAGGAAGAATTAGTCTGCTCTCCTCCAAAAAGGCTCTTAGTCAAATACTCAAATGTCCACAATAGGCTGCTAATTGTCCCAGAGAAAAGAATCACCAGTTCCGTGTATTCCTTCCTAGATGGTGAAGAAAGTCAAGTGCAGAGGGTAAGGGGCTCCTGCAGTCACACAGCAAGGGCTTTGGGCTCTGGCCCTTAGGGAGTAGACTCTATGAGAGGCTGCGACAGAGGCAGCTCTTGAGGCCCCCACCTTAGTTGGGGTGCTGGAGGCAATGAGAATCCACAGCCAGGCAGTGCCAGGACTGCTGCCTAGAGGTAAGCCATCCCCAGGAGGACTTCATGGGAGGTTGGCAAAGCAGTGCCCAGTGATTTATTCCCATGGAAAGTGGGCTCTGGGCTAGGGGAGGAGCCCCAAAAGCCAACCCCCATCATTATTAATAATGTAATGGCTAATATGGACTGAGTGCTGCCACAGGGCCTCCAGGGCCTCCAGGGCCTCTTCCTCTGAGCCAGGGGTCCTGGTAGTCCCTTAGGCCCAAGGTCTCACATGTCTGGCAGAAGCCAGACTCAAATCATATCCATAGTCTTGAATGCTGATTTACAACCCCCAAGCCCCAGTGTTCTCATCTGTAAAACTGGCAGAGAATTAAAATCAGGTGCTTAACAAATACATATGTGCGCATGTTCACAGTACACTATTTACAATAGCCAAAGGGAAGAAACGATCCAAGTGTCCATCAACAGATCAATGAATGAACAAAATGTGGTCCATCCATACAATGGAATAGTAATTATAAAAAGGAGTGAAGCACTGATACACGCTATAATGTGGATGAACCTCATAAATATTATGTTGAATAAAATAAGCCAGACCCAGTAGGACACATATGTTATTCCATTTATATGAAATATTCAGAATAGTAAATCCATAGGGACACAAAGCATATCAGTGGTTGTCAGGTACTGGGGGAGCGGGGATGGAGAGTGAGTGCTAATTGGGAGAGGGTCTCCTTTTGGGATGATGGAAATGTTTTGGAACTACATGGAAGTGATGGTTGCATGACATCATGAATGCACTAAATGCAATTGAATTGTACACTTTAAAATGGTAAATTTTATGGTATGAGAATTATATCTCAATTTAAAAAAGGAAAACTCAAGGAGTTTGTTTGTTAGGCAGAAAATCGAGTAGTGCTTGAGGGCAGGGTGTGGGTGTGAGAGAGGGGAAGTGCTGTCAGCTGCCATGGACTATTAACTGAGCTGTCCTGAGCACAAGTGCGTTGTTATTTCAGCCTGACCTCTGCCCAGGGTCATTTTAAAGATGGAGAAACTGAGGCATAAAGAGCTGGAGTCAACTGTCCAAAATCTCATGGCTCGTAAGAAGTAGATGCATAACTCAGTGTGATAACAGTATTTATCAGATGTTGACCTGTCTAGTTTATAGAGAAGCAAAAGTGGGAGCATCTGCGGCTCACTCTAAGGCCGCTCAATGGCGAAGGGCAGACAGATGGAGGAGGCCCCGGCATGAGGCTATAGGAAACAAGGTATCCCCTACCCCTACCCCAAGCCTCAGTTTCCTCTTCTGAAACACCTGGGGGTTACAAGGAGGCTTCTGAGCTCCGACCCGGGGCCATGAGTCCCATAACTGGTTCAGAGCAGGGGAGCAGGTGGCAAGGCCCCTGTCTCTGGAAGAGCCACGTCAGCTGTTGTCTAGATGGTGGCTAGGCCTCAGGACTCTGCCTTCTGTGTTTCTGCCTGTGGGGTCTGCCAGACCACAAGTCATTATTATTGGGTGAGGGTCTGCAGTAATCTTCTTTGGCCCTCTAGGTCCCCCATCTGCTGGTACCCCATCCCAGGTATAGCAGGCAATTGGGCTAGGCCAAGAACCCAGGCCTCCCTCTGCCTCACTCTCACACCCAATTGTTGCATCTCCTGTTGGCACTACCTGCAAAGTATCTCCTGGCTAGGAGTACTTTCCACCCCTCCCCTGCTGTGCCACCACCCTCAAATGAACTCCATCATTTGTCCTAGAATACTCCTAAGTATTGTCCCTATTCAAGATATTTCCCCTGATTGTCATGTTGGTTACATCCCTTCTGCCAACAACCCCCCTCTCCTCATTTTACGTAGGGAAAATGCCTCCACAGTGGTCCAGGGTACCCTCCATGACCTAGAGCACCCCTCATTGATGCCTATGCTGTCCCTCACTTTTCTCTGCCAGGCAACACTCCAGGTACACTCTTGCATCAGGTTCTTTGCACTGGCTGTCCTGTGTTGTATGATCTTAGAGTACCTAGTGTGTCCACAGCGCCATGTGTCTGCAGCATGCTATGCGTATGCGTATAGCCAGGGGCCCAGTGATCTTAAGCTGTGTGTCTGTGTGTCTGACATGTGGGTTGAATCTGGGTGTTTATTAAGTGTGTGCATATGGATGCCATTGACTGCAGCCGCGTGTTTGGCGGGTGTGTGAGCTGTAGGTCTCAGCCGAGCAGGGTTTGATGCCTTGTATGTGGTTCATCTGGAACAAAGGCTTGAGTGGTGGCTGATTACAGGCAGGAGAGAGTTGAGTGTGCAGAGCTTGTTGGAAATGCAAGTATCCCATGTGTGTATGCATTCAGCATTTATTGAGTGCTTATTGTGTGCTGGAGAGGTCAGTAGGGCCCTTCAGCACCTGGTATCTGTCAACTTGCAGTGTCAACTCCTGAGTATTTTTACAAAAACAAATGAGCACCTATTATAAGCCCGACTCTCTACTGGACATGGATCAGTTGGGTCTGATTCTACCTGCAGGAGCACACTCAGGAGGTCCTTTGCTTCCTCCTCTGGAGCCTCCAACTCAGGTTCACCCCCTTCTATGAGACTGACTGCACAGAGGTCTCTGGGACCCATCTGAATCCCTGGACCTTTCTTGAGGCCCCCCAAAGGAAGATTTTTCTTCGATTCAGAGGGTGAAAAACTAAATGGGCTCAGGGCTGGAGAGAAGTCCTGGGAGCCTGAACCCACTCAGGGCTGAGGTTCTAGGCTTTCTGAGGAGTCGGGGTGGGGGTGCACTCGAAAGCTCTGGGAGCTTACGGAGGCCCTGTTGTCTCAAACATGGGCTGGAAGTTTGAGGCCTGGGCACAGGATGAGAGTTCCCCATCTGAGGGAGGTCTTGAAGAGGGAATGACTCTGGGAGGGGAGGGATGGTTCTCAGAGCTCAGAGGACCATTTCCCCAAGCCTTACCTTCCATCAAGTCTCCGTCCCTTCCCTCTTCCAGGGCAGAATCTGCCCCAGACTTGCTGCACCCCGCCTTCCCGCCAACCCCCACTCCTAGCCCCCTTCCTTGTATCCCTGCATCCACAGCTCTCCGGACCCACCCTTGCCTCTCCAATGGCCACGCCTTTGTACCCCACCCTGCAACATTCTTCTTGGTCTTGCCCCATCTCTGTCTAGACCCTGCCCCTCTAAAGACCGAGCCTAGCCCCAAGTCCCAATCCCGTCAATCATCGTCCCACCTCAGATGCTGCCGGATCTTCAACCAGGCCACACCCTTTACCAGAAGCCCCGCCCCTCCCCTACTCGGGAGAGCTAACGCTCGTCCTTGCCCGCCCCGCCCCTCACCAGACCCCGCCCCTCCCCGAGAGACCACGCCCACTACCCACTCCTGGCCCCTAGTACCGCCGAGGCCCTTCAGTCGCGGAGCACGCCCCGCCCCCGTTCCCCAACTCTCGGTCTCCAGGACAGGCGCGAGGCTCCCGTCACTCGAACGCACGGCGGCAGCGGGAAGATGGCGGAGTCCGGCGGCGGCAGTGGTGTCGGCTTCGGCGCGGGCCCCGGCCCAGAGCGCCCAAGCAGGTGAGACCCGGCCAGCAGCGGCCCCGCACCTGTCTCAGGACCCCGGTGACCTGTGGGAAGTGCTGGGGGTCTGAGGGGCTGGGAAGTGTACTGGGCCTGCCCAAGGGTTTTTCTGGGCACTCCAGGTAGGTGCTGCTGAGCAGACAGTTGGAGGAGGGCTGGGCGCCCGAGAACCTCGAGGTGTCTACATGTGGCCCTAGGGGCCCGAGGGGGCGTGGGAGGGCTTGGAGGTCTGAAGGGAAACCCAGGGGCTCCTGACTGGGAACTGGGAATGCCACGGGTCTGGGAGGCAGAAAGGGCCTGAACAGAGACCATGGGCAGTCTTGAGGGTTGTTAAGGCTGTTTTCGGTGAGACTCTGAAGGGGGGCGGAAGGGAGCTTGCTGGGACTGAGGGCCCAAGGCTTCCTAGAGGGGGCTAAAGGACCCTGAGGGTTCCAAAGGTGGTCCTGAGAGTATGCTGAAGGGACCTGGGGTTGGTGAGGACTGTAGAAGCTGGGGGTGGGGGATTTGGGGGCACAAGTGAACCTAAGGACATGAAAGAGGCCTAAGGAGCCTGGGAAAACCTGAGAAGGGAGGCTGAGGGGCCCTGGGGGTCCTAGTGAGTCCTAATGGGCAAGAAAGGGCCTGGAGTCCAGGGGTTCTGAGAGGCTGGAGTGGGTCTTGGGGAGCCTGAGGATGGTGAGAGAACCCTGAAGATCCAACACACACACACACACACACACACACACACACACACACACTCCATCCTTGGAGTGCCTCTTTCCCATCTTCATGGGGTTTAAATCTCCCCCTTCCTCAGGTCAAAGGACTTGAAGCAACGTCTTGCCCTCAGACCAAGGGGACAGAATTCATTTTCTCTGGTTAGAGGGAGATTCCTTTTCCCTTGGCCAAATCCTGAGACTGGGTGCTTGAATCCCAGATTTGGCATAAAACTTGATGTTTATATGCATTGTTCTGAGTTCTCAGAGGGGAAGAACACCGACCTTAGGGAGCATGATCTCCTTCCTCTTTACATTGCACAGGGTCAGGGTGGCCGAGACCTCCCCATCCCTGTTCTCCAGGACAGCTGGCCACCCTTGGCTTACCAAGGACGAAATTCAGGCTCTTTCTTGATGGTGAGCTTAAGGGAGCAAATCATTTCAATTAAAGTGATGAATGATGAAGTTAGTACTCATGTGCTGTGGTGTCATTTATCATTGTACGGACTTAGGCTGGTGCTGGCTGGAAAGGCCTGATGACCCAGGTGCATGAGTTGGGCTTTGGAGGCCTCCAGTGGGCAACATTAGAGATACAGAGGATTTGGGAAGAGATTCGGGACGTAGCCTGGGCAGGGCTTGGTGACCAGGAATGAGGTGGCATGTCAAGAACAGACAAGAGGGGAGAGTGAACCCTAGGTGTCTACCTTGGGCCTTGGGGTGGAATAACCTAGGGCAAGGGTAAGGTATAATTAATTACATACCACACTATTCATTGAGTTTTAATAAATTTGTAAGGGGGTAATGAATGGTGGTAGAAGGAGACTTGACTTGGGGTGGTGAACACATAATACAATATAGAGGTGATGTATTATAGAATTGTACACCCGAGCCCTGGCTGGTGTGGCTTGAGGGCCAGCCTGCGAACCAAATGGTCGCCAGTTTGATACCCAGTCAGGGCACATGCCTGGATTGTGGGCCAGGTCCCCAGTGGAGGTGTGCGAGAGGCAATCACTCATTGATGTTTCTCTCCCTATCTCTCTCCCTTCCCCTCTCTCTAAAAATAAATAAATAAAATCTTTTTTTAAAAAAAGAATTGTACACCTGAAACTGATAGAATTTTATTAGCCAGTGTCACCCCAATAAATGCAATAAAAATAAATTTATAGAATATGAGCATATACCCATTAACCCAATCCAGTTTTCCATCTTTTATTCTTTTTTTGATCCCTACCTGAGAATATGTTTATCAATTTTAGAGAGAGAGAGAGAAGTGGGGTGGGGAGAGAGAGAGTGAGAGGGAGAGAAACATCCATTGATTGCCTCTCATTGGCTTCCTGACCAGGAATCAAACTCATAACCTAGGTATGTGCGCTGACTGGGAATCGAACCTGTATGGACCAAATGCTCCAACCAACTTAGCCACCTGTCCAGGGGTCTTTTTTTTTTTTTTTTAATTTATTGATTTGTAGAGAGAGGGAGTAAGGAGAGAGGGAGAGACAGACATTACTTTGTTATTCCAGTTATTTATGCATTCATTGGTTGGTTCTTGCATGTGCCCTGACTGGGAATCCAACCCACAAGCTTTGCATATTGAGAAAATACTTTAACCAACTGAGCTATCCAGCCAGGGCAGCCAATCTTTAATTTTAGCAATTCTAGGTGTATGCTGGTATCTTATTTTGGTTTTAATTTGCATCTCTCTAATAACTAATAATGTTGGACAGTTTTTCATTGTTTCATTATGTATTTATGTTTTTGGTAAAGTGTCTTTTCAAATTTTTGGACTAATTTTTAGTTGGGTTGTCTTCTTATTGACTTTTAAGAATTCAGTAAAGTCTCTTAAAAGATTTTATGTATTCTGGTTACAAGTTCTTTATCAGATATGTGATTTGCAAATATTTTTTCCTAGTCTGCAACTTGTCTTTTCATTTTCTTAATTTATCTTTTACAGATAAATTAAATTATTATTTTGATGAAAATGTAGTTTATCAATGTTCTTCTTTTATAAATTATGTTTTTAATGTCATATCTGAGAAATCTTTTATAGATGGAGGGACTTTCTTAAAAGACATCTCCACCATCCTTGAGATGCCCATGTACCCCCTTCCATCCATCCCAGTGAAAAATCACTGTTGTCTGGAGCAAATGATGGTGGGTGTATGTGAGTGTGTGTGTGTGTTGTGTGTGTCTTATTTCTGTGGTGCTAGTGTAGGGAGGAGGGTAAGAAACCCTAATATGGTAAGATGGAGCATACAGAAAGAGGACCAGGTTTTGAAGGAGATTGTGGCACACAGTAGCCTTGCAAGGACCTTTTGAAATGTAGAGGCCCTTATAGAATTGTTCATTTATTCTTTCCTTCATTTCTTCCAAGCGGGCCAGACTGGCCTGTTGAATGACCTGCCCATGTATTAGTCTTCTTTGTCCTTCTACACTTTAAGATCATGGCCTCTCAGAGCCACCTGCCTGATTACCTGCATTCAGTTAGCCCCAGGAACACTTTTCTTGTGTATGTGTGTGGTAGGGTTTGTTTTTTGTTTTTGTTTTTTTTTGTAAAATTTATATGACATGAAACTCATTCATGTAAAGTGTACAATTCAAAAATAAAGAAAAGAGAATGAAATGTACAATTCAGTGGTATGTAGCACATTTACAATGTTATTTGTGTCCATCACCTCTGTATAATTTCAGAACATTTCTATAACCCTAAGAGGAAATCCTGTCTCCATTAGCAGTCACTCTCCATTCCCCTTCTAGCCCAGCCCCTAACAACTACTCCTCTATTTTCTGACTCTATAAAGTTACCTATTTTATGAGTAGAATCATACAATATGGGATTTTTTAATGACTGTCTTCTTTCACTCCATGTAATGTTTTCAAGGTTCATCTACATTGTAGTGTGTATCAGTACTTCATTCCTTTTTGTGGTTGCATAATATTCTGTCATACCACATTTTGTTAATCCATTCACTAGCTGATGACATTGGGGTTGGTTCCACCTTTTGGCTATTTTGGATAATGCTGCTGTGAATATGTGTGTACAAGTTTTTGCCTGAAAACTGTATTCAGTTCTGTGGGCTCTACTCCAGGGCTGGAATTGCTGCATCATTAAGGCTATTGTTTAATCTTGACCATGTGATCAACACCCAACACTGCTTGGTGTGTTTATGAGTGGAAATGCCTTGAGGGTTGAGGGCATGTCTTGTGTACCTGGAGCAAAAGCCACACAGAGGAAGTAAGTGTTCAAGAAATATGGCCAAGAGGGAAGAAGGGATGGATAGGGTGTGTAAAAGCTCTCTAGGGCTTGCAGTCTGGCAAGGGGGAAGTCACATCTATGGATGGGATGGTCCTTTGCCTTCTTGGGGAGACTTGTGGGAGTGCTGTGGACTGAAGTTGGCTGACTTTGTCTGGGAGGCGGGTTTTCCAGCCTGTCAGGAGGTGTCCACATCTGCCTTTTTTGTCCTATGAAGGGTTTTGCCGTTTGGCCTGGTGTGGGGGCAGTTCTTGTCTTCCCCTTGGTCCTTCCAGCAGTCCACAATATGAGAAACTATTCTCGAGGGACTGTGCTCCCCAACCCCAGCCACCCCCAGTATTATATAACTTGTTTGTTCTAATTTCTCTCTCCTGCAACCAAGGGGGAAAAGTGAAAAAGAAAAGCTTATTCTTTTTCCTTCCTATCTCAAGACATCAACAAAAAACCCATTGCCTAGTAGAGATGGTCATTAATGACTGAACGGAACCTCTAGGATAGATGAAGATGGTGGCCTCAGCTGGGGCTTGAGGAGGAGGGTGGGGCCTGGCTACAGGCTCAGTCATACAAAAGACATTTGTCCTCCAGCAGGTCCCCTCCTAGCTTCACCTTGAGCCCTCCACAAGGTCCAGGTTCCTGGAGGGAGAGGAGGTTTTGGTGTTTTGAGGGGGAGGAGGTGCTCTCTATGGAGTTGAATCTCCCCAGCTAAAATCCCATCGCCATGAGCTACCTAGCTGGTCAAGTTCTGGAAGAGCCTTCTCTCTACGGAGGCTCTTCAGACGGTGGGCCTTTAGCATCCTTACTCCTTGGCCCATTTTCCCTAGAGGTGTCTGGATGTGGCCCAGATTTGCTGACTCATGCTGCTCCTGGTGGGTGAGGTGGGGGTATCTGGGTGAGGGACATGTTACCCACAGGTGTTTCCATGGGAAGTTGTGGCCAGGACACAGTGTGAGTGGTTTTGGCCCAGTTCAGCTGAAGTGTCTGTTCCTGGCTTGGTGGCCTTTGCTTGTTTGAGATTTCCTAACAAGCCCTCTCTGACTGTGCCCTAGATTGTGTCCAGTAAGCTTTGAGGCTCTGGAAGAGTCTAGTTCCCCAATGCCTGTGCAAAAGACGGGGTGGGGGGTGACTTGCCTTCTGAGAAGTTTCTTATTGCTTTGGCTTTGTCCTCTTTTCAGCTGGTAGGGAGAGGCAGGAATTTGACCCTTTAGACATGGGAACTCCATTCCTTCTCTTGGGAATTCTGGGAGATCTGTAGCCTCAGGGGCCTTATCATACCCATGTGTCTGTGGTCCCTCCTTCCATGAGCAGGATGACCCTACATACTCATTGTGCACCTTGGGCACATCTGCACTCCAGTGTGTGTTAGTTTCCTCATCTGCAAAGCAGGACCCCAGACCCATAAGATAGGGTAACTTGGAAGAAGTGAGCTAAGGTGAGGGTGTGCTTAGAGGTTGCCCAGCACATTGCATGTGCATGTGTTGGTGCAGAGGTAGTGCCATTGCCCTGTGGTCCTGATGCTGTCAACATTCTGTCGCTGTGCTGTGTGGTCTGTAAGGGGATCATGGAGTATGGCTGATGGGGAAAAGATAAAAGTTGGTGTCTTCATCAATTTGGGCTGCTGAAACAGAATGTTGTGGACTGGGTGGCTTATAAACAACAGAAATTTATTTCTTGAAGTCTGGAGGCTAGAAGTTCAAGATCAAGATGTCTGGTGAGGCCACTTCTTGATTCATAAATGGGTATTCTCACTGTTTCCCCACATGGTAGAAGGGTCTAGGGAGCTCTCTGGGGTCCCTTAAAAAAAATCTCACCCAAGGATATGCTAATTGATTTTAGAGAGAGAGGAAAGATGGGAGGGAGAGAAACATCAGTGTGAGAGGGAAACATCAATCAGTTGCCTCCTTTATGTGCCCCAACCAGGGATTGAACCTGAAACCTAGGTAAGTGCCCTGATGGAGGATGGAACCCACAACCTTTTGGTGTTTGGGGCAATGCTCCAACCAACTGAGCTACCTGGCCAGGGCTGGGGTCCCTTTTATGAGATCACTAATCCCATTCATGAGGCTCTACCCTTATGACCTAATTACCCTCCAAAGATGGGTACTGCTTAACACCATCCCATTAGGGGATAGGTTTCAACATACACATTTTGGGGAGGATACAAACATTCAGTCTGTGGCAATAGGCCTGAGCATTTGGAAGGACAATGGCGTTATTAACTGATGGCCATAAGAGGGACAGTGGTGGGGCAGTGGGAAAATGGAACGTGTCAAGTCTGAGCTGCTTCTGCAACATGAGAGTAGATGACACCTAGGAACAGAGTGTGAGCTCAAGCTGGGTGGGTCTTGGCAGAGTATTGGGATGAGGAGTTGGGCCTGGGGTGAGCTGGAGGAAGCGCTGGGCTGGTAGTGCTGGAAGACCGGGTCACGCAGCTCATCCCTTCTCAGGGATCCCCTGTTCCTCACTTGGCAGGTAGGATCCCAGCAGGGTCCCTCAAGCTCAAGATGTGAAATTGCTCTGAAGACTACACACTTCTCCCTGAATTGAGCACTGTGATTGTCTTATTGCTGGACTGCTTCCACCTGGTGGCTGTGACCCCCTGGGGACTCCTTCTTGTCTTCGGACATAGTTACTAGGTAGGAAGGTTTTATTAGCTTCTGCTATCATTATGCCATCTCCAGGGAGCCCACCGGTGTATTATTCACTTTCCTTAACAGCAGTTATTTTTGATTGCCTATCCGCAGGGGAGAGCTCAGCAAGGCCGCACTGTAGGTTTTATGCCTGCATCATTCCTCCCTCCCAGACACTTTAAAGATGGGGCTTTCTCTGCATTCCCTTCCTTTGGTCTTGGGCATGTTTCAGACTTGGGGTTGATGGCTCTGGAGAAAGAGGAAGGAAGTGGGAGAAGGAGAGAGAGGGGGAAGGGGGAAGAGCCCAGACAGAAACAATTCATCCACATGTGGATGGAACTCACATCTTGCTCTTCCTCTGGTGGTTGTCACATGCTTCCTGTGTACTTGCCACTGTTTGGTGCTGGGCTTGCTAGGAGGGGTGGGAGGGACAGCTGAGTCTGCGCTTGGGGGTCCTATGTGCCAGCAAGGAGTTAGTGAAACACTGGTGCAGTCATTACCCCATGGGTGCCATAAATGATTCTGAAGCCAAACGGGAAGTTCCTGCCTTCTTGGAAATGGTCTGAGAGCCTTCGCAGGAGTGAGGTTGAGCCAAGTCTGAAAGTTTGTGTTATCTGAAGGTTAGTGTCATTGGCTTAGGGGAAGGGGGTCGAGTGAGGTGGACTGTTCTCTGGGTAATGGCAAGTGGTATGTGTAGGTCCTGAAGGTGGAGGAGACTGCCACTTCAGGGTTGGGAGTCAGAGAGGAGTGGGTAGGAGGGATGAGGCAGGAGACTGGGAAGTCAGAATTTGGGTGAGAGGGACACCTAGGTCAGATTTGTGTTTTGGAAGGATCCCTCTGGCAGGAGGGGATGGGTCCTGGACCAACCCTGGGGTTGTGGGAGGGCACAGGTTTGGGAGATTCAAGGTTGAACTTGTGTTATGAGCTGACCAGTGTTGGCAGCTGGACAGGGAGTCACCTGCTCTCAGGTTTCTGCCATGGATCTAGGAGTGCATGCTGGGTGAGGATCTATGGGTAGGTGGGTGGGCAGGGGAGGACCAGGCCTCACTTGGCCTGAGAGGCTGCACTGCCTGCCAGCATCCCATAGAGAGCTGAGAGGGGCAGAGGTGGACATCCTACCTCCAGGGGTCACTGGCCACCTCTGTTCCAGAAAGCCCCCTTGCCTCTCTTTGCTCAAGAGCCTCAGGTCTTCCAGCCAGCAGTTCTTGGTCCCAGGAATGTCCCTTCTCCCAGGAAAAGGGTTTGGACTAGTCATAGCCACTCAAGGTGGTCTCCCCAATTTGATTCCACCTACCCACGGACTCTGAGCTTCTCCTTGAGAGTCCATACTCACCATATGCACTCTTATTTGCTCTTTCCTTCTCTCTATTAGCCCCATCCTGGTCCGGCTGCTTCTTCCACCTCTCCTCCTCCTCCCGGCTCTGTGCTGCTATCTCCCCATTCTGGCAGGATCTCCCAATGCAGGCATCAGTCCACATCATTCTCTCGTTTCCCCCATCTGACACCTGCCAGGGGCTTTTTCACTCTCAGAACAAAATCCACATCTCTGTGTGACCCCCCTTGGCTCACCTGCCAGGCCTCCCAGCTTCTACCACCCTGCCCTCCTCTTTGGCCAGCACACCTCCTGGGCCTTTAACCCAACTCCCCCTGGAATGTCCTGTCCCAGAGCTTTGCAAAACCCCAGTGTTGCCTCCCTGGAGCCTGACTGATCTATCTACCATAGCCCACTGCCCACCACAGCCCACAGCCTGCCCCCTGCCTTATATTCATGGAACATTCTCTGTGCTAAGGACCCATACCCCCAAGAATATGTGCTCCCCAAAGACAGGGCTTCATCATGGAGGCTCTGATTCCATCCAGTGAGTACTTCATGAACAATCTGTGATGGAGTTTGCCAGGGTTGCTGGCCTGACTGAGGCTTCTGAAAGAGTACTTCATGCTCGGTGAGGGTCACTCTCCTCTTCCTCCCTTTATTTCATGGTAGGATCTGGGTAGAGAAACACATTCCCAGGCATGTTGTCAGTGAATCAGCCCTGTTTGAGGGAAGCCAGTGAATAGTACCTTTTGGCAGGTGTCCTTTGTGTAGGATCTTAATGCTATGTGTTGAATACGAAACAGCTGGCTACTCTCCCTGTACAGCTGCCTGCAGTGCGAAGTGGGGGCCACCCTCCAGGTTTCTATTGGAAGATCCCTCTTTTCTTGTGGTAGCCACTAGCAGCTGTGCAGATGAGCTCTTAACACATGTTAACCCTGGTCTCCAGTCCCTTCTTCCTCCCCTCCCTGGCCTGTCCCTGGTCTCTCCAGAGAGGGCTGCTCGGGATGCACAGGTCATATCCTCCCTAGCATTCCTCCTCTGCAATCAGGTTTTGGTGTGCCAGTTTGCCGCACAAGAAAATATTGTGATTCCAGAGGAAGTTACCAGTACCTTTGGGGAATCTCAGAGCTTTTCTGTGAGTGAAGCAGCTTCCGGAATTGAACATGCTCAGTGCGGAGGAAATCTTGAGGCATGGACCTTGGGGCTTTTAAGGCCTCAAGGGCGGTTACCCAATGAGGCCTGAGATGTTTCCTGACATGACAACTGTGAAATTCCACAGGGGTCAAAGACAGACTGCACCAGGAGCAGGCTGAGCTGGATATCCGGAGAGCTCTCCTTTCAACAGGGTGTTAGGAGTTGAAGCAGACTGCCAAAAGAAGCAGAAACAGAGACATGATCACTCAGAATCTTCTGTAATTGGAGCTGAGAGTGGGGCATTCTCTCATGGCAGGGTTCAGGGGGTGGTGAGGTACCCATAAGCTTACAGGCATATAAGGGAGCCCCCCTGAAGACCCACAGGCAGCTTCCATGTGGAAAACTTCCAGGACTAAAGTTATAACCATGTGCTTGCCTTAGAGTGGTCGTCTCTTGCTTGCTCTCTCTGCCTTTTTCATCTCCCTCCTCTCCCTGTCACAAGAAGAGATAATTGGAGCCTGCCTGCTTCTAAGGTAGGGCTGTTGGGAGTACACAAATGTTTATGCTGTACATGAGTCACTTGCAGAAGTGATGGGTAGTGTTTTCCTTGTCAAGGCTGAAGGCATGGGCTGCCTTGCAGCTCCAGCCTTAGGCGTGCTTCCAGCATTTGAGCATTTAGAGTTGCTGAACTTTTGCAGTGGGGGGCGTGGGTAGCCTGCTGACCTTTACTGGGGAGCCTGATGTCTCTGCAGGTAGGCGGGGCTCACATTGAGTATGGCCACCACCTACTCACCCAGAGATTGCCCAGTGTGGCTTCCCTGCCTCCCTGCACCCTCCCACCTCCCTGCCCTGCAATTCCGGGGTAGGAAGACTGTGTACAATCAGTGCAGGGAGAGGTGGCAGCTGGAGCATTGTTAACTCCACAGTGGTTTTTCCAGAGGCTCATCTGGAATGTGGTGGAAAGGAGGCCAGGATTCGAGACTTCTGATATTGAAGGCCCACGTTGGTTTGAAGCACCAGAAACTCAACTCACTGCCCTCAGTTAAAAAATAGTTAATTGTTTTCATTAAAAAGAAAAGTTTAGGGAGTGTTTCAGTTTTAGGTCCATTGAGATTCAGGACTCAGACGATTCTCCTGGAATCAGTGATTCCCATTTCTCATCTCTGTCTTCCCTCTTTTTTTTTTTTTTTTTTTTTTTTTTTTTTTTTTTTTTTTTTTTTTTAAGATTTTATTTATTTTTAGACTGGGGAAGGGAAGGAGAAAGAGAGGGAGAAGAACATAAATGTGTGGTTGCCTCCCAAGTGCATCCCCAACTGGGGATCTGGCCTGCAATCCAGGTATGTGCCCTGACTGGGATTTGAACCAGTGACCCTTTGGTTTGCAGGCCAGTTTTCAATCCACTGAGCCACACAAGCCAGGGCTCTATCTTCCCTCTTGACTGGGCAAGGTGAACCCACTTTGCTCCCCACCATCCCAGCATCAGGGGAAAGGCAAATCTCCATTCTCAGGAAAGGCTCTGATTGGATTGGATGGGTCACACCCCCATTCCGGGACTAATCAGTGGGGCTGGGAGGCTGTGGTTGGCCAGGCTGAGTCATGAGTCTCCCATTTCAGTCCAGGGATGGGGTATCCTGATCCCTACCACTGGGGCTGAGAGTGGAAAATAGGAGGTTCTTTGAAGAAAACAAGAGATCCTTATCAGAAGAGGGGAGGGATGTTGGCACCCCCCTAAAATGAAGGTATTCATGACAGGCCCCTTCTGATGCCTAAATTTGTGCTGCTATTGGGAGGGCCTGGCTGAGCTATCCCTATGGCTATCTGCCCATGTCAGGCCTGGCACTGCTGGGCATGAATTCATGCCATACCACTTAGCAGAACCATCCCTTTCAGGGCCTCAATACCTGTCCTGCCAGGGGAGGCAGCTAGGCTGGGCCCTGAGACACTGGAATTTGGCAGCACTGGAATGTCACTGGGTTTCTGAACGGTGCTCTGGGGCTGCGTAGTCATGTACATACTTGCCTGATTTGTAGAGTGAAGGGGTTTTGCTCATTCAGGTGGCTCCATTTCCAAGCCCAGTGCAGTAGGGATAATGTGGGGGGGGGGTGGCCTGTTACTGGGATCAGCCCTGAGTCAGTGGGTGGGCCCGGGACAGGCAAAGCCTTGGCCTAAGACCTGCTCACTAGTCTGCCCCTGCTACTTGTGGCATGGGGGCCCCAGTTAGACTTTGAGGAGTAAGAAAGGCTGTGGGGTGATTTGGCTGGACTGTAAGGGCAAGGGAGACCATGGGGCAACCTGCTTTGAGAAGGCTTGGAGGTGGAGGCTTTGAGGAACATGGAAGAGTTGGGGATTTGGGAATGTAGTATAAGGAGGAGGGTGAGAAGGCAGGAGGAGTTGGCCCTTCAACAGGGGACACAGCCTGAGCAAAGTGTAGAGACCAGAGAGAGAATCTTGCTGAGGGCCTCCTGTTGAGCCCAGTCAAAAGATAACATACCCAGTCCCAGGACTTGGACAAGGAGGGTGCATGGAGGGAGGGAACCAAGCAGATGTATATAGTAGAGATCTGCAGTGAGCAGATATGTGAGTGAGCTCTAGCCAGTGCTGCCACCTAACAGCCATCCATCTGTTACCTCACCCATCTGTTTACCTTCCTATCCACCATTCCATCCATCCATCCATCCATCCATCCATCCATCCATCCATCTCTCCCTCCCTTCCCTCTATGTAGCTTCCAATTGACAAGTGTGACTAAGCTCTGAGCACATTATGGGCATGGTGCCAGGTGCCAGAATCCACCCTATCCTGCTCTGGTAAGCCTCCTGTTTTAGCCTTGGGGAGGCAGGCTGGAACAGATGGGTGGTGTGCCAGACAGAGCAATGAGTTAGGAAAACAAATAGAACCAGGTTGAGGGGTCAGGGAGGCCTTGATGAGGCTTTTCCAGTGTGACCTGGCAAAGTGGGGCAATCTCCCACACAGAGGCTAGAGGATTAGTGGGCTAATGCACACCCTGGCCATGGCCTGCACCAAGGAACTGCATCTTGCCTTTCATGTTGTCCAGTTCCATGTCCACTTCATGGCTCAGCACCCATGGCCAGTGGTCTCAGTGATCATGCATCCACCCACCTGAGTCTACAGAGAGGCTGACTCCAACCAGGCCTTTTGTGCACTGTGTGGCCTTAGACCTCTCTGTCTGACCTTTGCACCTTATTGCCTTGTCTATAAGATGGTGATGATAGTGGTACCCCCCTTGCCATACTGCCCACTGAGAAATAAGCTGGGAACCAGGTCGGCGCCACCCAGCCCATAGCTCCACATGGAATAGGTTCTCACTTACCAGGACAGGGAGGGGTGGAGGTGGAGAGCTTGCCACTGGCAAGGGAAGTTGGGTTTGGGTGTCCTTTTCTTTCTTCGTAGCCTTGAGAAGTGTCCAGAGCTGGGCCAGTCTGGGAATGATGGGTGTTGCCCACATGATCCTCCTGTGCATCAGTAGTGGTCCCACATGAGCCTCACTTGTCCTGGGCTCCCAGGGGCATCAGTCAGAGGCTGGGGTGAGGGCACAGAGACTGGACAGGAGGTCTTGGTCTGGTTTGAGGGGTACTAGGTTCATAGTAGTCCATGAGTTGTGAGGCTGTAGAGAACAACAGGAGACACTGGCAGGGAGTGATGAGGTCTGATGTTATGCCCCACTGCTGGCAGGAAGGCAGGTGGTATCTGCAGAGTACTCCACTCTGACCGAGTGAGTATTGGGGGAACATGGGGATGTGTGCCACTTGTCCCTGTCATAGTCACAGAAGGGCAAGATGATTGAGCTGGCAGGGCTTGTCTTCAGTGGAGCTGGCACTGAGGGGGCCACCCCATGCTGGGCTCTGTGCACGAGGGGACTTTGGTCAGCCTCAGGGCAGGAGCTGGTGACACACAGGGCAGGGCAGGATGGGAGCAGCTTTTCTCACTCCGAGGGTCCTCAAGAGGATTCATGAAGGTTCTTTTGAGGTTAATACAAGTACTAGAACCTGCCAGCCTTCCCCACCATCCTCCCCAGCTTCAGCCTCCCAGGCTGTTGCATGGGGCTCTCAGGAGGTGCGAGCCCCAGGAACCAGCAGGTTGCACAGTACTTCCTGCTGGGCAGTCCCCTACACCCCCTCTCTTCTGTCACCCTGTCACTGCCCACTAGGCACAGACAGGCAGAAGTGAAGGCTATACATGTGAGCTATGGCTCCAGATGGTGATGCCATGAGGAAGACTGGGGAATATGGGGCATTGTGGCCTGGGGCTCCTTTGCAGGGCTCAGTGAGGGGGTTTCTGTGGGCAATGCTTCTAGGGCAGGCTTACAGTGGGTCTGGCCATGTCCACAGCCTTTGGCTCTTGGAGGAGGCAGGGCAAGTTGCAGGGAATGCACTAGGCTCTGCCCCCACCTGTTGGCCTGGCACACCTACCCTCTCTGGATGCCCAAAGATCCACTGATAGGGTGCACAGACTGGCATGGAGCTGGGCAGCCTATTGTAAATTTTGCATGTGTCTGAGAATAACCAGCATGATAACCAGGAGGGAGAAATAGACAACTTAACTGCCAACACTGTGGAGAGATTCCAGGCTTGGAGGACATGGAATCTGGGGCCCTGGCTGGGTTCTTCTGTTTCTCTCTCTGGATCTCTGTCCCCCTCTCTCGGTCTCTATCCCCATCTCTCTGAGTCTCCATCCTTCCCACTCCCCTGGTCTCTTGTCTCCTCTCTGGGTCTCTGTTCCCTCTGGGTCTCTGTCAGTGGATTGGTGTCCTGGCCGGCTGGGACAGTGTTGTGGGAACCTTCATCTGCTCCTGGGCTCCATGCTTGTCCACCCAGAAGCGCTGAGCTTTCCTCTATTACCCCTGCAAGCCCGGGGATCAAGCCCTGCCAGAGAACTGTAGGCATCTCAGAAGGAGCTGCCCCTTGTCTGTAGAGATGGCCCAGGAATGGGCTTGCTGCCTCCTGGGGATGAGGGAGGCAGAGCCACCCTTGCAGAGCAGTCCCAGGAGAGAGGCGCTGACGTGAGTGTGCAGGCTGTGAGCCAGTGCAAGGTGCCAAATCACAGAGACTCTATCCTTGGGCTGCGAACATAGTACTCAGAGCTGTGAAATATTGCAACCATGGCAACAGTAGCTGGGCTATCTGCCTCTGTGGGGTGTGTGAGACCCCAGCTTTGGTGTACCTCTTACCCATGGAGCTGTGCACCCAGGAGCCAGCCGTGGCCTTGGCAAAGCCAGCAGGCTGCAGTGTAGTGAGCAGGCTTAGGTGCCGTTCTGGGCCTCAGTCTTCTGTCTTGAGGGGGACACTTGTTGTCTCGTCCTCCTGGGCTAGTAAGGGATTCATGAGGTTGTCTGTGAAGAACCACTTGCAGGAGGTGGTTAGTTAGTGGGCCTGCCTTGTGAAGGGTCAGAGTGGGTATAAGGGGGAAGGCACAGAGTTTCTAATGTGGCTGGATAGAAGGTGGGGGAGGGAGGTGTGTGAAATAGGGTGGAGAGGTGGTCCCACAGGCTGCCAGAGTTTCATCAGAGCTCTAGAGCCCGATTTCCCCTTTCTGGGTGTCTGTCCCCCCTTTTTCTCTGGGTCTCTGTTCCACTCTCTCTGTGGGTCTCCCCCCACCCAAGTTTCTGTCCCTCTCTCTCTGGATCTCTGTCCCTCTTTGTCTCTGGATCTCTTTCCCCCTCTCTCTGTCCCCCTCGTTGGGTTTCTGCCCCCTGAAGCATAGCATCTTCCCCACTGATGCCCCTGGGACCTTGGGTGGAGTGGCTAAACTCCCTGGTACAACGTCAGCCGGGGTACGAGCCAACCAGCTGCGCTGTGCTGCTGTGCTCCTTGGAGCCACATGGACAATAAAACCAAAATTGGCTTTGGAAGTGGAAGTGCTCTCTGTTTTGAGGGGAAGTGAGGGAATTTGCATGTTAGAACAGTATGTGAAAGGGGCAATACCGGCAGACTCTGTTCTGGCCTGAGCTTTGGGCTCCATGTGGGGGTGGGAAAGGATTTTACAAAACCCCAAAGAAATGTTTCCATGAAATTCTTGTTCTTGCCTTTTCCTTTTTTTTTTTTTTTTTTTTTTTTACATTCCAATGAAAAGAATTGTTCCGGGGCTTTGGAGATCTCCTGTAGGGTTGGGAAACTGACCATGGAGACCAGGGCCAGCAGTGGGCGAGGGCAGGAGGAGGGGAGTCTTCACTTTCACCTGTCAACCCTGCAGCTCTGCACTTCCTGTAGTCTCTCCCCATTGTGCAGTCCTGTAGTCTCTCCCTATTATGCAGTCCTATGATCTCTCCCCATTATGCAGTCCTGCCTCGGGCTGGGTCTCTGCAGAGCAGAACCTGAGGCAAGGCCTCCAGTCTGTGATATATTCGGGTTGGGGGGTGACCCCATGAAGGTTTGGATGAAAGGAGCCCATGTAGGGGCACCAGCAGGGAGCAATGGGCTCAGTGACTAGGGAAGATTGTGGGAATCCTGCCACTGGTGATCTCTCTGGGGGCATTTACTCTGTCCAGTCCCATGGGCCATCAGCCCCTGTGCAAGGGAAATCCTGAGGGAGGCAGGGGCTGTGTTGCTATGTCTAGCACAGGCCTGAACCTGGCTAGAGGTTCCCAATGACAGTGCTAGGGGGCACACTGTGGGGGTAGGGGATCAGGACAGTCCTGAGTTCAGGCCAGATCTGTGGGGGGCACGTGCAGCCCCTTGGAGCCCAGATCCAGGCAGAGGGTCACCTGGGACAGCAGTGAGAGGCCCTCAGAGACACCCTGACCAGTTGCTGACGCACTGGCTCCGATGACTCAGTCCTGGTGACCATGGCTCGGGTGGCTGTCTGGAGACTTGGACTGGCCCAGGACTGCCGCCACCGCCTTCCTGGAGGCCCCTGGCCCCGCCGTAGCAGCCACCCCCTGTCTGACCAGCCTTAGTCATTGGTCCCAGGCCCAGTACTCCTCCTCCTGACCACCTCTGCCCAGCCATGCCTGCCTCTCTGTCCAGGGTGGGACTCTGGCCCCTGCCAGCTTCCTCCCTCCTTCCCAGAGCTCCCCAGAGGCTGTGAGGTGTGTGAAGGGTAGTACAGGGGCTTTGGGGACAGTTGTCCCATCTGTGAGACTGGAGGAAGGAAGAAGCCTATGGGGTGCTGGGAGTCTTGCCCAGCACGAGAAGGATGTGTACATAGAAAGGGTTGCTTCCCACTCACTTGTAGCTTGGCTTGGCCCACACCCTGCAGACAGCAGCCCAGTGGGCTTGGTTGGGGCTCCAGCCCAGGTGTCTTAACTTCCATTTATGGACATTCTAACTTCCTCTGTGCTCAGCTGAGGGGCAGTCCCTATCAGAAGGCACCATAATTCTTTGTCCTTCCTTGAAGGGCATTTAGTTTGTTTCCCATCTTCAGCCCCCAGAAATGATATTTGGGGAATGTCCTCACTGCTCTCTCTTACACACATGAAAGATAAATCCCTGAGATAAATCCCAGCAGTAGCTTTGCTGGTTCAAGGATGTAAGCCCTTAGAATTTTGCTAGATCTGTTGCACTGCCTTCCTGGAGTCCCACTTCACCCCCACCCCCCTCCCTGGGAACCAATATGAGCATCTGCTGCAAGATAACCTGCTGACTCTGACCACCTGAGGGTAAAGCTGGTCCCTTAGTGAGCATACTTTCATATTTGGAAGAGGCCTATCCAGCTGTGCTTCCTTTCCTCTAAACTGTCAGCCCACATCATTTGTATATTTTTCTGTGAGGTTGCTAGCTATGTTTTGATTTCATGGGGCTCTTTATATATGGAGGACCATGGGAAACAGATGTTCGGGGACAGAGCAGCTCCATGATAAGGTCGCCCCTGGTATGATATCTTCTTGTGAAAATGTGAACATGCATGCCAGTCCCCTGGACTTAGGAAGAAACATAGGAAGTCCTCCCACCCTGCCCTGAAGTCTCCAAGGGACTTGTAAGAAAAACAAGACTATGTGAAAGCAAAATGGAAGAATGCACAGAATCCATGAGGCAAGGTGTCCACAGAAAGGCCAGCCTGGTTCTCTGGGCACCTACCATGTGCCAACGCTCTGTGGTCATTCCATGCTTCAAGTTCCCAAGCACCTGGCCCTATTCAGTGGCCCATGTGTGGCTCTTATAGGTAGTGGCAGGATACAGCCCCCCACTGGGCCTTGCCATCTCCCCAGCCCAAAGGGAAGCTGGTGGAAGTAGGTGGTCTGTGGTCCATTACTTCCCAGGAGGTGATGAGGGCAGAGGAGCCTCAGCACAGTTCTGTGACATCTGTGCTCCTGCCTGCCCCATTTGACAGCCAAGAAAATAAAGGCCCAGAGACCAGGGAACACGTCTGAGTCACACAGTTGGCTGATAGTAGGGCAGGGGTCGGAATCTTTCCTTTGCTTCTCATACTAGATGCCAGAGCCTGGTGAGGTTAGGTCCATGGTACAGCCCAGGCAGGTTTCCTGAGGAGCAGGTCTCACTGATCTGCATCTCCCAACCTTTGGGTTCTGGTTTGCGCTCTAGGGGATCCTAGTGGTAGAGGTGACTTACTGGGGCTTGGGCCTGCTGAGTCCAAGTCTGTTCCAGGGAGGGAGGCTCCAAGGGGTCACATCTGCTGTTCTGACCCCAAGGTCCATGTGCTGCATAGAGAATGTGGCTCACCTGCCCAGACTGGAGGAGCCTGAGAGGCCAGAGGGATTGTGGAGGTGGGGGAAGGCATCTCAGCATGCCTTCACTACAGGCAGGGCCCCTGTCAAGGATGCCAGGAAGCCCTCTTGTGAAAGCAGGGATCGAGGCCCAGCACCCAGCAGGCAGCCAAGCCCTTTTCCCCCCAGGGAGAGGCCCCATGGGCATCACTGTCTAAGCACAGGAGTGGCAGGGCTGGGAAGAGAAGCCAGGGCACCCCCACTTTCTGGCCTCTGCAGCTTTCTGCCCTGTGCCTGTCCCCTCTCTCTGGGATGCCCACAGCTGCAGCTGATTCTGGATGGTTTGACCTCTTTGTTCCCCAGGGCCTAGGGTATGCACCAGGTGAGGGCAAGGTCACTCCTTGTTCATGCTGTGTCCTTCCACCCACAGGTAAGGGTCTAGGGGCTGACAAAGCTGGTGAGGGGTAGAATGGACCTGAGCTCCTGATGGGTCCTTGGAGGCTTTTGTGGGGTATGGCCTTTGCTGGGGTGGCCCAGAGGCCCATCAGAGAGTATCAGCAAGGCCCCATTCCTGGAGGTATCCTGGCAGTGGCTGTCCAATGGAGAGTTGCCCTGGCTGGGGACAGAGGAGAAGTGGGGGGGGGGGGTTGATGCTCTTTGAGGCACTTTGACTCTCGATGGCCCACGAACCAATGACATTCTGTGCACATCTTCAGGACTTGGGTCCATCGTGGGGTCTTAGGAAACTGTCAGAGCAGAGACTCAGCAGTCAGAGAAGATGGGCTGGACACAGCAGCTCTGGCTGCTCTGAGCTGGGGAGAGGAGGAGACCTGTGAAGTGGGCATCCCCTCTACCTGGTGGGGAGAGGCAACTGAGCCAAGTGGGAGACTCAGGGTGCTCCTGAGCCCCTCTTCTTCCTTTCTTCTGTGGCCTGCAGGAGGGCTGCACACCCAGCCTTCCAGGCGCACCAGGCCCTGCAGCGCTGACAGCCCAGACAATGATGGCGCTGGACTCCAAATCCTCTGTGTTCCTGCTTCCCATGGTGGGAAACCTTTCCATCAAGCACAAGCTGTGTTTCTCCTATCATATCCTGTGTCACCCAGCCACATCCCACATCTTTGGGACTCTGAGTACCTTGCAATCCCTCTACCCCTGGTTGGCCCTCTCCCATTCCCAAGGCTCTCTGAAAGGACACTGAGGTGCAAGGTTGGGGACCTCAGGTTGCCTGCAACTGCATGGATCCAATACCAACTACATGCTGTGGGCTTGGCATCAGCCCTTTTACTCCCTATAGTGCTTTGGAAGCTGGTGGGCAGTGGGGCTGAGGGGACTTCTTGTTCTTCCTGCTTTCTTGGGAAGACTGGTGCTCACCATCCTGGCCCTCACTTGTAGGCAGGTGTTGGTCCCAGGAGTGGGAAAGCAAGTTCCAGAGAGCCCGAGGCTGGAGAGGGAGCAGAGTGCTGGGACAGTGGGGCAGCCATGGGCTGGGAAGTCCTGGGGGTTTCTGGAACCACTAGGGCCTGACTCTGGAGGTGATGATATTGTTTGCTCCTGTTGTGTCTGGAGGATGAAGTGATGTATTGGGTCCTCCAAACCATTTATTCACTGATGCATTCACTCTGCTGAAGTTTTCTTAGACGAAGCAGCAAAGGAGACTTGGGGAGCGACAGAGGGCCTCTTCATATTCTCTGAGGTGCTGGGGGTCATGAAGGGTTTTATGCAGGACCTGAGAAGGCTCAGATGTCTTTTCATTCCAGTATTTTTGCTGGGGATGAAGTTCATGTAATATAAAACCACCATTTTAAAGTGAACAATTCAGTGGCATTTAGCACAATTACAGTGTTGCGCAACCATCTCCTCCATCTCATTCCAGCATTCTTCATCACCCTGAAGGGCACCCTGCCCCTATTAGCAGTCACTCCCCATTTCCCTTCTCCGGCCCCTGACAACTCCTAATATGGTTTCTGTCTCTATGGATTTGCCCGTTCTGGACATTTCATATAAATATGATCATACAACATGTGGCCTTTTGTGTCTGGCTTCTTTCGCTGAGCGTTCATGTTTTTCACGTTCACCAATGTTGCTGTGTGAATCAGCTTCATTCCTTCTTAAGGCTGAGTAATATTCTATTGTGTACACATACCACATTTTGTTTATCTACTCATCTGTTGATTGGCATTTGGATTGTTTCCACCACTCCTTTTTAAAACCTAAAAATAAAATTCTAGCCCTGGCTGGTGTGGCTCAGTGGAATGAGTGCCGTCCTACAAACCGAAAGGTCGACAATTTGATTCCTAGTCAAAGCATATGCCTGGGTTGCAGGCCAGGTCCCCAGTTGGGGGCGTACGAGAGGCAACCAATAGATGTATCTCTTGCACATTGATGTTTCTTCCCTCTCTTTCTCCCTCTCTTCCCCTATCTCTAAAAATAAATAAATAAATCTTTTAAAAAATCTAAAACAATTTTTCTTTTCTCTCCTGATTCCTCATTTGGAGGTACAGGAATCTCTGCTTCCCTTGTCCCCACCCCCTTAGCAAGCTGCCTCCATTGGTAAACCTATCTTCTTACAGAAATATTCTTGGTTTTGTGGCTTCCCCACAATTTGCTCTGTTTCCCCTACATTGGCCAGGAGGTGACAAGAAGATCCCATGCAGCCTGTTGCTTCCTGGGATGGATTCAGGTTCTGCTGTATCCTCTTAACAGCTCGGGGGTTGTAGGCAAGCTGCTCTGTCTATTCCTGTCCTTGGAAGGTGGGATCAATGGACCTTTCCCCTTGACTAGGCAGCCACAGAGCACAGCCCAAAGCCAAATTCTTCTGAAAACTGCCCTGTGACTTTGTGGTCATGTGAATGCCCTCCCCCAGGGTGCTGGGAATTAGAAGTGTGCTGGCAGGTGTCAGAGTGGCTGGGCCTTGAAGGGTGGGCCTTCCTGGAGGTGGCGCACCCTCCCCCACAGTGAGATGCACCCCTGTCCCTAGAGCCCAGTGCTCCTGGGAAGCTACAGGTCTAGTTCCTCCTCCACACTCACACTGGGGCTCTGTGCTAGCACCTTAATCCCACCCAGCCTCTGTAGAAGAGAGATGGGTTTACCCATGGGGCTTGCTGGGGCATAGGGGACAGTGGTGATGTAGAGAGTGCAGCACTCAGGAGACACATCTAGAATTAAAAATAATGGGATAGAATTTTTAAAAGGAGAGGGTTGGAAGCAACCTACATGTCCATAGATAGTCAAAGGGATAAAGAAATTGTGTACTCACACACTTACACAGTAGAATATTATTAGCCATGAAAAGGAGTAAAGCACTGATAAACACCACAATGTAGATGAACCTTGAAAACATGATACTGAGTGAGAAAAGCCACAAAAAAACACTTACTGTCTGATTCCATTTATATAAAATGTCCAGAAAGGCAAACCGTAGAGCCGGAGAGTGGATTAATGGTTGCCAGGGGATGGGAGAGGGGGACAGGGGAATGGGGGGAATGGGCAGTGACTGCTAATCAAGATGGAGTTTCTTTCTGGGATGATAGAAATGGACTGGAATTAGATCGAGGTGGTGGTTGCACAACATTGTGAATGTGCTAAATGCCACTGAGTTGTACATGTTAAGTAGTGAACTTTATGTTATGTGAATCTCACCTCAATTTTTTAAAAAAGGGGCATGTGATCTCCTCAGGTCCATGTGAAATCCTGCCATTATCACAGGCAGCAAATGACATCCACTGCCAAGGCTAGTCAGTGGGCAGGTGGCAGGCACGGTTGAGACCCAAGTTTTGTTTCTCCTTCCCTGAGGCTGGTTCTGGTGATTTTGCCTGTGCCTGCAGCAGCTTCAGAGTCTGGGCAAGCTGCCCAGGGTCCCTGGGCTAAGACCAGCCTGCCCTGAGACCTCTGAGCCTCGAACTCCACCCTGCTCTCCCACAGCATGGCTGATAAGAACGGAGCTCTCAAGTGTACCTTCTCAGCGCCCGGCCATAGCACCAGCCTCCTACAGGGCCTGGCCACACTTCGCTCACAGGGCCAGCTCCTGGACGTCGTGCTCACAGTCAGCAGAGAGACCTTCCATGCGCACAAGGTGGTCCTGGCTGCCTGCAGTGACTACTTCAGGTTAGCACAGGCTCAGGGTGTGGGGCTGGAGAGTGCAGGCCCTTTGGAGAGGGGCAAGTTCAGCACCATCCAGGGAGGATGGCTATGAGGGAAGGTGGCTGGTGTTGGCCCAATGGCCAGTAGACCTACTGCTTTTCCCAGATTTGCAACTTAAAACTTTTTTGGGGATATTGCACAGGCAAGAACATACCTGGGGGACAGAGGTGGCCCATGAACACCCAATTAGCAGTTTCTGCCCCAAGGGATGACAGAGCTTGGCCAGATTTCCACTCTGTCTTTATTTGACACCTGTATGTACCAGGTGCTGTGCTGGCCTTGGATCCAGCAGGGAGAAGACTAGCACAAGTCCCTGCCCTAGTGATACCTGTACTCAGGACGAGGGAAAGGAGGGACCCCCGACAGTGGCCCCAGAGTGTGCCAGGTTCTGTTCTAGTCACTGATCCATGCACCCAGCAAGGCCTTGCCCACGTGACAGGCAAGGTCTTGCTGGGTGCATGGATCAGTCTGCTGTGAAGGCCTTTTCCTGGAAGTGCCCTTCTGAGGGTGGTTCTCTGGCCCTGCTTTGCCGGTGGTGGCCAAGGTATCCCTACCACCATCTCACAGAGCCCCACTCCTGGTGTGCACCAGAGGCTGCATCTCTCCCCTGCCCAGTTGCCCTCCGACTGCCCGCCCTGTGGGCTCAATGAGGCCCTTCTGGGGAGCTAGAGAAGCCAAGCCATCTGGGGCGCCGCTTCTATTTTTATTCTGGATTTGGGGTCGGGCAAGCCGCCCCAGCCAGAAATTCCCTTTAAAGGCTCCTTTGCGCTGGTACTGCAGCTGGCGAGGCCTTAAAAGGCAAAGCTCCCTTTCGTCGCCATGACTGCTTCTGCCTTCGACAGGCTGATGGGACTCACAGGGACAAGAAGGGGCAGGGCCCTGGGGCTGGCAAAGCACTGCTCTTGGAAGGGCTATGGCACTGCCTTGTGGAGTGCTGGGCAGTTGTTAGTTGGTGGTCCCATGGCAGCACCTGAGCCTGGCCCGTACTAGGGTGACTGGGTGACGGGTATCTGTTAGGTAAATGGCCAAGGGAAGTTCTGTCCCCTCAGTCAGCTGTTGTGGCTGTCAGAGTTATGAAAGGCCAGTTTGCCTGTGAAAGAACCTTCCCTGCACCATCTTCTAGAACCTCCTAGGAACTCCTAGCAGGCACTGGGATTCTCACCCTTCTTCCTGGTGGAGAGCCCCCCAACAAAGGCTGTGGGGGGCTGTGACCCAGGTTCTATGTCCCAGAGCAGAAAAGCATAGCTGACAGACCTGGAGTCACTCACTAGGAGGTCTTATAGGGGTCTGGGACTCCTGTGGGCCAATCTCAGGGGCTTCCCTGACTACCTGGGCCTTTCTCTAGACACATCAATGACCCCAGTTGGGGTCCTTTAATAGGTACTCCAACCTGGGACCTTTACTCCCTTCCTATTCCAGTGCAGTAGTGGCTAAGACTCAGGCAGGGGAAGGTGGAGCCACCTATTCAGGTGAGTGTGCTGGGGAGGGAGTAGACTCTATGAACTATGGTGTGCATTCCCCTGATGTCCCCCCATTGTATTTCCTGACCTTATTGAGGGACTGGTCCTCATGGCTGGGCACTAAGGTGGAATTGGAGACTTCTCCCTAGAGCCAAAGCTAAGGTTTGGCTTCCTCCTGCAGTACCCTGCCAAGGATACTACCCTGTGATGAGTGGGGGGTGGAGGGGGACCTGGCCCCCACACTCCAAACCAGCCCAGCCCACTGCTGCACACATCTGGGCAGGGTTGGGCAGTGCCCCACCAGAGGGGCAGAGTACAGAGTGCCCATTGGTAGGAAGGTGTGTGACTTGGGGTGGATTAAACTTTTTTTCTTTTCTTTTTGCGTGTCTTTAATGCACACCTGGCCTGCTTTCCCCTAGTGGGCCAAGCCTATGTCTCGGGACCAGGCTATCCCAGTGACCACAATGTCCCTCAATGCCCTGAACCCATATGCTGTGTTTCCAACCCTCAGGGCCATGTTTACAGGTGGCATGAGGGAGGCAAGCCAGGACATCATTGAGCTGAAGGGCTTGTCAGCACGTGGCCTGCGGCACATCATTGACTTTGCCTACAGCGCCGAGGTAACACTGGACCTGGACTGTGTGCAGGATGTGCTGGGTGCAGCTGTGTTCCTGCAGATGCTGCCAGTGGTGGAGCTGTGTGAGGAGTTCCTCAAGGCCGCCATGAGCGTGGAGACCTGCCTGCACATTGGCCATATGGCCACCACCTTCAGCCTGGCCTCACTCAAAGAGTCTGTGGATGCCTTCACCTTCCAGCACTTCCTGCAGATTGCTGCCGAAGAGGACTTCCTGCAGCTGCCACTGGAGCGCCTTGTCTTCTTTCTGCAGAGCAACCGGCTGCAGAGCTGCGCTGAGATTGACCTGTTCCGTGCTGCTGTCCGCTGGTTGCAACATGATCCTTCCCGGCGGCCGCGAGCCAGCCACGTGCTCTGCCATATCCGTTTCCCACTCATGCACTCATCTGACCTGGTGGACAGTGTGCAGACACTGGACCTCATGGTGGAGGATGTGCTGTGCCGTCAGTACCTGCTAGAGGCCTTCAATTACCAGGTGCTGCCCTTTCGGCAGCACGAGATGCAGTCCCCGCGCACAGTTGTGCGCTCTGACGTGCCCTCTTTGGTGGCTTTTGGTGGCACACCCTACACTGACAGTGACCATGCTGTCAGCAGCAAAGTATACCAGCTGCCTGAGCCAGGAGCCCGCCACTTCTGTGAGCTTACAGAGATGGAGGTTGGCTGCAGCCACACGTGCGTGGCTGTGCTGGACAACTTTGTGTACGTGGCCGGGGGTCAGCACCTACAGTACCGAAGCGGTGAGGGCGCAGTGGATACCTGCTACCGCTATGACCCACACCTGAACCAGTGGCTGCGTCTGCAAGCCATGCAGGAGAGCCGTATCCAGTTCCAGCTGAACGCACTATGTGGCATGGTCTATGCCACGGGTGGCCGCAACCGAGCCGGCAGCCTGGCCTCAGTTGAAAGATACTGCCCGAGGCGCAATGAGTGGGGCTATGCCTGCTCACTGAAGCGCCGCACCTGGGGCCATGCAGGTGCCTCAGCTGGGGGCCGCCTCTACATCTCAGGTGGCTATGGCATCTCAGTAGAGGACAAGAAGGCACTGCACTGCTATGATCCTGCAGCCGACCAGTGGGAGTTCAAGGCACCCATGAGTGAGCCCCGAGTGCTGCACGCTATGGTGGGTTCTGGTAGCCGCATCTATGCCCTGGGTGGCCGCATGGACCATGTGGACCGCTGCTTTGATGTGCTGGCTGTGGAGTACTATGTGCCCGAGACTGACCAGTGGACCACTGTGAGCCCCATGAGGGCTGGCCAGTCAGAGGCTGGCTGCTGCCTGTTGGACAGGAAAATCTACGTTGTTGGGGGTTATAATTGGCGCCTCAACAACGTGACAGGCATTGTGCAGGTGTATAACACTGAGACAGATGAGTGGGAGCGTGACCTGCACTTCCCTGAGTCCTTTGCAGGCATTGCCTGTGCTTCAGTCCTGCTGCCTCGTGCTGGGAGCAGGAGGTAGCTCCTAGGACACCTCCTCCTGCCATGACCTGGCTGCATGCTGTTCTTGCCAGAGGCTTGGTGAGCACATGTCCTATGGAAAACCTCATCTCCCCAACCCCAAACCTTTGACCCCCCCCCACCCTGGCTGGCTGTATAGGTACTCTGTGTTGATAAGCCTCCTTCCTAGCGTCCTTTCCTTCCCAAAGCACATCTTGGCTCTCTGCCTGCCCAGGGAGCCTGCCAGTGAGGAGGCTGACATGTTATGGCAGAAAACTTGAGCCTGAGGCAGTTTTCTCATCTGTACAGGGTCCTCACTCAGGGGTGGGAATTGGGAATCAGGAGTGTTGCTGTGCCCTGCTTCTCTCCCATCCCTCAGCCCGGCAGTCTCAGACGTTCAGAGGGCTCATTAGTGTCATTCCAACCAAATTCATGGTATGCCACTCTCCTCCTCCCAAGCTTCTTTTGCTTGTGTGTTTTAAAATAACTGCACCCCACATCTCTGTCATTTGGTCCCCTTGGAGCAGGAGGGGCTTGGAAGCACCCAGCACGAAGTGATGACTAAGGGTAGTTCTGTCTCCTGAATGAGCCCAAGCTGTTGAGTGGGAGGGAGGCCATAGGGAAGGTTCGGCAATTGCCCTTACTCCTGTCCTTGGTCTGAGACCCTCAGGGTGTTTGTTCATTTGCTTTCAGAAGGAAAAACCGCAGCCAGCTCCTGGAGATGGTTTTTATAGGTTCAGGCCTCCCACTGGGCACTGGGCCATGTGGAGGGCCCTAAGGAGAATTGGGCCAATGTCCCTGTCCCACAGATGAAAGAGGATGCTGCTTTAGAATCTTAGTATGTCTGCATTCCACAGGTCTGTTCATGGATTTTTATTTCGTCCACTCTCCAGCTCCATACTCCCCCAGTCCTATGTTCAGGTCCAAGTGCCACCTGGCCCAAGGCTACCAGTGCAGGAAGTCAGGCAGATGGGATCCTTTCTTTTCAAGGGCTTCACAGCATTTCTGGCTGCATTTGTTTTGGTCTCTAAACCTTTTTTCTATTGTTCCATTTTACTTTTTTTTTTTTTAAAGAGGCCAGCACCGCTCTCTTATAAATGGGGTTTGTACCCTTGGGGCAACTTAAAGTGTTTCTCTGCTGCTAACAGACGATTGATGTCATGTCTCTGTGACCCATTTGCTGTGTAAAGAATTAACTTCATACCTTAGCAGAAGTCGTCTCCTAATATTTTCCTTGTATTTAATAAAAATGTTATGGTGAAAGATGGAGCAAGCCCAGTGCTGAGCTTTTGGAGTCTGATAGGTCACAGATTCCTCCTGTCCTCTGGGCATTTGGAGGCCCCTCTCTCAGCTCATCCTTTCCCATCCTTGTAGAAGAGCTAGAAGGGGGGCCCGTCTTTAGCTTAGGGGTGTGAGTGAGGGCAGTGGGAAGTGGAGCTGGGACTACTATTCGGCACTGGTAAGACAGATGGCAAACCCAGTGGCCCCCAGCAACTCTCAAGGCTGTTCCGTGTGCCTTGGTGGTCCAGCCCCCCTGCCACCAGCCAACTCCCAGCCTTAGCAGGTTCTGTCTCCATATGCTCAGGCCTGGGGTACAAGATCAAGTGACTGTGGAGCCCCTCTACCCAGAGACTGCAATGCAGAAAAGAAAGGGAAGGCCTAAACAAAGCATGAAGTCACTGACTGGTGTGGCTGAGTTGGTTGGATGTTGTCCCACAAAGTGAAAGGTTGTCAATTCAATTCCCAGTCAAGGCACATGCCTGGCCTTTAGGTTCAGTCCCCAGTTGGTTTGGGGCCTGTATGAGAAGCAGCTGATCAATGTTTCTCTCCCTCTGTTTCTCCCTCCCTTCCCCTCTCTCTAAAATTAAATAATTAATTAATTAAAAAAAAAGAAAGCATGAAGTTATCACACTTCCATAGGGCCTAAGAGCTTCATGAGTTGCCCCCGGTCCCTGCTTTTGTGGCAGCCTCACTGTGAACCAGGCTGCACATTAGTGGGCAATGCCTGCTGTTCATGTATAGTCTTCTGAGAGAGGAGGCTTCTAGGTCACCCTCAAAAGATACCATAGGCCTGGTGTTCCTGTCTAGCAGCCATAGGGCCCCTGGGGAAGCAGTGTTGAAATAGAAATTTGGTTGGGAATGAGGAAGGAGCCCACACTGCCAGGGGCATTGAAAGGAAAGCGGTGGCCCTTGGGGTCTTACCAAAACATCTTAGCCTCTTCTCACTGCCCTAACCTGAGCTCCCCCAAGAGACCCCTTGTTTGCTGGAGGCACAACCCCTTCAGGGGGGCAGTAAGAAGCCTTCGCCAGCTGCAAGTTCCCCCAGATCAGCTCACACCTCAGAACATCTTGTCCCCAATGAGCTGGCAGGGGTGCCGGCACAGAGTGGAGGGGGTGCTGCTGTATCTAACTGGTTGATTGTGTGTAACCGTTTGGGCTGGTCCATGGAATGTTCTTGGGGGCCCCCTATCCCTTCTTCTCCACCCACCCCCCCCTGGAAGAAAGGAAAATTATTTTTTGTATTGTAAACTTTAAACATGAAAAAGCTGTTTTTAATTTAGCAGAAACTGGCTTGAAACTTTACTTTGTGAACATTTGTGTCCTTCAGAGAAAGGCAGAACATGTGTACATATGCACACAGAGGCTTGCACATACATACACACGTGCTCACACTCAGGTATACCTGCACATATGTGCTTGCTCATCCACAGTTGAACAAATAGCTTGCACACACATCCCTGGCCCAGTCTGGCCATTTCTGTGTGGTACCCTGAAGGGGTCTGCAGCTCATCACCTTATCATTTCCCTTCACCTTTCACCCAGGACAGCATCCACTGTGCATGGGGACCAAGCCTGAGGAAAGCCTGTCTCCTTCCAGATGGCCTGCTTCCCCACCGAGGCCCTGGACTCGGCTGCCGGAGCCTCCCTCTGCACCTGGGCCGGGGCTGTGGGAAAACGCTATCTCTGGGGACAGTGCGATGCAGGCTCGTGAGAGGGAGGCCAAGTGTGACTTCTGGGGCCTCGCATCAAATAAGGGCCAAAGGGGCCTTGAGGGAGCTGTGTGAGGTGGGAATCTGCCCCGGACCTGGCCAGTTTGGAAATCTGCCCCTGGCTTTGTGTCCTGGAATGCAGCTACAGCTCTTCTGTTCTCATGGGCCCTGGAGATTTCACTTCTCATGGTGGAGTCTCTGAGCATGGGTTTTATTAGGGGCACCTGGCTGTGTGTCCCAGGAGGCACTGCCAGGAATGTTTATTGCATAAATGAGAGGTTGGGTGGGAAGGTGGGAGCAGAGCCTCATCCACTCTAGCATCTGTGGGTGCTATCTGTGGACCCCCAAGGGCAGGTGGTCCATGAGTCCATGATCCTCCACAGCTAGACCCCAGCCCAATTCTTGTGGCTGACTCTGCTGTGGTCAGCCTGGCAGCCATTTCTCCTTCCTCACCCACAGAGCGCTGATTTGGTGCCAGCAGCAGTGTGCCCAGCCTCGGGTGGGGGTTAATTTAGGATTTGGCTCAGATTTTCTTGGTAATGCCTTTTGCAGGGGTTGTTTTCAATCTGGGCGAACTTCCCAGCTCTGGGCAGTAAGATTTAAGGGAAGGTCTGGGGTGGGAGTTTCTGGTTATGGGAGAAGCTTTATTGCCCACTTTCATCCTTTAATGCTTTCTATGAGGACATAGGATGCCAGGAGCTTTTGCAGCCATCTTGTGGCCATGAGGAGCATTAAGAGAGGCACAGAGATGCCACCTCTCAGAACCCTGAAATCAAGAGGCTACGAGTCCCACCCTGGAAATTCTGATCTCCAGATTCCTTTTTATGAGAAATCATAATGTCTGTGGTACTTAATATACTTAGTATCTTAAGATACTAGTGGTCAGCTATTTTGATATTTGCAACCCAGACACTTACAAAATTATAATATAAAGGTAACAGACGCCGGGGTTTCCCAATCTTACCATAAGTCAGGGTTTGTGTTTGTTTGTTTGTATGTTTTGTTTTGTTTTTTGCAAATAACAGAAACTGATCTGGTCTACTTCAATAGCAAAAACATGCATTGCAGGGCTGCTGGATTGCTCATAGAAGTGGCAGGAAGGTGGGAAAACCAGGCTCAGAAAATAGCAAGAATCAAGGTGACTGGGCAGCTAGGGTGATCAGCTGAAGTCAGATCAGGCGACTGATTGGTGAAGATGCTTGTACCACCACCACAGAATCCAGATGTCTCAACTGGCAATGCCATCTGTCCTGGCACTCAGCCATAGCCGCCCCTGGAAACTGGATGCTCCTGCCCTGATTGTGTTTCTTTGTATCACTTGCTCCTGAGTGGAAACATCCTATTGGCCTACCCCATGTCTTGTGCCAACCTAGCGGCCTGTGTCCCTGGAAAAGTGAGTACATGAGTGTACTAGTCAGCTGCTGCCACCGTGTAACAACCCAAATCTCAATGGCATACAGAAATAAATGGGTGTTTTTCATGTATCTGTGACTCAGTTGTGGATGCCTATTCTATGCTGCCCTCAGCTGGGCAGCTCTCTTCCAGGTGCAAGGCTTAGGAGTAGCAGGGTGGGGTGAGGTGTAGGGGTGCTCAGCCCTACCTGTCTTCATCCTCGGACCAGCAGGCAGCCAAAATCATGTTCTCCCACAATGGGACTAGAGGACAAGTGGAGTCATGTGAGGCCTCCTGAGGGCCTGGTTTGGAGCTTGCATGCTGATGCTTCTGCCCATGTGCCGTTGGCCAAAGCAAATCACATGGCCAAGTCCAAAATCAGGGCTGGGAAATAATTCTCCTTCTTACAAAGGAAAGATGCACAATGGTGAGGTAAAGGGTAAGAAACAGGAACGGATAGGGAACTGAGGCCCATGGTTTGATCCATCACACTGTTGGCTCTGGGGCTTTTGTTAGTGGGGGGCTGATTTCCCATGGTGGGGACTCCCCAGGCTTGGATAGGGACTCAAACATTGGGCCACCAAAAGAAAAGCCAGTGAGTACCCCCTGAAGGTTGGGAATCCTCTTTTGTCTTATAGGTTGGGATTGTAAATGTCTTGGGCTTTTGGGCATTGGGCAGGGGGTCTGTGCGGGGGAGTTCAGTTGCAACTCAGCCAAGTATCGGCATTGTGTTGCCATTGGATGTTCCCTCTGGTTGTTGCAACAGGAGGAAATGGACTGCTTGCCCTGCCCCGGTCCTGCCATCCCTAGAGCAGCAGTCCCCAACCCTTTTGGCACCAAGGACCATTTCATGGAAGATGATTTTTGCACGGACGGGGTGGGGGTGATGGTTTGGGGATGATTCAAGCACGTAACATTCAAACTCACCTTCTGCTGTGAGGCCCGGTTCCTAAGGGACACCTGCCCTAGAGCCATTCCCCAAGTCCCTGCTTCCCTCAGCTACCAGCCTCTTGCTACTCCGCTTGGCAGTCCTGCTCTGTCTCACCCTCAACCCCACACTCAGCCCTGGGTGGGTGGTCCAGGTACCCACGTCCTCATCTAGCCCCTTCCTGTTCAGTTGTAAGGAGTGAGTACTGTGTCTGGCATTTCTGGCCTCTGTTGACTGGTTCTCCTTTTTGCATCATAGTCAAACCTGGCTCTGGCTTTGCTTTCAAAACTCTGTCTGATGAAGGCCTGGTTTGGAAGTCAAAGACAGGCCCTAGATGGTTTATTCTTTGCCTTCTCAATCCAATGGTCCAAATTTACCTCCATGCAATGGGGGTACCCCAGACCGACTAAGATTCCTTATAAGGCTGTGCAGAAAAGCAAGGCATGAAAACACATCCCGAGGTAGTGTTTGCTTCCCCTAACAGTTATTAAGTGCTGGCAAGGAAGCAGGCGCTAAGCTAAGTGCTTTACTAGCATTATCTATTTAATCTTCCCAAGAATCTGCCATGGTGAGGATCACCACTGTTCCCATTTAGCATGGGAGGACAGCAAAGATCAGAGAGGTGAAGTCACTTTCCTGTTGTCACGCAGCTGGGAGAATCAGCAGGGGCTGGGCCAGGTAGAACACTCAACAGTTTAGGTTTTTATTTAGCTTGTATTTAGAGTCTTTATGTTGAGTAGTGTTAGGGTCTGGATACAGGGGAAAGGGTATTCTAGACAGAAAGCCTGAGCAAAGGCCCTGAGGCAAGATGCCCCAAGGCTGGAGTGGAGGACGTGAGAAAGGGAAGGGTGGAAGATGATGCTGGGGAAACTGGCAAGGAACAAATGGAGCCAGGCAGATCTATGGAGTAGATAAGAGAAAATTAAATCCTGGAGGCAGTAGGAAATGGCTTATAAGGACTCATCTCTTGGCTTACACTTGGATACACTCTGTAACTAAAGTGGAGCTATTCAACATTTGGACACTCCCAGCATCTTTGGGTCAGGACTGGCTGCAGAAGGACCCAGGTCTTGGTGAGCCTAGGGTGAGGAACACAGTTCTCCTCAGGGGTCAGTATGGGTTTTCTGGAAGAGGCATGAATAGGAGTTTCCCAGGCAGAAAATGATTCATTTAACAGACACTTCCTAATTACCTCTCTGTGCCTAGTCTTGTGTTAGCTCTGAGGACCCAGGAAAACAGAATTAACAAATATAATATGAGGCCTTTAACAGATAGAGAATAAGCCTTAAAAGTAGGGAACTGGATATGTCTGTGACCTTTCTGCATCATTTAGGGAACTCTAGCCCTGCAGTGTTTGGGAAGGGTGAATACACTTTCAGTTTTTGATCTCAGCTCAGGGGAGCAGACAGAACCCTGGAAGCTGCTGCCTTCAGAGAGTGGGGTGTTCCCTGGTTGTGGGACACACACAGTGGCACACTTCAGATAGGGCCCTCGGGGAAGGTCTCTCAGAGGAGGGGCCTGAAAGATGAGAAGGTGCCAGCCATGAAAGGATCTGGGGGAAGAGTGGTCTGGGAAGAATCAGCAGTATGTGCAAAGATCTGGAGGTAGAAGAGAAAGGAAGTAAGGGCAGCTGCTGTGAGGGGCCAGAGAGAGGGGCAAGAACCTTGTGGGCAACTAGGAGGAGGGCAGATTTTTTCCTAAGTGCAATGGGCATCATGAGATCCACCCCAGTTTACAAAGACCACGGGCTGCTCCAAGAAGCCCCACCCAGGCCATACTGGGTGGCAGCAGCTTTCTTTGATAAACTAAGAAAGTGAAAATGTCAGGGGTGGGTTCTTCCTGAGTCACCAGATGCCGAGGGCTTGCCCTCCTCAGTGGAGCAGGAGGAAGGCTTGGGTCAAGGTCCAGCCATTGTGCAATGAGTAGGGCTGATGGCTTCCTCTGACTCATCATTAGGGTTTAGGATGGATCTTGTCACTGCTGGGATGAGGGATGAATGAGGGTGAATAGAGCCAGCACTGGTATCTTACCTCTGCTCTGGGGGCAGGGCCTCTTTTTCTGACCTGGTAACCCTGCCATCCCCCAAATCTTGTTTCCACTTTCTGTTCCCTGGAAACCAGCTTCGTGCGGGTGTTTGGAAGTGATCAAGGTAACCAGTGTTCTTTGAGCGCTTATGAGCCAGGCACTTGCCTCATGTTAATCTCATTCAAACCTTACAAAACCCAGAACAGAGAAGGAAGCTGAGCTCTGCTCTCAGATCTGAGTTCTAGTTCTGGGTCTGGCACTTAACTTGCTATGGCAGTTCACATCTGTGTGCTCTGTCTCTATTTCTCCACTCTGTAGGATGCCCAGCCCTGTGCTTGACTCCCAGAAGCTGCAGTCTGAGTTAATGCCAGGGACAGAATAGGGACTTCAAATCAACTTCAGCAAAAAAAAGAGAATAAATTATTGGTTGACATAACTGAAAAGGCAGGGCTGTCTATCTTTGGGCATGGCTGGATCCAGGAGCTCAGATAGTATCTTTCTCTCTCTCTACCTTTGCCTCTGTTCACTCTCTTGGCCTATCTCTCTTCAGGTAGTGACCTCTGACACTGGAGGCTTGTGTTATCTTTCAAATCAGCCACCCAAGCAAAGAGGGTGCTTCTCTCTCCAACATACTGCTGATTCTTCCCAGACCACTCTTCCCCCCGAACCTTTCATGGCTGGCACCTTCTCATCTTTCAGGCCCCTTCTCTGAGAGACCTTCCCTGAGGGCCCTATCTGAAGTGTGCTACTGTGTGTGTCCCACAACCAGGGAACACCCCACTCTCTGAAGGCAGCAGCTTCCAGGGTTCTGTCTGCTCCTCTGAGCTGAGATCAAAAACTGAAAGTGTATTCAAGCAAAAATTCCAGAATTGCATTTCATTGGGCAAATTGAGTCACATGCCTTCCCTGAACCAACGGTGAAGGTCACAGCAATGGGCTCTGCTGATTGTCCAAGACTTTCAACTTGAGAAGAGGTGTTTGTGGGGGAAAGGAATTAGTGAGACCAGGTCCATCCACACTTCTTGGACTGAAAGTCAGAATGAGTGTTCCCTGTTGGGCAGTTGTTTGTTGCCACCCGAAAGGGGGGCAGATGCTTGTTAGGCAAAAATGCTAGAGTCCATGAAAGTTCCCAAAACCACATGAACAAAATAAATGGAGCAGTGGCAGTGCCCAGGACACTTCAATTTAAAATCTATGTATGTATATACATTTAATATGAAAATTTCATTAAATAGTTGGAAAGTGGGACTAAAGTCTATCTGGAAAAAGATAGACTTGTCCCCTTATGATCTCCACTGGTGTTCTCCCTCAGCCATCCCTGGCCCTAGTAAAACACATTTTTGTGTGTGTGTGTGTGCAATTACAGCTGCCTCACACTCCCTTGGCTGCCCTTCCTGGCTTCTCCCTGTCCATGCCCTAGAATCCCTAGGGTATCCTGAATATAAACCTTTGATATTGGTGGTTGGGGTCCTTTTGCTTAGGGAGGAACTGCTGGCTATCAGACAGAACCCCTTTTGCTTCCTTGGGTCATCCCTTTGTCACCTGAGAGACTCTACTGTCCCATTCACTGGGGGGTCTGAGTGGGATTTCTGGACCTTTCCTTTAGCATCCCATGGCAAAAATTAGGATCCTTGAGCAAGGCTGGGCTGGAGAAATTCACAGAAAGGAGGCTGAAGCTCTAGAGTTCTGGGCTTGAGTATCCAGAGAATAGGAACTGGTACAATGTGAGGTGGTAGGAAAGAAAGGTATTAAGGATGTCCAGGTTTTTGGACTGGGGCTGCTCACAAGAGTCAGGCTTCAGTTCAAATGCTCCCCCTTCCCTGATGGTGCTGTTGGTGGGAAGCTTCCTCCTTAACATCACCACTTTCCTGTCAGCCCATCACTGAATTCTTTTTAAGATAAAAAAAAAGTAATTTATTTTCCAGTTTCAGTGGATATACAGTATCATACTAATTTCAGGTGTACAACATAGTGATTAGACATTTATATACCTTATGAAGTGTTTGTACATTCTGATAAGTCCAGACCCAGTGCCACCCAACCCTTCTCCCATCATTGAATTATTTTCCCCGTCACATTTATCTCCATCTGAAACGTTCTCGGGTCAATCTACTCATGGATTATGTCTGACCCCTCCCCCACTGTGCACCCCGTGAGGGCAGGGACCACGTCTGCCTGGCACATTGGCTCTCAATAAATAGTCGTTCAGTCAATGCATGCGGGGATGAGCAACGTCCTGGACTAATCGCAAAGCTGAACTGGCCTGAGCCAAGGCTCAGACTCAGGGTGCTCCCTGTCCTTGGAAGATCTGGCCCCATCCCTGTAAATTAAAGAGGTTTGAGTGTGCCTGGCTCCCTCCAGGAAGATACAGCGCCGGGCCTGCTTTTGGACCCTGCCCAACAGCCAGCGACCGCTGTCCAGCGGGCCAGGAGGAGGCACAATGCGCCTGCGCCGAAATTTCCCTTTGCTTCCCCCTAGGGCCCGACTGAGCTGGCGAGACGTGCGCATGCGCTGTCACCCCCGCGCTGTGCGCCTGTCCTGTGCGCCTGCGTTGCTCTCCGACTGCCGCCACGCCTGCGCACCGCCCGCCGCCCGCGGGCCCGGCTGGCGCCTGCGTGGTGGCACTGGCAAGTGGGGGGGGGGTGAGGAGGTGGAGGAGGAGGAGGAGGAGGAGGCGGCGGCGAGAAGATGGCGACTTCGAGCAATCCGCGGAAATTTAGCGAGAAGATCGCGCTGCACAACCAGAAGCAAGCAGAGGAGACGGCGGCTTTCGAGGAGGTCATGAAGGACCTGAGCCTAACGCGGGCCGCGCGGGTGAGGGGGCTGCCGCGCCCACCCCTCAGGGCCAAGAGGGAGGAGGAGAAGGCGCGTGTCCAGCGCGTGCACGGGGCGGGGGCGCGCGGCGGGGGCGGGGCGCGCGGCGGGGCGGGGCTTGGCCGGGCCAGAGGGGACAGGTGTCCCCACTCTCTGGGCGTCGTGGGCGGAATTTGTGCCCCACATCATCGGCACCTGACGGCGGACAGGTGCCTTCACATCATTACTACCTGGAGGGCCAGGGGCCTCCATGTTATTAGTACATCATTGTTACCTAATGGGGGATAGTTGTCCCAACATCATTGCTACCTGATGAAGATAGGTGCCCCCGCATCATTGCTACCCGGACCAGGGCGGGGGAAGGACAGGTGCTCTCACATCATTGTTACGTGGAGGGTCAGGGACCTCTATATCATTACCACCTGGAGGTAGCAGGTGCCACTAGATTGTAACCTGACAGTGACAGGTGTTTACATATCATTGTTACCTGAGGGGGACAGGTGGCCCCATGTTACTGCTTCCTAGGGGAGACAGGATGACACTGAGCTGTATGAACCGGGTGTCGCTTGAAAGCATCACTGGTACCTGGGGATGAGTGACAGGTGCTCCCACACATCATTGCTACCTGAGGGGACAAGTCACTCCACATTTTGCAACCTGAAGGGATGGGTGTCTACATCATTGGTGTCTGTGCCTCATTTTCTGGGTGTTGGCAGGACATGTGCCCCCACTTGCAGATCTGAGGTGGAATAGACATTTAGGAAACTTGAGGGCAAGGTCAGATGCCCTCCCCTGTGGGGCCCTTAGGGGATCAGGAAGGCAGATGTGCTCAGTCCTGGAGCTTTGAGTGGAGACAGCTGCCTTTTCCCCATGCAGCATATATGGTGGGGACCAGGTGATGTTCCTTCCACTGGGACAAAGGAACAGGGTGGAGGGACAGGTTTCCTCAGGTGGTTGGTTGGGTCTGGTGTGGAGAGGCAGGCCTGGTTACCTGCTAACCTCACCTGAGAAGGCAATGTGGCCCTGGAGCATGGGCTGGGTTGGGGCTGGTGTTGGTGGCCTGGCTTTTTTCCTGGACCTCGGCTTTCTGGCTCTGTGATCACTGCAAAGTACTGAGCTCCTTGGACCTTGTCTTTCTTTGTGAAGTGTGTCTAGCAAGCCTTTCCTTGTGGACGAGGAGGCAAGCGTGCTTTGTGCAGGTGTCGTTAATGTCCTTTGTGTTCCAGCAGAGTGGTGCGACACCCACCCTGCACCTTGGGGCCTCAGAGAGGGTTTGACATCCGCATTGCTGCTCTCTGGGTCTGACTACTGATTTGACCATCCCAAGCAGACCTACCTCTGTGACTTCAGCTTCAGTCTGATTTTTCAAGTCACGTTATTTTTTAAATAGTTGCCTGTTTCTCTGTGAGATTGTGGCATTATAGACTAGAATGTTTGTCTTTGTTTCTGTTCATTTATTTGGCACATACTGGTCAGGTGCTCACCATCAGTCAGGTGCTGCCTGTCCCTGCTCCAGCAGCTCATGTTCTCAGGAAATAGAGGAAGAGATGGTTGATGAATGAATGAAAGTGAGCAACTGGAGTGACACCGTAAGTCAGGGCTTCAGAGGGCAGGAGTGCCTATGTCATATTGTCTCTAGCATGTACTGTGTGCCAGCACACAGTCAGTGTCAAATGTATGTAGTATGACAGGAGGAAGGGGTTGTGTGAAGTTCATGGCTGTCTTCATGATTGGAAATCCTGTTTCTGCCTTGGGGTTGGGCATGGATTATTGTTGTTGAAAAGGTTTCTTTAACAGCCTGTTTATATACTTGTATGCTTGTTTAAAGTGTACAATTCAGTGGTTTTTAGTGTATTTACAGAGTTGCATAACCATCACCATTGTCTAATCCCAAAACATTTTCATCTCCCCCAAAGGAAACCTGGTACTAATGAGCAGTCAGCCCCCGGTTCCACCCTCCCCCCGCCCCTGGCAACCACCAGTCTGCTTTCTGCCTCTATGGATTTACCTAATATGCGGGATCATACACTATGTGACATGTTAGGATTGCCTTCTGTCACTCAGTGTGATGTTTTCAAGGTTCATCCATGTTGAAGCATGAATCAGAAGACTATTTTTTATGGCTGAATAATATTCCATTGTACCATGGACCACCTTTTGATTATCTGTTCATCCGTTAATAGATTTAGAAAATATTTTTAAGACACGGAGACAGCAGTTCTCTTAGCCCTGGTAACCATTTCCCATCTCTTCCCTCCCTCTCTCTGTTGCCTTCCTTTACTTCAGGATTTGAGGAGGTGGGGTGGGCATGGTCTCTGGGCAGAGATGAGCTTATACTGAATTTTAGAGACAGCAGTGTTCTGTGCTGGGAGCGGTTCTGCCCCTCGAGGGGCATATGGCAATGACTGGAGACATTTTGGTTTTGGTTATCATGACTGGGGGTGGGGGTGCTACTGGCACCTGGTGTGTAAAGAACAGGGATGCTGTTCACCACCCCACGGACAGATTACCACAGAGAGCGAATGATCTGGCCCCAGTGTCAGCAGTGCAGAGGACCAAAAACCTTCAGTTTGGAGGAAACTGAGTGGGAAGGGGTGCAACCCTTGTGCCTGGGCAGATAGAGTTGAAAGCTCTGCCCCTACTTTCAGGGCTGGGCCACCTGGGCAGGCTGATGACTTTTCTCTTACCTGGGACCAGGAGGGACAATCTTGCTCCCAGTCCGTTTGGCCATTGCCTGCAAGTGGCATATCTGTAGTGCCTGGTGCAGGTGAGTGAACCCACTTAATGCAGGTTCCCCTCCTGCCCTCGCTCTGTGGCTGCAGCCTTCCCTCACTGCCTCCCTCTGCAGTATGCATTAGGGTTTCACCTGCACATGCTAACAGATGGGGCATGGCCCTGTTGGTAGCTGCTCTTCTCCCATGAATTCTGCAGGACAGCTTGCCCACTGCTGGAGTGAGCAGGGCCACTTGTGTTTCTGTGCGTCTGCTCACAGTTCTCAGTGGTGATGGACATGCCTGCAGTGCTTTTTCCTGTGAAAGACGGTTCAGCATGATGAGTGAATCAATCTGCTACCTTCCTGAGAAATAGGGACGTGAGGGCCAGGTTGGGTGAGGGGACAGGTGTGATGTCAGGGAGACCACTTTCATGTTGAGGGTGTATGAGTGTTTCTTTACCATTCTCAGACTCACATAGTGTGATATGCAGGGAGGGGCTGTGGCACTCTGCTGTGTGACTTTGAGCAGGTTTTTTAACTCTTCAAATCCTCACCTATAAAGGTGAGGTAACGTGTTCATTCCACATAATAACATATTTTTAAAAGATTTTATTTGTTGTCAGAGAGAGAAGGGAGGGAGAAAGAGAGGGAGAGAAACATCAGTTGCTTTCCTCTTGCATGCCCCAAATGGGGACCTGGCCTGCAACCCAGGCATGTGCCCTGACAGGAAATCAAACTGGTGACCTTTTGGTTTGCAGGTCGGCGCTCAACCCGCTGAGCCACACTAGCGAGGGCTAATAACATTTTTGATTGTTCAGCATGTCCCAGGGATTATGTTGGGTGCAATAATGCATCATACAGAGCATACAAGGGCTGTGCTTTTGGGAAGTTGGCGTGGTTTTAACAGGAGAGAATTGCTGCAAATGAACGAAATACAGGCTCTCAGAAGAGGCAGGGCAATGTGGCTTGAGTGGTTGGGAGGGGTGGGCAACACCTGGAGGGTGAGACAGAGCCTCCCCCCGCTCCATGCCAGGCAAGAGTACTCCATGTGTGGGACAAGCAGATGCAGGGCCCTGAGGTGGGGAGGATGTGGCAAGGTTGAGGACAGGTCAGAGGCCAGAGGCCAGAGAGGCTGGCTTGTGGAGAGAGGGTGGGAGAGGTGAAGCTGGAGTGGTGTTGGGAACCCTGGATTCCACCTGGTGGAGGGGTGTTTGTGATGGTGAGAGACCTGAGCTGCTTCTTATTTTTATAACAGCTGTATTGAGATATAATTCCCAACACATTCAACCCACCCATCAAAGTGTACAATGCTATGGTGTTTTAGAACATCTACCATGTTGTGCAACCATTAGCTCTGTCTAGTTCCAGAACATTTCTGTCACTCCAAAAGGAAACCACATTCCCATTAGCAGTCACTCCTCACTACCCTAGCCTCTGGCAACCATTAATCTGCTTTCTGTCTCTATGGATTTGCCTGTTCTGAACATTTCATATCAGTGGAATTATACACCATGTGGGCTTTTGTGTCCGATGACTTTTACCTGACATGTTGTTTCAGGGTTCGTCCATGTTGTGGCATGTTCAGTGCTTTAGTCCTTTTTGTGGCTGAGTAATATTCCATTGTGTGGACAGACCACTTTGTGTTTATCCTTTGTCAGTCAACAGACGTGTGTTGTTTCCACCTTTTGACCATTGTGAATAGTGCTGCTATGATGATTCATGTCCAAGTGCTTGTGTAGATGCAGGCCTTCCTTTCCCTTGGGTGTACACCTAGGAGTGGAGTTGCTGGGTCATATGGTAACTCTCTGTTTAACTATTTGAGGGTGCCTTCTGTCCTGCAAAGATGGGTGTGAGTTGAACTGGCAAGGAGGAAGGCAGCAGACAGTGAGAGGCCACTGCAGTGTCTAGTTTGGGGAGTGGGGTATGGCTTGAGCAGAATCAGTAGATTTTGGTGGTATTTCAGCATCAGAGCTGCCAGGATGTGTGGATAGATTGCATGTGGGGTGTGTTGCCCTCTTGCCCAGGGCTTAGGACACAGGAAGCTATGAGCATCCCAGGGAACAGACCCAGGCCAGAAAAATCCTGTGAATAAAGCAGTCCATATGGCTCAGCCTGGCTACAGCTCTGGCTGCATTGAAAGAACAGGGATGTTCTGGCCATACTCTGTGACAGGGGTAGCTCTGCACAGGCTGGAGGAAAGTGCAGTGGTGGCTCAGGTGAGCTAAGCCTAGAGGCTGCCCCCAGTCCTGGCCCCAGTCCTGGCTTTGGCACCATTTGCCTCTGTGCCGGCTGTTTCAAATGTCTGGTACCATCTGTAGCCTCCATGCATGCAGGACTCTGTGAGCTGCTCTGCTGAGAGGTTGGGGAGCTCTCCCCTGCCCCCAGAAGGCCCCAGCATTTTCCTAATTGTAAGCTGCACACCCTGACCCCTAAAAAGATTTGTCCACATCCTGACCTCCAGAACCTGTGACTGTGCTCTTACTTGGAAAAGAAATCTCTGCAGATATAATTAGGGTAATGATCTCAAGATGTGATCATCCTGGATTTAAAGTGGCCTTAAATCCAATGACTGGCAACCTTATGAAAAGAGGAGAGGACACAGACACAGGGAAAAGGTCATGTAGTGATGATGGCGGAAACTGGGGTGATGCAGCCATGAGCCAAGGATACCTAGGGCCCTAGAAACTGGAAGAGACAAGGAAAAATCCTTCCCTAGAGCCTTCAGAGGGAGTATGGCCCCGCTGACACCTGTATTTTGGACATCTGGTCTCCAGAGCTGTGAGAGAATAAATTGCTGGTGTTTTGCCTAGTCCATGGTCATCTGTAATGGCAAGCCTGGGATACACTTCCTCAGGCTGAGACAGAGCCTGCAGAATCCAGATACCTTGTGGAAACAATCTTTAGATGGTGGGGGCCATCCGTAGGTGTGCACATCTGTCCTCTGGCTGGCTCACAGGTTTTACCATGTTGCCTTTCGAGGCCTAGGTGGACCCTTCATTCAGCCACCACCAGAAACTAGGGACCTCACTCCACACTGGGTTTAACAGTGATGGTGAACAAGTCAGAAAGACAACAGCAGGAGCCAGGGCCCTGGGGCCCATCAGGGACTGACCAAGAGTGTGGCAGGATGTGGTGGGGGCATGGGGTAAAGGTTTGAGGTTGTAACCCTATGGTGAGGGGTCAGGTTTGCCCTCTGCACTCTCAGTTTCTGCCTGGTACCGTGTAGCTTTCACCAAACCTCTATTATTTTTGCTCACTCGCCCTCAGAGAGGAGGGGTTCCCCCTTCTCTGTACATATGGGGAAACTGAGGCCCCAGCTGGGAAGAGGCAAAGCTGATGTTCAGGTCCAGGATGAGCACATGTGATTTGTCCAGAACGAGGAATTAAAAGCACAAACTTGAACCTTCTGTTGCTTGCAGAGCCCTCTTGGACCACTTGGGCCTATTCTTGTAAATAACGTTTTATTAGAACACAGCCATGTCCATTTGCTTACACCTTGTGTATGGCAGAGTTCAACCATTGTGACAGAGACCATGTAGCCTGGAGAGGCAAAAATATGAGTATTTGCCATCTAGCCCGGGGATGTCAAACTCATTTCCACCACGGGCCACATCAGCCTCGCAGTTGCCTTCAAGTGGGCTGAATGTTAATTTTAGGACTGTATAAATATAACTACTCCTTAACAGTTAAGCGAGAGCCTGGTGCTGCCACCAGGTAGAAACAAGGTGCCAGGCTGGATGAAACAAGGTGGAGGACCAGATTTTGGCCCACAGGCCTTGTGTTTGCCCCCTGTGATCTAGCCCTTTACAGAAGGTCAATGGGTCTCACCTGCAGTTTGAGAACCACTGACCTAGAGCAACATGGAAGATTGGGAGGATGGTGGGAATTGCATCTCCTGCTTTCGGGGGCCTCTGAACCATGTAGGCTTCCCCAAGATTCTGCTTCTGTAGGTTTGGTGTTGGGGGCCTGAATTCTGAGTGGGGGTCCAGGACACTGCCATGTGACCCTTGCTAGGAGGCCTGGACCCTGGAGTCACCGTGGCTGTGCCATGTGAAGGTCAGCCTCAGTCAGGGAGTGAGCGGGCTGTTTGGCCCTCGGTTGGTGGCATAGTGGTGGTCATTGTTGGTTCATACAGCCAGAGTGGGTGTTTGCTGTCACTGTCCCCAAACTGGCTGGGGGTACAGTGCCTGGTGACTCTTGTCCATGCAGTGAGCCTTCTGGTCCTGATCAGATTAGTTGTGTTACACTGCCAGGCTGTTCTAGGCATTATGGAAGGCTCCATTGGCCTTTCTCTGCTATTCTCTGCACCAGAAGGTTCCTGGTTTTGGCTCAGGGCCTGTGGCTCTCTTCAGCGCTGCTCCAGTGAGAGGAGGTGATGGCCTCAGGGCCTGGGATTGTTTTTGGCACTGAGGATTTCTTCTTAAACAGGACTGGGAAATGCCATTCAGAGGTCAGGAGTGGGGTCTGGTTTGGGGGGTACTGGCCTGAATACAGTCCTAGGGAAGCATCACAAAGGGGTGTTTCCTGCTGATTCTGTCCTCTGGGAGCACCTGTAATCACCAGGGGACATTTTTGGTTGTAATGACTTGGGTGGAGTGGTGACAAGGGGTACAACTTAACACCCTGCAGTGCCCAGGATGGCCCTACCCCAGAGAACAAGCTGACAGCACTAGCCCTGCAGTGTGCCCCTCCGTGTGCTGGGATTTTGCAGGTGCAGATGGGTGGGTGGAGGTCCCTGATGCCATGAGACATGTGATGACAACCCTAGCAGCTGATGGCATCCTCCCTGGTTTACGGGGGGAGACCAAGGCTCAGAGAGCATTAGAGGGGGAGCTGGGGTTGGACCTAGGCTGGACTAACCCAGTGGCTATTCGTGTTCTCCTGTCCATACTGTTCTGGGAGTTTGCCAGCTGGTTAGGGTGGGCATAGGCTGCTGGAACCCTGTACACTGAGGAACTGTTTAAGGAGCAGGCTGCATGGGCAGAGATCTAGGAGGGAAGTGATTGTGTGGTAGAGGGCCCTGGGACAGACCCTGCATGTGGGTGATGGGGAGCCATGGAGGGTTCCAGTAGGATAGCAACATGAGTGACTAGAGGTGCTAGAGCCCATGTGCATGTACCCAGTGGGTTGTTGCAGTGACCCGGAGGAGGAACCTATTGCTTCCCCCATTGCCCAGATGAGAAGTTGAGGCATGAGAAGTCCCATGGTTCACTGTGTGTGGAGGTGCTGGGTTCAAACCTGTGTCTCAATCTGGGGCTTGTGTATTTTTTAATGCAGCCATGGACAACCATGGCATGCACTGAATTTCAGTTTGAGCTGTTGGTTGAGGACCTTGGAATTTGTCCCTGGTGTTTTACAAACCAGATATGTATTGCGTTCATTCCATGCATGCAAGCAGCCAGGTACAGGGTGGGCACAGCAGCTTGGGGTGGACAACAGTGAGGGAATGCTGATTTGGGGCATTTCGGGGTTAATAATAACAGCATTTATTGGGAGGTGAGAGGAAGAAAGGCAAGATGGGGGCCTCCTGGCTGCGATGGAGGACCTGTAGAGAAAGGAGCAAGGATGAAAGAGTCCCGCCTCACTTTGGAGCTTGTAGGGTGGCACAGCCCTTTGTTTCTGGCCAGGGTGTCTCTGATCTCCTGTTCTCCCCTCCCTCCTGCCACCATGTCCAGCTGGGCCCCTGAGCAGAGGTGGGTACCTTGCTCTGGTGGGGAAGGTCTGTGGTACCACCAGCCAGGTGGGGGCTCATGTTCACAAACAAGGAAGCCACCAAATGCCTCATGGTCCAAGGACCTGGAGAATCAATATTTTATTGTTTGTCAAATGGAAACGAACTGTGGTCAGGGCCTCTTTCTTAGGGAGCTTAGATAGGCATGGAGGATTCTGCAGCACCTGGTGCCTGGCAAGGCCATGTGGCAGGCTTCTTCTTGCTTCCTCCTAGGTGAGTTTAAACCCAGATGTCCCCTCTGGGCTTTGCTGCCTCTACATGAACTGGGAGTCACAGTGGTCTCTACCTCCCTCATTGGACTATGGTGGCACTTAGATAGGTTAACCCATGTAGCATGACCAAAATGGGGCCCTGCGCACAGATGCTCACTGTGCGCTTGCTGCTGAAACTTTGGAGGCACGTGCACTGCCAACACAAGGCAGGCAGCACTCTGTGGGCACTGGGTGGGCGTATGGCAGGCATTCAGCAGGTGCTTTGCAGATGCTCAGTGAGTACACATGTATTCAGCAGGTACTTGGTGGGCATGCAGCAGGCACACATGTGTAGTCAGCAAGCATCCAGCAGGTGTACAGCAGGCACAAGGCTGTAGTCAACAGACATTGAGCAGATGCATAGTGGGCATTTAGCAGACACTAAGTAGACACTGGATGGTGACCTCCCTGTGGACAGCCCTGCTTCTCATTCACTCTGGAATCTCCTTGGTTTCCCTCTACACTGTCAGGTTTTCCCCATAAGCAGCAGGAGTATGGCATGGGGTCCTGTTCTCCATCTGGGAGAGTAAATCAGGTGCTGAGGGCGCAGAGCCAGGTGGAGAGCATGATGGTCTTTGTGGAGCTCAAGTTTGCTAAACCTCAGGGAGAAACTTGGAGTTTATACTGATCATGTGCAGTGTGTGACAGGATGGGGTAGGAGGGGGTGGATAGGCCCGCAAGTGCCCTGGGGAGAACATGAGAAGCATTGGATCTTCCAATGAGGTCCCCCATGAGGTACCCTGAAGAGGCTGGGGTTTGGATAGAAAAGCCTCTCCTTCAGTTGGTATTTATTGAGCACCCATGTTGTGTGGGGCCCTGGGGACTCCCTGCATAACAAGTCAGATGGGGCCCTGCCCTTAGGAGAAACCATAATGGTGGCCAGTTGGTCCCTTGCCATGGCCCTGAGGTCATAGCTCTGAGAGAGAGGAGTGGAGTGGGGGCTTTTGGAGGGAGGTGACATTTGGGCTGAGCCCCTGATGATGAGGGTGAGCCATGGATATGGGGAGTGTGAGGCCAGTTGTGGGGGCAAAATCTGGTTGAGCTCAGTGGGTTATGCCTCATGGGCCCCGTTCTGGGGCAGGGGTGCTCGGTAAGGTTAGGAGCAGGGCCTGACATGAGATGGAGGTTTAGCAAAGATTGTTCCAGCCACCATATAGGGAGAGGCCTGGGGAAACCAAGGAGGGGACTTCGGGGACCTGAGAGGGTGTGGGGCAGGTGTCCCCTGAGGGAGGGTAGCACCAGGGGAATGAATTCGGACTTGGTACAGACCAGAACTTTCTGACTTGGCAGTTCTTTCACCTGAAATTGGCACTCTGATTCCCAGGGTTGTGATCAGGGAGGTTTATATTAAATGGCTTCAACTTTATGGTCCTATACAAGGAAAGGCATTTCTAAAACAGAGAGGCCGCCTCAGGCACTAATTCCATATGTGAAATTCCTCCTTCTCCAAGGTCCCATCCTGATGCTTCTCTGTTCATGGAGGTTTTATCCCAAGTCCGGAGCGTGGTCTTCTGTCCAGAGGGTTGAGTCTACAGCAAAGGACAGACTTTTTTCCTCATTGGCTGTCTAGTGTCTGAGCTCCCCATTTCCAGATACAATCCTTGGAGCTCAGCGGTGCCTGGGGCTCCCTGTCAGGCGAAGAAGATCCTGGGAGCCCTAGCAGGTTGTCCTTCCCTACCAGCTGGGGTTGCGGGGAAGGGCTCTGCCTTGCCTTTTTTTTTTTTTTTTTTTTTTTTTTTAATATAAAAGAAACCATTAATGTCTTAAAACTTTGGTGAAAATTGAAAACAGAAAACTCAAAGTGCTTCCCTTTTCCTCTGGGGAGGTGGGTGAGTGCATGCTAGTTGGTCACTCACCTGGAAGTCTCTGGGAGGCAGAGTGCCCAGGGCTGGTTCTACAGGGCTGCCAGCCCTCAGGCTGGGGGCATGGGGAGGCAGAGTGCACCCCACAGAGACCCAAGAGCTGTCCACACTGCCAGAGACTTGGTGTAGCCTCCGTGCCCATGCCCTCCTGGCTAAAGCCTCTCTCGTGTTGAAGTCAATTTCAGTGTTTCTCAGGTAACTGAAGAGACAGATACCTGCAGCCCTCTTCCATGGGCCCTTCCATACCTGTGAGCATTGCACTGTTTCTGTCCCTCTGTCCTTCCAGTCAGGTGCGGTTTGATAGCTATAATTAGGGCAGGGGCAGCTCATTAAATTGTCACAGAATCAATGCATAGCCTCAGGAGTGATCGATGAGCCCAGCAGCCTCCTTTATGCCCGAAGTGGCAAGCAGCCACTAATTCCTGCTGCTGGCTCAGCAAATGCAGGGAGGAGCCCTGAGCATCTATTACAGGGGGCCTGCTGGGGGCCACTTGTGCCCAAGAACCCACCCTGTGGCCCCTTCCACACGTGGCCAAGTGGATTGTCATTGCAGTTCAAGCCCTGCCTCTGCCAGCTTCCCCCAAATGACTCCTTTCTTTGCCTCAGTTTCTCTCTGTAGAGTTGTTCAGATTAGACAGTGTGCCCTCTTGAAGCACTTAGCCTTGTCCCTGGCCAGCATCAGGGTCCCCATGGGGCAGCATGAGATCAGGGTCTTATCCAGCACACCCAGTGCCATGGCTTGACATGTGACAATTGCCACGACACTATGAATGTCTGTTCAGTATCCTTTTTGGGGAAGTGTTGTATTCGTTTCTTATCACTTTTTCTTTTGAGATAATTTTAGATTTAGCGAAAAGATGCAAAGACAGCATAGACGCTTCGCATAGCCCCTGACTGTGACTATCTCACATGACCAGGGTGGGCTGGTCCAACCAGAACAGCAGTGTCATCACAGTTCTATTAACTAGACTCCAGACTGCATTTGGATTTCCCCAGATGTCCCCTGGTGACCTGTCTGTGGCCTAGGATCATCTCCAGGCTCCCAAATTGCAATAGTCGTCCCTGTCGCAATCCCAGATCCATGATCCTTGCCCAGGGTTTCTGGGTGTCCATGACCCTCAGCCCGCTGAGAGCTACCCAGTCTTTTTGTAGACTGTCCCTCAGGGTATGGCTTGTGTGGCGTTTTCTTAGGATTGGGCCAAGGTGGTTCTTTGGCAGGAATCCCACACAAGTGACATACAAGTTTTCTTTTAATATTTTTTCTTTTTAAAACTGTGGTAAAATATATACAACATTTTAACCATTTTTAAGTGTACAGTTGAGTGGCCTTAAGTACATTCACATTGTTGTGCAACCATCATACCATCCACCTTCAGAACTTTCTCATCCTCCCAAACTGAAACTGTTCCTATTAAACACTAACTCCCCATTTCCTCTCCCCCAGCCTATGGTACCCACCATTCTTCTTTCTGTCTCTGCGGATCTAACTCCTCTAGGGACTTCATATAAGTGGAATCATACAGTATTTTTCCTTGTATGTCTGGCTTATTTCGTGGAGCGTAATGTTCTCAAGGTTCATCCGTATTGTAGCAGGTGTCAGAATTTCCTTCCTTTTTAAGGCTGCATAATATTCCATGTATGCATATATGTATCACATTTTGTTTATTCTCTCATCCTTCAGTGGGCACTTGAGTTGCTTCCATCTTTTGATTATTGTGAATAATGTTGCTGCGAACATGGGTGTGCAGATAGATGAAGATGCTCCTTGACTTAATGTTGGGGTTAAGTTCTGATAAACCCATTGTAAGTTGAAAATAATGCTAAGTCAAAATGCACTTTATACACCTCACCTACTGAACATAGCTTAGCCTAGCCTAAAATGTGCTCAGAGTACTTTACATTAGTCCATAGCTGGGCAAAATCATCATCTAACACAAAGCCTATTTTATAATAAATTATTAAATATCTCTTGTAATTTATTATTTGTATTGCTTTCATAACATCATGTAAAGTAAAAAAATCATAAGTTGGGGACCATCTGTACAAATATCTTTTTGAATCCCTGCTTCCATTTTTTCTTGGTATATACCCAGGAGAGGGATTGCTGGGTCATATGGTAATTCTGTGTTTAATTTTTCAAGGAATCTCTATATTGTTTTCCATAGTATTATAGCTACATTCTCACCAATAGTGTACAAAGGTTCCAATCTCTCCACATCCTTGTCAACAATTGTTATTTTATGTTTTTATTTTTTTTAAATTATAACCATCCTAGAGGTAGTATGTCATGGTTTTGATTTTCATTTCCCTGGTGATGAGTGATGTTGAGCATCTTTTCATGTGCTTATTGGCTGTAAATTTTCTTTGGAGAAATGTTCAAGTTCTTTGCTCATATTTGAATCGCATTGTTTATTTTTGTTGTTGAGTTTTAGTAGTTTTGTATATATTCTGGGTATTAATCCCTTATCAGATATATGATTTGCAAATATTTTCTCATGTTCCATGGGAATGGGGCCTTTTCACTCTGTTGATTGTATCCTTTGATACACAAATGTTTTTAATTTTGACAAAGTCCAGCTTACATATTTTTTCTTTTGTTGACTGTGCTTTTGGTGTTATAGCCAAGAAGTCATTGCCAAATCTCATGTTATGAAGCTTTTTCACTGTATTCTGAGTTTTATAGTTTCAGCTTTTACAGTTTTAGTTACAGTTTTAGCTTTAGGTCTTTGATCCATGATGAGTTAATTTTTATATATGGTATAAGATATTGGTCCAAATTTAGTCTTTTCTTGTGGCTGTCCAGTTTTCCCAGCACCATTTGTTTGAAACAACTGTCTTTTCCCTATTGAATGGTTTTGGCACCCTTGTCAAAAATCACTTGACCATAGACACAAGGGTTGATTTCTGGGCTCTCGGTTCTATTCTGTTGGTCTACATGGCTGTCTTTCATGCCACCACCACAGTGTCTTGATTCCTGTAGCTTTGTAGTAAGTTTAGAAATCAGGAAGTGTGAGTCCTCCAACTTTTTTCTTCCAAAAAGAAGAACAGAAAAGATTGGCCTAGTGCCCTGACTGGTGAGGCTTAGTGGGTTGGGTCATTCCACAATGCGAAAGGTTGCCAGTTCGATTCCCAGTCAGGGGACATGCATAACTTGAGGGTTTAGTCCCTGGTTGGGGGTGTGCAAGAGGCAACCGATTGATGTTTCTCTTGCACATCGATATTTCTCTCTCTCTTTCTCCCTCCCTTCCCCTCTCTCTAAAAATAAAGTCTTAAAAAAAAAAAAAAAAGATTGTCCTGGCTATTCAGGGTCCCTTGAGATCCCATATAAATTTTATGGTGGGTTTTTCTGTTTCTGTGAAAAGCATTGTAGGGATTTTGGTAGAGATTGCATTGACTGTAGATAGCTTTGGGTCATGTTGCCATCTTTACAGTATGAAGTCCTGCTCTCCTCCTCCCAGCTGTGTGACCCTGGGCAAGCACATAATGTGCCTCATCAGTTTAGGCCTGGGCAGGTCCAGGAGTGAGGACTGGACCTGCACACACTTGGTGGTCTGCAGAGGAATTTGTGCCCTGGGGAGCTACTGACTTAGAGGAGAAAGGAGGCTGTCAGAAGCTGGGGCCAGTTCCAGAAAGTTGCCTGGAGGAGAGCTCTGTGGTGGGGGATAGGGAGGGAAATGGTCTTTGGGAGGAGAGGAATGGTGGGCATGAAGACACAAGGCCTGGGGGGATTGTCTGAGGCATAGTTGTGTTACAAGGTGAATCTGGGTAGGGGACAGGTGGCAAATGAGGGAGAACAAGGAATGGAAGCCAGATTCCCACAGGCCCCAGAGAGCCAAGGTGGGAGCTTAGATGTGATCCTGAAGCTGGCTGTAGGGATAGGGAAGAGGAGACCCTGGAATGGCTTTGAGTTTAGGGAGAACTTGAGAAAAGATTGGTCAGAGGCCCTGGCTGGTGTGGCTCAGTGAATTGAGTGCCAGCCTGTGAACCAAAGGGTCGCTGGTTCGATTCCCAGTCAGGGCAAATGCCTGGGTTGTGGGCCAGGTTCCCCGGTGCAGGGCAGGTGAGAGGCAACCACCCATTGATGTTTCTCTTCCCTTCTGTCTAAAAATAAATAAATAAATAAATCTTTAAAAAATTGAATAAAATATCTTTAAAAAAAGATTGGTCAGGGGAGCAAGGAGTCTAGGTGCTGGAGTCATGGGACCTCAGGGGGCTCAGGAGCTGTGATGGAGAGGTGACTGCCAGGCCTGCTATGATGGGGAGGCCTGAGGGAAAAATGGGCATCCCACACCCGGGGTTTCTGGCTGCGACTTAGGGAAGATCTGGCATCTGCCTTCTGCCAGGGCCAGGAGGAGCAGGGGTGCAGGGTGTAGGGTTCAGGAGAGCGAGAGCCTGGTGGGGACTGCTGGATGGAGGAGGGTCCTGTGTGAATCACAGAGGCTACCAGGTGTAGCCAGTGGCACTCAGGGGTTGATGACTGACTTGGCATTCAGGGCCTCCCTAGAGGAGTGACCATAAGAAGCACAGAGAGCTGTTTGAGGAAGTTCAAGTCCAGGGTCAAGGCCAGGGGAGGAGTAGGGGGACAGAGACGAAAGGGGCCCCTTGCAAGAGCAGCCGTGGGTGCCAGGCTGGAGAGGTGCCCTTGTTGACACATATCTGATTGGCGCTGGCTCTGAGCCTTCATGGTGCTGTGAGGTACAAGGGCTGCAGCTGCTTCTGGAGCAGCAGGTGCTGGTGGTGGGACATGGGGGTGGGGCACATTGAGCCCAGTGGTTCCTTGTGTGAGGTTTGCCTGGTGGGGCAGGGAAAGATACACCTGGTGGAGGGCAGAGCATCTGTAGAGGTTTGGCATGGGGGTGATGCACATGAGTAGGTGGTGCCCACGGGGACACAATTGTGGGAGGCTCTGTCTTGGCTTTGTGTTCCTGCAGGTACGTTGGACTTCTTCCTTAAGGTTGTAGTGGGAAGGGTGCAGGGCGTCCCAGCTTTGGGGTGATGAGAAGCAAAGGACAGCTGCTGCTCCTTTCATAATCATCTAGGGGGGAACCGGTGGGGAAGGAGGGAGACACTGGGAGGAAGGATGTCCAGTGCCTGCATAGGGGTGAGAGAGGGTCAGACAGCAGGGTCTGGGGGCCGGCCAGGGGCCATGTCCATGTGAGGCTGTGGGTGGGAATTGGGGTGAACTGGTGAGCTTGTTGACATCCTCCTGGGACCCAGTGGGAAGCTTTGAGTGCACCCATGGGTATGTGTGATCTGAGAGCACACAATCCCTTGGACAGGTGAGTGTCTAGGTCACACCTACCCTGGACGGTCTTACTTGGGCCTGGATGACAACTCATCCCTCCAGATGTCACATCAGGTCCCATCCTGGAATACACTGGGTTCAAGGGTCCCTTCTGCACCTGCTGTGAATGGGCTTTTCGCTCCTCCATTGCCTGTTCCCCACTGCCCCCTCTGCCAGCTCCTCCTACCACGGGGGACCCTGAAAGGGAAGGTAGCCCAGATCACTCTGGCTTAAATCCTTCCTTCCATTGGCTTCTCATCACACTCAGAGTAAGGTCCTGAGAGACTCTGAGCCCTCCTTTCCCCCCATCACTTACTGGTGGGCGGCCTGACCTGATACCCTTGTTCCCCTCCATGCTGGTCCTCTCCCCTCAGCACGCTCACTCTGACCCCAGGGCCTTTGTACTTTCTGGGCCTCCCACCTAGAGTACTCTTCCCAGCTCCAGTGTTACCTCCTTGGCCACCTGGCCTCCCCCTACCTTTCCCCCATTTCCTGCATGGCCTCTCAGGAATCCTCTGCCTTCTTTCTGCATCTACTGCCTGACTCAGTGCCTGGAGCATCATGACCTGTTTATGTTGCGGGCAAGCACGTGAGCTGGCAGAGCTCGTCCCAGGCATGATGGACCTGCTGGCTCCTCCTGCTGCCTCTTTTCCAGCACCCTCGGTCAACTGGCTCCCTGTGTTTCTAGGTATCTACCCAGGCCTTTTGTCCTGCAGTGCCCAGTGGACCATCTCTAGAGGGGATTGGCAAGCTGGGCCAGACACACAGGATTTTCTGGGACTGCTGAGTTGGCAGGGCTCCTGGGCTGTCTTGAGCTATGCCCTTGTATAGGGACTGGGTGTGGGTGTAGTGTATGCTGCGCCTGCCCTCCCCGAAGGAGCCCCTAACTCTTGAGCAAGCCTGTGCCCACCGAGCCTGGCTGCTGACCCTTCTGCCTTTGGCACTGTCCCCTCCCCGGGGCTTTGCAGGCCTCCGGGCATTAGGGAGTCTACTCTGGTGGTGGCCTCTAATGGTTAAATGCTGAACATGCAGCAGTGAATTTTGGGGGGTTTTGGCTCAGGATGAGAGACCTGCATTCTGGGCCTCGCTTGGCCCACATGCAGCCTGCTAGCTCTGCACCTTTCGGTCCCAGTTGGCTCGCTTCCAGGGGTGGGGTTGGGGCTTCCTCCCTTTGGGCTTTGGGTCAAGCCACACAGCTGCTGAGCTGGAACAAGGGGCAGCAGGGACGAGCTGCACTTGGTGGCCCTGGGTCTGCAGCCAGTTGGTAACCTCAGGATGTGCCAGCCCTCTTAGAGCCCAGGCTCAGACTTGGGGTGTGAGGGTACCTATGTTGCCCCAATGCCTGGCGGGCAGGGGAGCTGTGGCCCTGCTCTGGCTAATTAAAAATTACCAGCCAGGAGTCCAGGCCCCAAGTTGTTGGCACTTCTAATGTTTCAGGAGAAGCCAGCAATTTTGATGTTTAAGTTAATCTAAAAAAAAAAAATTAAGTTGGCCACCAGTTTACATTTTTTGAAATGCTCTCAGTCCTCAGGAAGGCCACAGCTGCAGCTTCCACACTGCTGCCTGCCAGGTTGCAGGCTCTGACCTGGACCTGAGGGACCCACCCTAGAGGATGGGTGGCTGTGCCACTCCTGGCACCAGTGCCAGGCAGGTCTGTCCATCCCAGTCTGCCTCTAGAGGGGATGTGCAGTAGCCAAGAAGCCATGTGGCCAAGGGTCTCTGGTCAGCAGTTCATGTTCTTCAGCATACACCTGTGGGGCCATGGTAGCTTCCCAATTAGAGGATACAACTCTAAGGACAGGGACATTGTCCTTGGTGACTGTCCCTCACCCACACTGTTGTCCCACAGGTGGGGGCTCAGAAAGGGATGCTCTGGGTCCTGATCGCCACTCCCCTCCGTGCTGATGTGTACTTGGCCCTCAGCTAGGACCTTGAGGCTGCTTTTCATTTCTTCAGGGTTTTTTTTTAATGTGGTAAAATTCACAAAACATAAAATTTATCATTTTAAAGTACACTTTTCTGTGGGATTTTGCACATTTGTAGTGTTGTAAACTATCACCTCTATCTAGTTCCAGAACATTCCCTTCACCCCAGAGGAGACCCTGTTACCATGATGATCAGTCACTCCCTATCTCTCCTCCCCCAGCGCCTGGCAACCACTAATTTGCTTCCTGTCTCTATGGATTGGCCGGTTCTGGGCACATAATATTAGCGTGGGTTTTGTGTTGGCTTCTTTCATGAGCATTGTGTTTTTGAGGTTTATCCATGTTGTAGCTTGTGTCGGAGCTTCACTCCTTTTTATGGCCAAGTAATATTCCATTGTGGACCGCATTCCATGGATGGACCGCATTGTTTATCCTTCATCCATCGATGGACATTAGGGTTATTTCCACCTTTTTGGTGGCTGTGAACACACACATGCAAGTACTGGTGTGGACGGAGGTCTTCGTTTTATGGGCTTTGCACCGAGGAGTAAGAGTTACTGCATCCTATGGTAGCTCTGTGTTTAAATTGTTTAGGAACTGTTAACCTCTTGGTGTTTCAAACAGGAGCGTGGCATGAGTTGAATTTAATAAAGAAAAGGCAAGGAAGAAGCTTCTGTCAGCAGTATGCAGAGAAGGCTTCCAACAGGAGTTTGGGGAGGAGGTTATAAGGGCATCTTAGTGTGAGATGACACAGGCTGGGACCAGGGTCTTGCAGGTTGAGCTGCTGGGACTTGCTCACAGAAGCAACAAGTGGTTGAAGGAAAAGGAGGGTCTGCAGAGAGCTGGTGATGTTCCGCTGCCTGCCCCCACCTCCTTGGTGCTGCAGTCAGAACCTCCTCCAGTCCACCCTGGGCAGCTCTCTGACCTGACCTCCTTGTGGTCTCCCCTCAGTGTCTACCTGTCCAGACACCCATGCCACTGTTGGTCTTGTCTCCACAAGCCTGTAGTATTCACCTTCCTGGGCCCTTGTCCTTACTTTCTGTTCCTTGGGCTGGAGACAGTTCCTCCACAGTGAGGCCTGTCCAGGGGAATGTCTGTTGGACCATACACAGTTCGTTTGGGGTCCACCTCACCAGGCTGAGAATGTGGTCTAAGGGCAGCAAGGCAGCCTAAGGGCCTGCCTTCCCTGTCCCCAGGCTTGCAGCAGGTGCTACCCAGGGCCCCAGTGGGGCCTTGGGGGCTCAAAGTGGGGCTCTGAGGAGGTGCCTGAGGAGTATAAGGTGGGCTGGGCAGGCCCAGGAACCTGTTTCCCCGACCATGAAATGGCTTTTAGGATTATTATGTAACTATGTCCAAAAATTGGAGCATAAAAGCTATTTTGGGTCCATGGTAATGAGGGCATCTTGCTTTTGTATTATCTTCCCTGGGGCCCTTGCCATTAAGGGCTGGGGGCAGCATTGAAGGAGCTGCTGGTGGGAGATGGTTTCAACACAGGACCTGTGCAAAGCCAGGTGTCAGCCTTCGGATGCTGTGGTCAAAATCATTTCTTTGGCATTGGCCTGAGGCAGTTGTTTGCAAATCGTCCTGCAGCACCTCGGGTCCTGGAGGCTGGTAATGCTGACCCCTTGATATGAGAAAGGTCAGCCTAGCCTCGTTGCCATGTCTGGGATACCACGTCCCCAGGTGGTTCAGGCACCTGTCAGAAACTTGGCCTGCCAATTTCAAGATGGCCAGGCCAGGACACATCACGGCAGTAGCATCTGTGTATGGCTCCCTGTCCAGGCTGAGGGGTCCCTTGCTGGGAGGCATACCCTCCATTTCCCATGAATGGCGTCCTGGATGGTGATTTCTGTATCCAACAGAAATGAGATAGAAAGTTAAACTCAGAAGGTCTTTTCCCCCGGACACAGGCAGAGAGAGATATGTGCTTGCATGCCCCCAAAACCATGTGAAGGCACCGAAGGGTATCTTCAGTCAAGGTAGAGAGCAATGACAAGTTTTAGAGTTTTCTCTTTCTCCCCATGTACAACACACATGGATACACACACCCTGTCCGTCCTGCTGCGCTTCCCTGGAGGCCCACCTAGAGCTGGGGGTACCCCATCCACGTACCTGAATATGCTGGGAAGATGTCTGTGATCCACTGTCCCTATGTGGGATCCCACTCCCTAGCCCCTCCTCTCTGACCTCTGACATCAAGCCTCTGCACTTCAAGCCCTCCCCCTCCTTCCTCAGCTTTGTCCAGCTTGATGTCCCTCCCCATGGCCTCTAGAGAGCCATTCCCATCCTTACAGAACCCCTGGCTGTCTGGATCATCGCATTGGCTTGTTTTGGGGTTCACATCGCTCTCTGTCCTGGAGAGAACAACCTAGGTGTCTGGTCCCAACTTTGAGCTCAGGAGGCTTGCTCACCCCAGTAATGTGGTTTGCCAAGGCCTTTCCTGTGTTCCAAAGAATTCCTCTCCTGCCAGCCACCTTGTCCCCTGCACACTCCAGTGCCCAGCCCCCACTTGGGGACATCCCTAGAAAGGAGGCAGGCTGGTCTTATCCTGGGTCCACTTTTTTCTGCACTGACTCATCTTGGAGATGGTCCAGAAATCACTGAGGTCAGTGTCCCTCCATCCACCTCCTGCTCCTTGGGCAGTGTCCTCACTCTTCCTGGAGTGGAGGCCCTGCCCTGGGCTGATCCTGCAGTGGTTCCAGTTCCTTGCTCTTGCAGGGACATCTTTTTGCATAAATCTGCATTTTAGACATCTCCCTCAGGAGAGTTTCCCAGATGTGGGATTACCAGGCTAGAGAGCGGGAACATATTCAGGCTCTTAATGGACACTGTCAGATGGCTCTGAGGACACTTTGGGCCACCTGCCTCTCAGGATCCTGGTCATTTCTGCTGAGGCTGATGTGTGCTGAGCAGGTCCATGTGCTGGTAGGGCTTCACCCCTCCGCCCCTGGTGACTGTGGAGGAAACAGGCTCAGAAAGGGAGAGCACCGCCCAAGGGGGCCCAGGGCTCCAGGAGAAGTCTGGGACTTTGCCACCATGGGATGGTTCTTAGCATGGGATTGAAGGTGACATAGGATTGGGTGACTGTGATTGAAGAATGCCCCCCCCCAAAAAAAAAAAACAAACAAACAAAAAAAAAAACTCATGTCCACTCAGTACTTACGAACAGGACCTTTGGAAATAGGGGTTTTGCAGATGTCATCAAGTCAACATGAGGTCATCCTGCAGGAAGGTGGGCCCTAAATCCAGTGACTGGTATCCTTACAAGAAGACAGAACAGACACACTGGGAGAAGGCCAAGTGAAGAACCGCGGAGGTGGGCGTTATGTGTCTGTAAGCCCTGGAACGTCATGGACTGCCGGCAGTCACCAGAAGCCAAGAGATAGGCCTGGGACAGACTCTATAGCTTCCAGAAGGAGCCAGCCCTGCCCACACTCTGTCTCAGACATCCACCCTCCAGGCCTGTGACAGAATAAATTTCTGTTGGTTCCAGCTCCCTGGTTTGTGGTCATTTGTTCTGGCAATTCCAGGATATTCACGCAGTGCTGAAGAGTGGGGGATGGGCGGAGAGGGGCTCCAGGGTCAGAGTCCCTCTGGCTCCTGGGGAAGCGCCTCTCCTCCAGTGACCTGCCACCCGAGAGGCTGCCTGAGGATTGGGAGTGTGCAGCCAGAGTGTGCACCATCCTGACACCTGTTTCTCTTTTTTTTTTTTTTCACTAGGCAAGGGACTTGATTAGATTAACCTTGTTCCAAACTTTATTCCCGGGCTTCCTCAGCTTAATTAGTTGCACAGAATGAATTGTGAGCTGTATTGTCCAAGGGATTTGATATCAGAGATCTGATCTTACCAGCTCCAGAAGCCAAGTAACATGAAAATGCAGTCATGGTATAAATGAGCATCCCAAAGTCCCTTTTTCAAGCCTGATCATCTTTAGAAGTTGACTTGGTTCTGTTTGTCTCATTCTTGGAAGCTCTTCTCGCCAAAAGTGTCCCAGCTATGCCATCCCTCCATAGCCTCCTGCTGTGGTGCCAGGACAGGCAGCCCCTGGGAGGCCTGGAGAGCTTCTGGAGGTCTCAGGGGAAACTGCGTGCCCTTGGCTATTCAGATGGGGTCGTGCTGTGTGCTGGGGTCAGCCACCTGCTTCAGGGGATGCTGGCCAGCAGTGAGCATACTCAGTCATACTGTGGGAACCAGGTGCTCAGACAGATGGGATGAGGTTGGCACTCAAGTGCTGGTCATCTTGTGCCATGCATGGCAGCCAGTTTCTTCTCCTAAGGACATGACATGGAACCAGAGTAAAAAAGTCGCAGCAGTAGGGCTACCACCAGATGACAACAAACGGGAGTCCACTCTTCCAGTTGGCCTTGCTGGTGTCTCTGAGCTTTGCCTTTGGGCTGAGTGTGGACCTTGCAAAACACTACCCTCTGCTTTTCAGTCAGGGCCCTTCACCGTCTCCCAGACCAGCCAAGGCTTGTACAGGCCAGGGGTGGGACCCTCTGCTGCGTAGCCCCCTTTGGACCTGATGGTGACATGCTGAGGCCCCACAGTCAACACGTGGATGAGCAGGTGAGGGGAAATCACACTGCTCACAACATCCCTCCCGACCCTGTGCTTGTGGTATCCAGATGCAGGCCAGAGGGAGGTGTGCAGCCAGGCTGCCCTATCTACCCAGTGAGGCCCCACATCTCCGTTGCTGCTCCACCCAGTGCACCCAGGATGTTGGGGTGCAGTTGGCTTAAGGTTAGGAAGATTACTCCCAATGAGCTTTCAGGGAGGTATGTTGTAGGGACCAGCCCTTGGCAGCTCCCAATGTGCTAAGGATCCCTGCCTGGCAAGTCCACTCTAGGGTCATCAGCTCCTGGGTCTGTGGCCAGGCCCTGTGCTCTCCTGGTCTGGGCTTCAGCATTGTCCTCCCTCCCGCTTTGCAGTAACTGTCCATCAGATTTGGCCTGGCCTCAATCTCCCCCCTTCTTCCTGGGCCTCCACTTCTGCCTAGACCCTGACTAGCTCGTTCTTTATCCTGGAGTGTCAGCTTGATGGTCCCTGTTGTCAGCTCTCCCCAGCTGTCTAACCTCAGATGCTTAAAACAACAAATTTACTCTCTTACAGTTCTGGAGACTAGAGTCTGAGATCAGGGTGTGGGCAGGGTTGGGTCTTTTTGGGGGCCCTGAAGTAGAGTCCGTCCTAGGCCTTGCTTATATCTGTATCACCTCAATTTCTGCTTCCATCCCTGTCTGTCTCTGTTCTTATAAGGGTACTAGTCATTGGATTTAGGGATTTGGGGGGTACCTCCCTAAATCTGGGATGACCCTTAACTAATTACATCTGCGAACTCTCCATTCTCAAACAAGGTCACATTCTGAGATTTCAAGTCAACATGAATTTTGGGGGATACTGGTCAGGTCCACACAGGGGCTGAACTGCTTCACCCGCTGTTCTAGCTCCATCCCACAGCCTTGCAGTCACCTGTGGTGTTCTTCAGGTGTTCCCACCCATTTCCTAGCCCATGATCCCAGTGAGTTGGCATGTCACTTTACATTTGGGGAACTGATGCTGGAAAGGCTGTCCGTAATTTTCCTTCCCTCTGCCACCCAGCAGCCCCAGGGGAGTGTACTCCCTTACCTCACTGACTCTTGGGCTCTCCAAGACCAGGTACAAGAAGGCCCCTCCCCACAGGCCACTCTGCACCCTGGGGACTCCAGCTGGGAGAGTCCTGGGATTCCTGGTCAGGCTGGCTGTGGGGTGACTCTGGGTTTCCCAGCTGTGGATGGTCACTTCCTGGGGTGGGCGCTGGTCCTAGAGGTACCCAGGGAGGCCTGGTGGACAGGGTCCCAGCCATCAGGGCTCACTGGCCCCCTGGATAGACACAGGCAGGCAGCATATCCCAGAGCAGGTGCTGTGGTCTGAATTGTGTCTCCATGGACAAGTTCACATCTGGAAGCCCTTATCCCCAACTTGGTTACATGTGGAGATGGGGCCTTCGAGAGGGTGATTAAGGTGAAATGAGGTCAGAAGGTTGGGGTCCTGATCGGTATGACTGGTACCCTAATGAGAAGAGGAAGAGGAGAGGGTCCTCTTCACAGATACCCAAGGAAAGACCATGTGAGGACATGGTGAGAAGGTGGACATCAGCAACCCAATAAGAGGGCCCTCACCAGAACCCCACCCTGCCAGCATCTTGGTGTCAGGCTCCTGTCCTCCAGAGCCGTGAGAAATAAGTGTCTGTTGTTTAAGCTGCCCACTCTGTGGTTCTTTGTTACAGCAGCCGGAGCTAAGATAGTTGTTTTGGAAGTAGGGGTCAGGGAAGGCTTCCTGAGGAGGAGTATGAGCTGAAACTCAGGTGATGAGGAGCTCCGTGGAAAGTTCTGGAAACGTATGGGGTGAGTGTTAGGATCTGAAGGCAGAAGGAAGGGCTTTGTGGGAAGTTGGATTTGCTAGGAAAAGAGTCTGGTTTGTGACAGGCCTCTCCTGTCACTGTGCAGCCTCAGGGCAAGTCTATTGTCCCTCAGTGTCTCAGTTTCCCTGCTTGTAAAAGAGAGGAGAAGCCAGGTCTTCCCCCTGAGCGCTGCCGCAAGGCCCCACTCAGCATGGGCGCCCAGGTGGCTGGCGGGGCTGGGGTCTCATTTTCTGGGAGAGAGGCCCCCATGAGCCAGCTGTGCTGAGCTCAGACCCCGAGGGATCCTTCACACATCCCAGCCGGAAGGTCTGTGCTCAACAACCACACCAACAGGGAAACAAATGTGCTCCCAGTGGACCCTCTGATTCAGCCGGGGCTGGGAACTTGGCAGGGAGCACAGAGCCTGATTAAAGGCATTCCGAGGCGCACTCGGTGTTTGTGTATCTGGTTCTGTATTTACACTTTGGGAACGAATGAGGAGGCAGCTGGGGAGTGTCTCACTCAGCCGGGGGGCTGGGTGATTCAGCCTGGAATCCTGCTGGCCACAAGCCTGTGACGCTTTCATTCATTCCCTCATTCATTCATTACTCCCTTTCTTGCTAAGCAGATGTGTGATGCAAGACTCCAATGTCTCCGGCAAGCTTCAAGTGGTTGGCTGGGCTCTCCTCACCGTGGAGCCCCCGTGGTTGGCGTGGGGGCTGGCTGTGAGGTGGGAGCGGGGCAGCAATAACATTAATAAGAATTAACACAAAATGGACCAAAGACCTAAATGTAGGAGCTGAATCTATAAAAATCTTAGAAGGAAGCATAGGTGTAATTCTTTCTGGCCTTAGATTAGGCAATGGATTTTTAGATATGACACTAAAAGCATAAGTAACGAAAGAAAATAGATTAATTGGACCTATTGACATTAAAAATGTGTGCATCAAAAGACTATCAAGAAAATTAAAAGAACTTATAGAATGGGCCCTGGCTGGCATAGCTCAGTGGATTGAGTGCAGGCTACAAACCAAAGGGTTGATGATTTGATTCCCAGTCAGAGCTCATGCCTGGGTTGCAGGCCAGGTCCCCAATGGGGGGCCACGTGAGAGGCAACCGTATTGATATTTCTCTCTCTCTCTTCTTCCCTTCCACTCTCTAAAAATAAATAAATAAAATCTTAAAAAAAAGAACTCATAGAATGGAAGAAAATATTTGTGAACCATATAGCTGATGAAGGATTAATACGCAGAATATATAAAGAACTCTTATGACTCAACATGAGAAAGATGGGAGCGGGCAGAGGGAGACTAAATGGATTGGGTAAATTACAGTAAAGATTAAATTTAAAAAAAGAAAAGCAAAAGACATATAAAGCCAGTTTAAAAATGGGTAAAGGGCTTGACAGACGTTTCTCCAAAGGTGATACACAGATGGTCAACAAGCCATGAAAAGGGGTTCAGTCACTAGTTACCAGGGAAATGCCAGTGAAATCCACAATGAGATACTGTGTCACACCCATCGGGATGGCTGCTGTCAAAACAACAGAAACCAACAAGTATTAGAGCCCTTATGCATTGCTGGTAGGAATGTAAAATGGTGCAGCCTCCGTGGAAAACAGTATGGCTGTTCCTCAAAATCAATTACAAGAGTTACCATATGACCTAGTCATTCCACTCTTAGGGATATACCTGGAGATTTGAACAGGGACTCACACAGATACTTGTACACCAATGTCCATAGCAGCACTGTTCACAATTTCCAAAAGATGGAAACAGCTGAAGGGTCCATCAGTAGGTGAAAGGTAAACACAATGTATGTGGTCTGGCCACACAAGGGAACATTATTCAGCCATGAAAAGGAGTGAAGCACTGACACAGGCTACAACAAGGAGATGAACTAGAAAACGTCATGCTGAGTGATAGAAGGCAGACACAAAAGGCCACATAATGTGTGAGTCCATCTATGTGAAAGGTGCAGAACAGGTAAAGCCACAGAGACAGAAAGAAGCTTAGTGGTTGTCAGGGGTGAGGGGAGGTGGGGAGTGACTGATAATGGGGATGGGGTCTCCTTTTGGGGTGACAGAATGTTCTGGAACTAGGTAGAGGTGATGGTTGCACAACATTGTGAACATACTAGATGACATTGCATGGTATGTATTAAAATGGTTTGTTTTATGTTACGGGAATTTGGCTTTGATAAAAAAGTTTAAAACAAGAAAAGCTGTCTCAGGCCTCCCTAGTTGGGCACCTGCAAGCGCAGCCACCTCCCCCAGAGTCCAGGTTTCCAGTCCTTCCCAGTGTGTAAAGTGAGGCATGGGAAGAGACAGTATGGCCCACGGACATGTGACATGAGTTGTCACTGCTTTCTCTTGCAGCCACAGGATGGAGTCTTGAGGAGTTCCAAGTCAGAGCTGGTAGCCCTCGGCCCTCTTCTCCTTGGAATGACTCTGCCCAGAGTGTTTGGTGCTGTCCTCTGTAGCCTCAGAGAGATGTCCACAGCTGTGCACATGTCACTTCCACTGAGCAGTGGCGGGGAGGGCCCACTGTGGGGAATGGAGCCTGGGAGGGGCTGTCTGCCCTCCTCGAACTCACCACCTGCTGCTCAGGCTGAAACTAGAGCAAGCCTGTGAAGGAACCTGGAGAAACACAGCCAGGCAAACTGGATGCACATGCCTGCCAGAGAATGGTGGCCCTGGAAAACCCACTGGTGGCTTTACAAGACTCAGAATTAGATTTTTTCAAGAGCTCTTGGGGCTCCCTGCCTGTACCCCAGTGGCTGCTGGAACACTTGGAGAACCTGGTGAAGCCCAAGTCTTTCCCTCCCAGGGACACCCCCAAAGGTGCCTTGGGCCAGGGTGTGCAAATCCTCACACCCCAAGTCCTGGTTAGTGCTTGGTCCCAGAAGCATCATGTGCTTGAGCTGGCTGGGGAACTGTGTGTGCTCTTTGCTTCCCTCTCATGGCTGGTTTTCAGGTTGGGCCCCAGACTGAGGCACATGCTGCCTCTGCACTAGGACAACCATCTGTTCTTCCTTGTGCCTCAGTTTCCTCAAGGTTGGGTTTAACGGTCCCATGTGGGCAGAAGTTGAATGTGGTTCCTGCCTGGGGATCCTCAGCACATCCAACTCCTCCTCTTGTGCCCAACGTCACTTGTCGCTTATTCCCCGAGTGTGCTGAGCTCTTTCATTATGCCAGGGTCCTTAAGGGGATGACAGTCTGATAGGAGAAGACAGACAGACAGACCTTGGTTGGGTGGTTTTGGACAGTAAGCTGAGGGGGAGGGGACCCTGTGGGGGCGAGGTGCTCAGTGTTGGGCTAGCCTAGTGGAAGAGCTTCATGGCGGAGGCAGCATCAGAGCAAAGGCCTCAAGGTGGCGACCATCTCAGTTGGTGCAGCCTGGTGGTCAGGAAGAGCAAAGGTCCAAACTGAAGCCTTTGTGTGAGAGGGGGAAGCTGAGTCCTGCTCAGAACACATGACTTCTCCCTGGTCCATCCTAGCTTTGCAGGACAGCTCAGCCTTCAGCACACTGGCTGTCCTTAAGCTCATTAGAAGGCTCACCATTTGCCATGGAGATTGCTGATGGGCCTGGGAGGGGCTGGCAGTGGGGCTGTCACTGCATCCTGTTGGCACTGGGATATGGGGGGAAGGGAGTGAGCACTGGGTACTGCCCCGGAGGAGTGGCTGCCTGTCATACCACATCTTGCCAGGGCCATTGGCACCTGTTCCCTGCCTGTGTCCCCACCTTGCTCAGCCCTGTGGATGCTGCCAGGATGAGCGGACGGGAATGTGCCCAGCAGGGGTGTGGGCACTAACAGAAGTTGGGGAAGGACACTTTGCTGGGTGATCCCACCCCTGTGGCTAGAAAAGCTGCCATTACACAAGGCTCTCTGCAGGAGAGTGGGTGTTGGGCGGGGACACTGGAGAAGGACATGGTGCCTGGTGGGGCTTGGGCACAGGATGTCTCGGGGGTGGGGGTGGTAAGAGGCCCTGCCTGGAAACAAAGGGGCCCAGGGCTGAGGTGAGGAAACTGGAGGGGAAAACTGGGCCAGAAGGGGGCCTCGACCCTATTCTTGAGAGATGGAAGCAGGGTAGGCTTCTGCCACGTGACTCAGACACAAGGAGGGTATGAGGTGGGTCTTGAGTCTGAGCTGACCTGCATCAGGAAGGGGTGGGGGCTCTGGCCTGTTTGTCTCATGACGGTGGGGAGGGACACAGTGGATTGTTCCTGTTAGAGACAGACCTGGGCTGGGCCCCTCAGATGCTGAGAACCACCTGGGCAGGAACTGAGCGAGGTCAGCCTCTCTCCCGGCTCCATATAGCTTGCAGGAAACAGCTGTTTACCTGGGTGAGGTGCTCTGCTGGGCAGGTGGCCAGTTCCCGGGCTTCACTTTCCCTCCAGTGTCCAAGGCCCCCCAGGAAGCTGGACTGTCATTGGGGAGCGGGTGGTGTGGGCGGCCAGCTGATGGAGGCTGCCAGGAGCTATTTGTGAGGGATCACAAGTGTCCTTGTTGTGTATACAGAGTCGACCCTAGCAACAGCCCCAGCCAGGAGAGCAACACCATCCCTTCCTGCATGCCCAGCCACCGCCCCTCATTCATGACGCCTGCCTCCCATTGTGGTGTGATGGGCTGCAGGCTGTGCTGCCTGGGTCAGGGCATCTGCTGTCGTTCCCGAAAAGTGGAATCAGCTGCTTGAGAGAAAAGAGGCACATGCCAGGCCAGGTCAGAGGCAGCTGTTGCCGGTCAGGGAGCCCTGAGCTCCTGGTTCAGAGGGGTGATGAGTCCCCAGTTGAATGATGGGCAGAGGACTTTGCAGCAATTCAGTCAGCCCAGATGAGAGAGCTGGGCTCAACCCTGGTGAGGCAGAGGGACAGGTAGAAAGATCCCGGAGGCTTGGACAGGACTCTTGAACTCAGGCAGGGTCTGGCAGACCTGCTAGTCCTGTGTGTGCTGCCGGCGAGGTCCACATCCTGCACTTTGAAAGCTAGTGCTACGCTTCTGAGCTGGCCCCTCTGATTCAGGCTATTGGAAAGAAGATTTCTCTTGTGTCCGGGCGTCAATTCACAGCCTCTGGCTTGCTCCCCAGTAACAAAGCCTTTGGCCATGATGAGAAATGGCTCCCTTGGGTGGGTGAGGGGCCTCCTCCTCACGCTGCAGTCTCCAGGCCTGTTCTGTACTCTTGCTCATTCACAAACCTGCTGTGTTAGCCAGCAAAGAAGGCTCCCCTAAGTTCACAAAGCCCTGGGAAGGACCTCCCAGGGCACCTTGAGTTTCTGAATCTGCCATTTTGGGTGGAGGGACACCTGGCTCCTTTGAGAGGGTCTCACACCCTCTGTGACTGGTGCCACTGATCTCACCATTGAGTCCCTTCCAGGTTCTTGGGGGTGGCACTCTGTGGGGTGTGCTAGAGAGGGCTCCCCAGCTCCCTCTGCAGTTGCTGATTTCTCTTTTGCAGCTCCAGCTCCAGAAGTCACAGTATCTGCAGCTGGGCCCAAGCCGTGGCCAGTACTATGGCGGGTCCCTGCCCAATGTGAACCAGATTGGGAGTGGCACTGTGGATCTGCCCTTCCAGGTGAGCAACACCCTACACCCCCTTCACATGCTCCCTCCCTAGCAGAGCTTTCCTTGGCCTCCCACTTGGGACACATCCACTCTGGGCAAGCGTGTGTGTGTGATGGCTGCTGCAGACAGCTGGGGTCAGCAGACAATTGCCACAGCCCTCCCGCCCCACACCTGCCTATTCCTTTCCTGTCCCTGGAATGGCCTGGCCAGGCCTCACCCAGATCCCCCTAGCCAGTTCCCTGTCAGCATCAGCAGACCCTGCAGCGAGGCCTTAGTCTGGCCTCAAGCATTTCAGCAGCCACTACACCTGTTGGCCGGCTGTGCGGCAGCGGGAACCGCTTAGGGCCTCTGGGGCTTGGCTCCATCAGCCTCACTAATCCGCAAGCCCAGCGGTTCTCAGAAGGAGGCCCCGAGGCCTGACCCCACTTGTCTGCAAACGTTTCTTGGCAGAGACCCACATAGCATGGCTCCCGCAGGCCACAGAGCCGCCATGCACATCCTTATCATAAATAGCAGGAGATAAGTCTCACCACCTGGGCACAGTGCCAGCCTCTTTCCCTGGTCTGCAGGTGGAAGCAGAGGCAAGGTGGTCTGGGGTGCTGGCGCTGAGAGCTAGGCCACCCCCAGCAAGCATGGTGTGTGTTCCACAGGGACAAGTTCATGGTCTGCCACACTTCTGTCCCACTGCTGAGACAGGGCCCAGAAACAATCATATCTGTTCACATGCTGATAGGCCAGGTGCAACCCAGGCTGGTCCCTCAAGGAGCTCAGCCCCCACACGAGTAACCCCCATCTGCTAGTCCTCCCATGGTACTGCCACTGGGATGCAGCAGACTACTGGCCAGGGTCCCCCAGGCTGGCTCAGGGTCTGCTCAGCTCAGCTTTGGCCCTGGGGCATGGCCCTCCTCGGACAGCTCCTCATTGGAACAGGTGCCTGGGGCTGTCAAGCTGACCTTTCATCAGGGCACTTCTGAGTTGGGGTTCTCCCCCCTCCCCTCACTCTCCCCTTCCTCTGTCTTCCTGTTCCCTCCTCCCTGGAGGAGGGCATCTCTGGACACCCTGAGCTTGCCCTGCCTGGGCCAGCATGGAGCCCCTAGGGCTGAGGCCACAGGGGCCTGCTGGGGCTGCAGGGGACCAGGTGAGGTCAGAGCATCTCAGAGTCTTGGTTCTTTGCATTTCCAGCCCAGCGGATTTCTGGGGGATGCCCTGGCAGCAGCTCCTGTCTCTCTGGTAAATGAGCCCCTGGGCTGAGGCTTTTGGTGTCCCCAGGGTGGCTGCCCTCCTGGCCTGGTGGGAGGTGTCTGTCTGACAAACAAAAACCAATCTGCTCTGTACCCCCATGTCTGGAGAAGTCTGTGTGGTCATGTGGAGAGACCCCAACCCAAGAATTCGAGCATGCGCACCAATGCTTCATGGTCATTCCTGTACCACATGCACATGTGCGTGCACGGATCCTAGATGCAGCCTGGTGAGCTGGGCTGTAGCCAGCTGAGCATCTCTCTGCCTCTGGCTCTGCTTCAGCTGCCTCAATTTTCCCTCCGCTTTCCAAGCATATCTAAGAGGAGGAAAGTGGCCCCTACCCTCTGGTGTCCCTGATGGATAGCAAGGTTCCCTCCCTCTCTTAGTCATAGCCATCTCCCAAATGGCAGGGTGCTTGGTGGGTCAGAGAGAGACAGGGGTCTTAGATACTGGAAGAGCAGCCAGCCCTGAATGTCAGGCGAAGTGTTTGGACACATGGGGAAGAGCAGGTTTCCAGCCATGGCAGAAGGAAATCACTTTTTACCCCGCTTCCCAGAGAAGACAAGAGGACCCAAGGACCAGATGGCCATACAGGGGGACAGGCTGTGTCCAGAGCTGACTGAGGCTGCCAGTCTTGCTGTAGTCAGATGGCAAGGACCCCTAGGGTGCCAGGGATGGCAGAGAGCAGGTTCCTGGGGGTCCCAGGGTTATGGAGCTGGGAGAAGGATCAGGGCTTGGCTGGAGGTGCCTCTTGCCAGCCCCAGGTACTAGAAGGAAGCCCTAACCTGCCAACCATGGGCCAGGGCCCCCGGAAAATGGCTTGGCTTATAGTGGTGCTGGAATATGGTAGGGGAGGGCTCTGGAGGCTCTAGGTTGAAAACAGCCCCAGGCTAAACAAGGAGCCTCCAGGGAGCCAGCACTTGGCCAGGTGGGCCCCTCAACATCCTCGGCTAGAAGCCCCGGGCTGTCTCTTGGCAGCCCCTCCAGGGATGACGTAGGTGGGAAGAGAAGGCCAGCCAGGCCCGAGAGAGAAGGCGGAGGCCTGTCTGCACCTGGTGAGGCTGAGCGGGGGAGGGTGCTGCTCAGGCCATCTGCACCCCTGGCACCCTGGCTGGCATCGGCCCTGAGCTTGTGCAGCTCTGCCTGGCCCGTGCATGTTGGCCTCACTGCACGCCTGCCACAGTGGCGCCTGGGGTCTGCAGCTCACCCCCATGGCCACAGTGCTCGGAGGCTGGGCTCTGTTTGCAGGAGGAAACCTGTCCAGGTTGCCTCATGGTGGCTGAGAGTGTCTTGGCAGTTGGGGGACCCTGAAGTCAGATCCTGGGGGCAGGCTACAGCTGATAACCATTTTGGGTTTCTCTCATTTTTTTCCATCTCTTTCTCCCTATGCTGGCTCTCACGCCTCCCCCAGACACCCTTCCAGTCCTCAGGCCTGGACACCAGCCGGACTACCCGGCACCATGGGCTGGTAGACAGAGTGTACCGGGAACGCGGCCGGCTTGGCTCCCCACACCGCCGGCCCCTGTCGGTGGACAAACATGGACGGCAGATATCCTTTTCACAGAGGACTTGGGTGGGAGGGCTGGGCCCTGTTGGTGACTGCAGGACCCCAAGTTCATCTAACTAATGAAGCTACCAGCTCTGAGGATGGATCGGGGCCTCCCCAGTGGACTTCCCAGTGGACTTCCCAGAGAAGGCAGTGAGGCAAGCTGAAGAGCCTGTGGCTAGATGGGGACTGAGGGACACAGGGAACAAGGATGAAGAGGTGGCTACTGAAGCATGCAGCCTGTGGTGAGAGTTGGGGAAGGTGACACTGAATCACATTGCACTTAGACTCCCAGCTGGACAGTGGGGCCTAGGAAGGCTGTAAGCAGGGTGACCACACATCAAGGCCATGTTGGTGGACCTCTCCCAAGGCCACGTGGAGGACAGACCAGCCAAGGCAGTGGGACTGAGGGGTCTGAGCCAGACCCAGACAGATCCAAGGGAGACTCCATCTGAACACACAAAACTCCCGTCTGCACCTCAGCCAAGCAGAGAGATGGTCAGGAGTCCCCCCCAACTCAGCCACCTCTTGGTGCTCAGCCAGCCAGCCCCACCCCCCAGAGTCTAAGTGCTGCTCTGGGACCCCCTGCTTTCTAGAACAGAGAAGCCTGTTCTTTGCTAGTTCTCATTTCCGTGACTGGGGGAGTCTGACCAGCTGGGCCCCAGACGGAGCCCGCAGGCCCCAAGATCCGCCCATCAGCCGAGAATTAAGAGTCATGACCTGGGTCATCTGAATTAGACTCCCTGCCGCCCCTGTGGGCCCCGGTTTCATGGCTGAGGCCCCTCTTGGAAGGGGTGCAGCCCGCACGTGCGCTTGCAGGGGGTGAGTGCTGAGTGCTAGGTGGATAGGGCTGCCCCTGGGGCCACTCACAGCCAGGAAGGAAAGAGCCCCCCCTTCCCGCCCTGCGGCCCCAGCTGTTTGCAGGCTCCCAGTAGCCTGGCCACCAGGTTTCTGGACTAGGGTGGGGCATGAGTCAACAGCACCATCCCCTTAACTCGCACTCAAGCGGACAGCTGCCCTTATGGTACTGTGTACCTCTCACCACCCTCGGATACCAGCTGGAGAAGGTCAGTGACCCAGAGCCAGCCCCCAGCCCTCTCGTTGAAAACAAAACCAAACTTTCATCCTGGTTGTGCTTGGAAGACCAATGTGTAGTCACTTTGAAATGACAAAACTAATTATCCAGGAGTTTCTAGAAATCAGCTCTTTTTTAAGTGAAGTTGAGATTATATTGGATAGTCAATGTTGTAGCTTGCTTTTTTTCATTTAATGCTATGGTTTCCCACATTGCTAAACGGTCATGAAAATGTGGTTATAAAAGTATTATACACTTATTGTTAGAAGACTAGGAAAATAAATAAATGGACCTAAAAGAGGAAAAAAAACACCCATAATGCTATCATTTATAAAGGTCTAAGATAATAAATATAAATACCTACAATAATACAAGTTGCACACCAATGTGAATACACTTAATGCCACAGAAGTATACACTTCAAAACAATTAAGATGGCCCTGGCTGGTGTGGCTCAGTGGATTGAGTGCTGGCCTACAAATCAAAAAGTCCCTGGTTCAATTCTCAGTCAGGGCACATGCCTGGGTTATAAGCCAGGTCCCTCGTTGGGAGTGTGAAAGAAGCAGCTGATTCATGTATCTCTCCCACATTGCTGTTTCTCTTTCTTTCTCTCTCCCTTCCTCTCTCTCTAAAAGTAAATAAATAAAATCTTACAAAAAATTTTAAATGAGTAAAGTGGTAAATTTTATGTGACACATACTTTACCATGCACAGAAAATGTTTATGCGTGTATACAATTTCAGTAAAAAAGATCAAAAGTAAGCAAACTTAAAAGTATATATGTATATACTACAATATGTAATATATTTAATTCAATAACATAATTAAATTCCCACCCAGTACTTATCATGTATCAGGCCCTATTCAACCATCACATACACTAACTGATATAAAACGCAACTTTGTGGAATATGTGCTGTCATCCTTCCAGTGTAGAGATAGGAAATTGAGCACAGAGAGGTCAGGACACTTGCTCAAAGACACACAGCTGGTGGGGCTAGGAACCCAACTGGCTCCTCACTGCTCAGCTGGCCCTGCCCTGGTCCTTTTTAATTTGTTCTTCTCCCTTAACTAAGTTTCCTTCACGTCACTCTCAGTGTCTGGGACATCCCCATTGGGTGTGTGCGGCTCTTATTCTCACCCCCAAATTGCCAGCTGTGCTGATGGACCTGGCTTTTGCATGTCCATCCAGTTTCCCTTGGTCATCCATAGTATGCTAGGCATACTATGCTGAGGGCTGTTTGGAACCCCTCCCTCCAGGCACTTGTTGCTGGGAGCAGATTGGGTGACCCTGGCCCTGGGGCAGAGGGTGGAATTCCCAGCAGCATTTGGGCTGGTTAGAGCAAGATCCTCCCCGAAGCCATTCTCTCATACTTCCCTTCACACCCACAGGCTGCCTTCTCTCAGGAGCCTTAAGTCACTGCCTCCTTTTCCTGTCTGTCACACCTGCTTTATAACTGAGTATCTCAGAGGGTAGGGTTACTCATTGGTGTATGTCACCAAAGGGGACCCAGTGATGGGCTAGGGCCTTGTAGTACCCATAAGGCTTGGCCATTGTGGGACTGTTGGGCCCCCTCTCCAGAGGTTTTCAGCAGGAAGGTTCTGTCCTTTCCCTAAAACTGAGAGTGCATGGGGTAGGCAGGGTGAGGGTGGGAGGGGACAGGGACAGGTAGGGATAAGTTACTACAGAGGGACAGCTCTGCTGCAAACAGGCTTTGCACATGCAAACTATGGTCATGGTCATTCCTGTGGTTCTTCTGCGAACAATGCTGAGATGTAGCAGCTCACAAAAATGACCTATGACTTCTGCCCTGTCCCATCGGGCATGTCCTGGATCACAGGGGGCCAGGACTGCCCTTTATCACCCTCGGGGCCCAGGCTTACTGTCTTTCTTCTCTCCCAGGACCAATTCTGACTCTGCCCTGCACCAGAGCACAATGACACCCACCCAGCCAGAGCCCTTTATGGGCGGGTCCCAAGATGCACACCAGAAAAGAGGTATGGACCATGCACATGGGTGTCTTTCCTCAGGTCAGGCAAGTCCAGTGGTAGCCCTTGTGCTCCCAGAGGTCGCAGCTCATGGGAGGACAGACCTGCAAAGGAAGACTCAGTGGGTGCTGTGGGAGAAGGGGAGGGGCCCAGGGAATCTTTAGAGATGGCACTATTTGTGTTTGATTTTGAAGAGAGTGTAGGAGTTTTCTAGGCAGAGAAAACAGCACCTGCAAATACCCATTACCTTCTATTCATGAATGTGTCATGGCCACACAGTCTGAGGGCCTTTCTTTTAAATGTAGGCAGCAGCAAGGTCAAGTAAAAGGGGTGGTTATCAGTTCACCATCCATCAGACCAGAGCTAGATGTTCACCTTCAGATGCAGTTTGATTCAGGGCTTCACGCTGGACTACATCTTGGTTCTGCTGCTCAGAACCCTCCTGCCACAGCCCCTGGCCCTTCCTGGCCTTGGTGGGTGAGAAAGGAGCTGGTTCTTCCCAGCTCTTGCCTAAATCTTCCTCTCCAACATGGCCATGTATGTAGCCCTGCAGCTTGGCAGGTCTCTGCCCAGGCCCCCAGGCCCTCCTCGGAGCTGAGCACAGGCAGCGTCCCTGGGACCTTCCAGGAGAGCACATGCCATCTTAAAACTGGGGCAGCGTCATCCAGAGAGGGGAGCGTGATGCTGTGAGGCAAGCCCCAGGAAACCCTTAGGGGCCTTACCTGCCACAAGACACTGAAACCAGAGAATTAATCATATACAGTTAAGGCCCAAATGCTCACATTTTATTAGCAGCTCACTGGGCAATCCTGTAAACACCAGGGAGATTCTACTGGTAGAAGGATTATCAACCAGAACTTTACTTCTTGTGGGGGGCTGGTGCCCTCTTTTCACTCCATCTTCCTGGTACCCTAGCTTATCAGGCAGTGAGGGTGAGATTACAGAAGGAACTGTCTCTGTAATAACAGGATTCTAAATGTTCAGAGGTGACAAGGACACAGTGCCTGGCATTTCCCTCCTGTTCCCTATGCAGGGGTGGGGGGCAGTTCTGAGGTGGCTGTCTCCCAAGAATGTGGGCTTTTGGGATAGTCAGGACTCTGTGACTGGGGAAGGGAGCTGCAAGCCTTGAATCCCTGACAACTCAAAGTCTACTTGGCCTTGGGGTGGGGGTAGACAAGCTATGTCACCTGTCCCTGTTCCTGTAGGAGGGGCTCAGACAGTGATGGGGTTGGAGGTTAGTGTGGCTGCCTCCCCCACCCTCCAGCCTGGCCCCTCCAGGTTTTAGGAAGGAGTTAACCCATCTGGCTCTGTTCATTATGGTTCTGTTGCCAGTGAAAAACTGGACCTCCAACAGGCATGAAGAAATTGGGTCTCATCAGGAAAATGTTTAATCTCACTGTTACCAAAAGGTCCAAGCAAAAGGGACTTCAGGCACAGCTGGTTTCATGGCCTCAAATGATGGCCATCCAGTCTCTCAGACCTTCCTCCCATCCTCCCCTCTAGGGCTGGCTAGCATTGCAACTAACTCATGAGCCCGCAGCTACCATGGTGGATCTACTCTACCCAGCTGACACTGAGTAGTGTGACACTGTGCTGATGGCCCAAGAAGGAGAGGCAGGTGTCCACAGGGCGGTGGCTGTTCACAGCAGGCAGGGAGAATTTCTCAGCTGTTCTTTGTAGCCCTAGGCCTCCAAGGCCCAAGTTGGCCCCATTAGGAGGCTGAGTCAATGTATGTCCTTAGTTCCAGAGTTTAAGTCACAGGGTTCCTGACTTACTTTTTTTAGATTGGTTTTTTTAAAAAAAAATGAAACCCTTTTTGTACTTCAGTACAATCCTCAGAAGTCACTGTATTATCAGAGAAATGCCCTCCTGGTACCACCAGGGAGCTGCAGAAAGAAGCCTTTTCTGACTCTCCTCCCCATACCCTACTCCAGTCTTACTGCTAACAGTGCCGGGAATGGGGGAGACCACGTCGGACACGGACAAGAACCTTTCCAAGCAAGCATGGGACACCAAGAAGGTAAGAGCTACGGGCTTTCCACAGTGGTTTCTTTCTTGATCTTTTTTTAAGCACAGCTGGGCAAAGATGACAAAAGAACATATTGAGGGAGCTTCATTCTCCCCAAAGTAAAACCCTAATTCAGATTTGACCGCTTGTTTCAGCTGATTTAACACGAACACAGGCCTCTTACACTTGTAAAAGCATATAAAGGATTAAACAAAACCCGTGCTTGCTTCTACAGCACGTACTCTAACATTGGACAGTACAGTGATTGGCATGGGCCGTGCACAGGGATGAGACAAGGACATCACAGGCCCTGCCCACACCTGGATGTGGGGCTGCCATAAAGAAGGAGAAGGTGGCAAGTGTTGGAGAAACACCCTGACCTCTTGGGATTGCGAAGAGGGTGGGAGAGCCCAGCATCCTGGCAAGACTCTTTTTAACTACTGTGCAAAATGATGCATGCCTCTGGGAGGATGTCGATATAGGGATTTCATTGGATTTGTGTGGGGTAGCTTGGGCACGATGGGTGAAGGCTTAATACTGTTTATATGGAATGCTTTTGAAAAGAGTCTTTGGAAAGTCATTGTCAAGGTGCTTTGCAAAAATCTGGTAATGAAGCGAGTGTTTACTCCCAGAATTAAGCAGCCCATGGCCAGGTAGAAACTCCTTCAACCCCAGTTCGTCAAGGCTTGCTGGTCACATACCTGCCTCAGGCGCCCCAGCCACTGCCAGTCAGGCGCTCCCCTGTTACTGGGTGTCTGTGCGGGCTGGCCCAACCCTCTCCAGTAAGCCCACGTTCTTGTCTGCTAATCCCTAAAGAACACATCAGCAGCAGTGTCTACCTGAGGGCCCCAGAGGCAGACAGGAATTAGGGAACGTGACATAGAACCTCTGTCAGCACCCAGGCTTTGTCCTGTCATGTCTGCTGCCATAGGAAGAGAGTTCCCTGCTTTGTCTTTGAACGAGAGTCTAGGGGCTTGGCCTGAAGCCTGCAGATCTCCAGTGGTGATAACATCTCTAGTTTAGAGGAAAAACCAGGGTGATATTGCAGACAGGGTTTCCCTGGGACCGCTTCTCCAGGCCAGCCTGCAGGGCCATCAGAGTTCTCGTTCTCAAGTAGTGGAGTACTGGGGTGCCCATGGGAGGCACAGTTCTGGGCACCACAGGAAGGAGGCTCAGCTAGGGGCAGAGTGGCAGCCTCTTTGTGTTTAGGGAAACCAGTCCAGGGTGCCTCAGGCCTCCCCACATTTTGTCCTTTCTAGGGGTGGACAGATAAATGCTGAGCAGAGATAGTCCCTGCCCTGGAGACACCCCTCCTCCCTGTCCTGCTCCAGGAATGTATGAGGGGTTAGCCCTCGCCACCCAGGTTTCCAGGGGGCTGGCTTCAGAGCTAGTAGCTGATAGCCCGGGCATAGCCCTGAGGGGTTGAGATGTAAAGAGCAGGCAACGTGATCCCCTCCGGATGCCAGCTCTGACAATACACCACATCAGTCCTGTACTGTGCCACCTTACCAGGCAGACAGAGTGAAGTCGGAGGGGCCACAGGGAGACCGTCTCTGCTTAAGTCTTGGTTTTGCCCTGGGTATGTCTTGGACAACCCCCCACTCCTGCCATCCCACAAGGCCATTCTTCATCTGCAAAACTCCCTGGGACTCCATAAACTTGCTTCTCCTTGAGCGTCACTAGGCCCTCATGGGGAGATCAGCTATTCTGTGAGGAAGCTGCCAGCCTTTGCTGTCTTTTCTTTCAGACAGGGTCCAGGCCCAAGTCCTGCGAGGTCCCTGGAATCAAGTAAGTCACAATGGGACCTGCCCTGCATGCCTATGGCCACCAGGGGCTGCTTGGACTACTCCCACCTTCCCCACTGCAAATTCCCAGCTGCTTACTGCAAGTCCAGGCAAGAAGGATGCCAAGCTGCTGGCGGCCACCCAGCAAGGCTTACTGTGGAGGATGTTCCCATCTCTTAGACACACCCTGTCCCCAGGCAACAGGATGACCCTTACCCATCCCCTGTCCCTGCACGGGTAGGCTGCTTCCTAAGGTCCCACTTAGGAAGTGGAGGTTTGGGCTAATGGTTGTTTCTGGAGCATAGCATCTAATCACAGGATGTTATTTTGCACCTGCTAGGGTTTTTTTTTGTTGTTGTTATTTTTGCAAGCCCCTTCCCACTTCCGTTATAGCTTCTGGGGAACTGGCAGCCACAATTCAAGAGCTCATCCCCCTGTGTCTGGCCTTTCCCTAGCATCTTTCCATCTGCTGACCAGGAAAACACTACATCCCTGATCCCTGCTGCTCACAACACTGGCGGTTCCCTGCCCGACCTGACCAACATCCACTTCCCTTCCCCGCTCCCAACCCCGCTGGACCCTGAGGAGCCCACCTTCCCTGCTCTCAGCAGTTCCAGCAGCACCGGCAACCTCACTGCCAACCTGACACACCTGGGCATCGGTGGCACTGGCCAGGGTAAGGCTGGGCGGGTGAACACACTTTCTTCCCTGGCAGAGCTTACTGTCTAGTAAGGACAGCATGCATGTGCATGTGTGTACAAAGTGAGCAGGGTCACTTCCAAAATTCTGGACATAGGGTGGGAGCAGAGCCCAGCATGGGGGCTTGGTGTTACCAGGCTGCTCCAAGGGGAGCGGTGTTCAGGCAGAGGGCACAGTCTGGGAAAATGCCCGCTGGTGGGAAGGTTCATGGTGCCCCCGGGGATGGGACAGTGGCTCCGAGGGATGCTAAGACTTCAGAGAGTGGGGTGGGCCAGGCCCTCCCTTCCCTTAGCTGAGTGTGGATACATCCTTGGGACTTTTTAGCCTGACTCCCTCCCCAGGCTCCACGCTCATTTCTCCCTGGTCATGCCCTCAGGGATGACCCTTGCAGCCCTTGCCCATCTCAATATCTCTTGGCACCACCCCCCACCCACCCTGTTCCTCCTAGAGGTCAATAGCACTGTCCCCTGCAGCACAGGCCAGGAACCTGGAGGTATCCTCCTCAATTTGTCTGTCCCTTTGTCCACTCTGCCCCATTGGCATGTCTCATTAGCCCCACCATCAGGACCCAGCCCAACTTGGGCCTTCCTAGCAGCCTCTTGGGCCTTCACAGCCCCCACCTGCTGCCACCCCTCTTTTCGTAGTCCCCACCTCTTCTCCACCCAGAACAGCTGTCAGCCCATGGCCCTCTGCTTGGGACCTTGTGTAGCCCCTCATTGCCCACCCCCTACACCTCTCCTCTCCAGCTGATTAGTTCACCGTGGGGCCTTTGCATGTGCTCTTCTCCCCCATGGTCTTCTCCTTCCTCTAGGCAGCAGGGGGCCCCTCACCTGTCCCATCTCTGCTCACACCTCCTCCCCTCAGTGAGGCTTCGTGGTCTCTGCCCACACCTTCCACCTGGACTCTCACGCAGACTTGCTTTTCTGTACTCACCTTAAGTTACTACTTTGCTCTCACCTGTCCTCTGGGCTGGGCCTCTCCTGCAACCCCACTGTGACCTCTGCACTGGTTAACTGTGGGGTATGTGGCTTTGCATTCAAGGAGAAGATAGAGTGGCCTCCATCAGTCCTGGTGGTGGGATGGACAGGAGGGGCCAAGGGGACTCAGTGGTTAGTGAGAGCACTACATCGTGTTCTCTCTGTCCTGCCCAAGGCCACAGAATGACCAGTGCTCACCTGTTCATCACTTCAAGTGTAGCGGGCAGTGCCACAGTGTTTTCTGAGAGAATCACACGTTTAAAGTCATGTTTGCTGCTGTCTTGGGAGAAGAGGCTGTCAGGGGGCAGGCAGCGCCTGGACCAGGGCAGGGCCCCATCAGACACTCTGCAGAGAAATTTCCAGGGGAAATTGGCTGGCTTGGGAGCCAGGTTGATTTGGGGAGTGGAGGAGAGTCAGCCCTGGCTCTGGTGCCCACATGGCCTGGGAAGGTGAGGTGTGTTGAGGACAGCGCCATGTTCCCAGGTTAGACAAGTTGATGGAGGCCAGATAGTGAAGAGGGAGGTTGGACTCCAGCCTGACAATGTTGAGGTTGTGTTCTTTCTACCACACTCCTGGCCCTATGCCCATCTAGACTTAACCATGAAGCAGAGGGTACCAGCCTGGCTGTGCCCCTCAGGGAAGACCCAAATACAAATGAACAGATTCAGAGAAACCTGAGACCCATGACCCCTAGAGACCAGTGGGCACAGTTGCAGGCATTGGCCTGTGCAAAGGAAGAAATTGGAAGGTCAGCTCTGGGGCTGGTGCCTAGCACCTTTCCTTGGGTGGTGCTGACATTGCAGTTTCCTGGCCCCATTTTTCCCCACTTCTGACTATGGCCTCCAGATCATCACCCCCTCCACCCAAGGGTCCTTAGCAGCCCCCCAGCACCCACCAGGAGCTTTGTACTTCTGACCTGAGCAGAGTCTAAACAAACACAGGAAAATAAGCATGTATGAAAGCTGCAGACCCCGAATTGGTGGGAGGGGACTCTGAGGTGTGGTGGGGTGGACTCCAGCCCCCTATTTCCAGTATCTGCCGGTAATATCTGACATGTGTTGGGTTGTTTTCTAACCTGCTGTACCAGCAGCTCACCTGGCAGGGGCTTCACTTTCCAGGTACATTTTAAATCAAGCTGAGCCTCAGCCTCTGGCACATGTGGAAGTTGCTCCCCCATCCAGCCCTCCCACCAGTCAGAACATGAGCCTTAGAGGAGGAAGAGGCCTTCCCACCAGGGAGAAAGCAGCTCCTCTTGTCCCCTTCCACATTTGCTGGAGTTGTTTCCCTGACCATCCACTGGGACCTGGAAGGACAATAGTCCCGGGTCCTCCTTCCTGGCACTGCTCTGCACCTGACTGCCCCCATACTCTGGGCTTACGTGCCTTGAGCCAGGCCCCTGCCACCTGGCCCATCCTCCCCTGGCAGCTCTCCCTGCCTGCCCAGACTTTTCTTCCAGCTGGCCCCACTCCTTTTCCCAAAGGCGATCCAGGTTGCCAAAAGGAATTCAACAGCAAGGCATTTGTCCACCCTCCCGGCCCCCATGTGAAGCTGGGAGCTCACTCTGCAATCCAACAGGGGATTCAAAAACGCCTTTGTATTCAGGGCAGATGTTAGAAGCTGGCAGCCCAAGTGCCAAATTCAGCCCAATGGTGTATTTTGTCTGGCCCACAACTGTGCGTGATGCTTTGAATAGACACTTAAACATCAGGAGAGTGCATGTAAAAATCTGGATTACTGGCTTCTCCTGAATCAGAAGGCCTAGCAGCAGTGGGTCAAGGCCTCAGGATGGCCAGAGCACTCCTATTTGCCACAGTCCCACCTGTCCCTGTCACCCCACTGTTCCTCTCACTCCTGGCATTTGACTCTGCTACCTACTGAACCCTGACATTGGCTCTCTGGATGTCACATGTTCCTCAGCCTACTGGACCTGTGAAGTATTGAATGCTTAGAGAAGAAGAGGGAACATCCCAGGGCACCCATTCCAAGTGTCCAGGTGTCTCCTGGACTCCTCTCCAGACCTCTTGACCGCCTCCCTTGGCATTGCTGTGTCAAAAGCAGCCTGATTCTGGGGCCCACAGTCTGGGCGGAAATTGAATCCCTGGGCTTTGCCTCGGGAGCAGTCAACAGCAACAGGCCCCCCTGCAGTGCTCAGCCAAGATGAGCCACCAGGGCATCCAAGGGGAAATGCAGGCGTGACCAGGCTTGCCTCACATGGATGGCACAGTGAGCAGCTACCCTGGGCAGAGAGAAGGTTTCCCGTCATCTCCCTCAGTGCATGCTCTGGGTGCATCCCCCTGGCCTATGAGCCTTTCATTGTACCTGCTGGAACAAGATTGATCTGGTGCCCTTGGCAGGATGGGTCCAGCTCTCCTGGGTGAGTTAGGTACCTTCACTGGCCTTGCCTGTGGGCCAGACTCTCCAGAACTAGCTCACAACCTCATTAGGGCCTCACAGTTAACTGGCAAAGGTGACTGGTATCATCTCCACCTCAAAGACAAGGAAACAGAGTCTGGAGGATTAGCCAGGCTCTCAGGGCTCTCCCTGGCATCCAGGAGGCCTGTTGCCTCCCTGGCACAGTGCCCCAGGATAACCAGACAGGCCCCAACTGCCACCACACTGAACCTGACCTCACTCAGCTCCTTCACAACGGATGTATCCAGGGATCAGATTGCTGGGGGAGCAGCCCAAGGTGAGGGAAGGGACAATGTAGAGTCCCTGTCAGGAGCTTCATCACAAATGAGGGTTTGGGAAGAAGATAAAAAATAACTTGAGTTTCTAGGTTAGGCACCCCAGTGAGGTTGATGCTTTAGCATGGAGAATACACAGGTAGGGGGAGAAGGACATGGAAGTAAGATGGGGGATAGGGGGGCTTCCAGTTACACAGGTCCAGGGTTCAGAGGAGATCTGGCCAAAGGAGCAGTTATAGAAAGGGACATGTGCATTGAATGAAGGTCAAGAGGAAACAATGTCAGGCAGGATTGACTTGCTTGAAGCTAACCAAAACCCAAGCCAGTTTAGGAGAAAAAGATCAATTGTCTCCAGAAGAGAAGAAATGCCAGTGTAGCTACATCCAGGGCTTAGGTGTTGCCTCTCCCATCTCATTCTTCCGCTGATCCTTCCTGTTCCAGCCAAAGGATCCCCTCTTACACACACACACACCACCACCACCACCACCACCACCACCCCCGCACCCCCCCCCAGCTCTGGGCTTTCTTGAAGTTCATCAAAAGTCCCAGGGCAGGGTCTCATTAGACTAGCCTGGTGACATATCCATCCAGGGGTCAATTGTGTGGCAGCCCAGAGGCAGAAAAGTTCTCCCTGGCAGGGCCTGCAGTACACACCCCTCCTGGAGGGATGACAGGATCAGCATGGAGAGTGTTGGTCCTCATGAGATTCTAGAAGGAGAATAGAGACCACACAGAGCTGGAGCCCCAAAGGTCAGGGTATCAGGACCTTCAAAGAGGAAGGTACCCTGAGTTTGACAATCAGGACATGCCCCCTGGCTTCTATCTTAGTGGTTGAGCTGTCCCCAGCAGTGACTTGTGGGTATGTGAATGGCCCTTTAGAGGCTGGAGTCATGCTCACCCTTCCTTTCTTCCAGGAATGAGTACTCCAGGTTCCTCACCACAGCACCGTCCGGCCGGTGTCAGTCCACTGTCCCTGAGCTCGGAAGCACGACGACAGCAGACCCAGCAGGTGTCGCCCACCCTCTCCCCCCTGTCACCCATCACTCAGGTGCGGGGGCACGGTGGGGTGGGGGACATCCCAACTCTGCCTCTCTAGGAGGCCTCCTGTTCCTTCCAGAGGGGCCATAGAAACAGCCCAGCATTTTTGTTTTCTTTTGTCAACTTTTCACATGGGAAACACATTGGGAAAAGCATTGATAAGAGTTTGGAACCCCCTCTGCCATCACAGGCTGTTCCAACATTAGCTCTTTCAGTGTGAGTGAGCATGCTTCATTATTGTCTTCTTTAGGGTTTAATTGAAATTTTCCAAACTAAAATTTTATGTATTTTTACTTTAAAAAAATTTTTACTTATTGATTTTGAGAGAGAGGACGGAAGAGAGAGAGAGAAAAACATTGACTTGCTGTTCTATTTATTCATTCATTGGTTCATTCTTGCATGTGCCCTGACCTAGGATTGAATCCTCAACCTTGGTGTATGGGGATGATGCTCTAGCTGACTGAACTACCCAGTCAGGGCCAAAAAAAAAATTTTAGACAGTTTTCTTTTTCAATTTACTGTAATTTTCCTTCGTCTGCTTTTTTGGTGGTTGTGTGTACCTGGGAATTGGTCTGTTTCATCTAGGTCATGCAGAGAGCTGGTGTACAACTGTTCGTAGTGATAGTACTTTCTCATAATCCTTTATTTCTGTAAAGTTGTTAGTAATGTTCTCACTTTCATTTCTGATTTCAGTAATTTGATTCTTCTCTTGTCTACTTAGTCAGCTGAGGCTCACGACCCAGACATGTGCCCTGACAGGGAATTAAACCAGCAGCCTTTCAGGTTGCAGGGAAACACGCAGCCCACTGAGCTACCCCAGTCAGGGTGGTGTTAATTTTTCTAATGTTTGGTAGAATTCATGAGCGAAGCCACCCAGGTCTAAGCTTTTATGTTTACTGGGAGGTTTGTAATTACTAATTCAACATCCTTACTTGATTAGGTCCACTCAGATTTTCTGTTTTTTCTTGGGTCAGTTTTGGTAGTTTAGGTGTTTCTAGGAATTTGTCCATTCTATCTATTTTTTTAAACCCCTGACAGATAATATTTTACCTCTTTGTTTTTTTAAATATAATGTTGATGGAATCATCCACTTATAACAAAATCAGGTCATTCCTTCACATGTTTCGATGCCTGTTCTGGGCCAGGTTCCCCTCCGTGTCTGCTTATGTAGTGGTCTTGTTCAGGTCAGGATGCAGACAGAGCTGTGGTGGTTTCTGGCAGCTGTGTCATCACTCTCTCCATCTGTGACCCCTGCCCCTTCTCCCCACCCCCAGTCTCTTAGGCTTGCTTTCCCTTTCTGGAAAGTACTTTGTGATCACTAAGTAACTGCTTATTAGAGGTTAGGCATCTGCTAAGCTCTGGGGCCTGTACTGCCTCCAACACAGGACAGAAGTCCTGCCTGTCCTAGGGTCTCTCCCTGCAGGCTCATGATCATTGAAAACTTCTGCTTATTTTCCTTTTTCCAACTCTGAGGAGGCTTGAGCTGGTCATCACCAAGTGGCTATACCAGTGCCTTCCTCACTGGTACCCTGTCTGACCTCCCCAGGTGGGCCAGGCTGCACTGTGGTGGTGGTGGTGGGGTCCCTTCATCCACCAGGAAGCTAGGCACTAGCCCACTAGGCTACTGGAGTGTCATACCTGGTGCCTGGCTGCAGTGGGGAAACTTCAGCTCAGAGAGGCCAGCACTTTCTGAGCCTGAGTGAGTGCAGAAGGTTGTGCCATTTCTTGGTGTGTGGTGAGGGTGAAAGAAAGGCTGGTTAGGTGCAGGGTGTAGCCAGCTGCATTGGATGCCTAAGTCCTCTCCAGCTGTAGCCTCACCTTCGTGACCCTGGGTCGGGCCCTCTCTAGGCTTGTGCTTCCCAGATCCAGTGTATGGACATCCCTTTGTTCATCCATCATATCACCAAGTTTGCCAGGCTGTGGGAGCCCCCTGGGGACCAGGTGCTTGTGGCCTGGTCCCCACTGCTGACACGTGAGCCTGATGCCCTACTCTTCCTGCAGGCCATGGCCATGGATGCCCTGTCTCTGGAGCAGCAGCTGCCCTACGCCTTCTTCACTCAGGCAGGCTCCCAGCAGTCGACTCCACCGCAGCCCCAGCCCCCGCCACCCCCACCACCTGCATCTCAGCAGCAGCCACCTCCACCACCTCCCCAGGTGCCTGTTGGCCTCCCCCCAGGCAGCCCTCTGATGCCAAGCGCCAGCCTGACACGGGGTCCCCAGCTGCCTCCGCTCACGGTCACGGTACCGTCCTCTCTCCCCCAGCCCCCCCCAGACAACCCAGGCCAGCCGCCAATGGGGATCGACATTGCCTCGGTAAGCCTGGGACAGGGTCCTAGGGGCCTGGCTCTGGGATCATGCAGGAAGAGCCTGGGACTGTGGGATAGTTGGGTGCCCAGGGCCCAAGGATAGTCAGGCACCCAGCTGCATCTGCAGCTGCCTCAAGGCTCCACTTGGAGGCCAGTTGAGCAGGCTTTGGGGCTGAAGCAGACAGACACTGCTGGGGGCTGGGTGCCCATTGGAGTTTCTGTCTGAAATTCTCAAGCCAAGATTGTCACCCCATGTACACATGGGGAAACTAAGGCACAAGCAAGGGTCAGTGTCCTGAACTTCACCCAAGATGGGCTACTCATGTGGCTGCCAAGCCAGCCCCTGTGGCCCTTGATACCTGCTCCCCACCTTTTCTATCCAAAAAGGGCCTTTCCTGGAGTCAGAGAGCACAGCTCTCAGGGCCTAGGGAAAGGACATCTGGAAGCCAGAGGAGATAAAGGTGAACTTGGAGGGGAGAAGGAGGTACAGCATAGTGCCTGAGCCAAGGGCTTCACCTCAGAACCTGAGGCCCATCCCCCCTGCCTGGGCTGAGGGCTATAGCTCCATTATAGGACAGGACCCTGTACCTGAGACCCAGGGCTCAGACCAGGACCCACTTTCCTGGGCTGGGGCAAGGAGTGCTGTGGCTCAAACCATGGGACCCCCTGCCCAGGCCAAGGACTGCAGCTCAGACCATGGAACACCCTACCTGGGCTGGGTTTGGGGTAACAAGTGCTAGGTTTTTACCCCTGCAATCCTAAAGCCTCTTGACTATTCAGACCCTGGTGGGAAAGGCATGGTCATTGCTACCTTGAGCCACATCCAGTGGAGCAGAGAACTCATGTGGGGAGCACAGTGACATCTCCACTCAACCTCAGCTACCAGCCACAGGACAGATGCCTTCAGAACAGCATGTGCTCTGCAATGAATAGACCCCCCTGAGCTAATGGCACAGGCAGTGTCCTAACAGCAGAGACCCACGTTTCCAAGCTGCTCCAGCCCCTCAGTGGGCAGGCACACCCACACACAGGAAAGAGAGCGCCCAAGCCTTTCCTTTAGCATTAACACAGCAGGTGTAGGGGCAGCTCTGATGCTAGGGCTGCCCTGGGCACCCAGTTCCCTGACACCCTCCTGCTGCAGGGCCTGGCTTTGAAGCTGGGTGAACATTGGGGGCCCAGGTATTTGAGCCAGGTATACACATAGCTCCTCCCCAAGCTCCCAGAGCAGGAAATACATTGCCCGGCACCATCCAGGAACTGCTGTCTCTGACTCCCTTGGGTCACGGACAGCCTCCTTCGGAGTTTCTGTAGACTTTCCCAGGCAGGGAGAACATCTTCAGCAAGTGACCACACTGGTGCCCTGTTCGTTGAGTTCCCATGCCCCTCCCAGGATCAGCCCCCTTCACACACTGCTCAGAACAGGCCCCTGAGGAAATGGGGAAGACAGCACTTATGGGGCCCTGGGCTGGCTGCCTGAACCTCAGTGAATAGCAGGCTTAGAGAGGTCAGGCAGGGTTTAAATCCAGGGCCTGATGAGAAGCCAGGATTCTCTGCCTTTGAACAAGGAACTGACTACTTCTCTGAGGTCTCTGAATAGCATGACCTCATCAGGCTTGTTCTAAGCCAGGCCAGTGATAGTGACTGCTTGGTGCTGAGAGCCCTACTATCAGTGATAATACCACCTTGAAGTGGGCGGGACATGCCAGGGACCCACCCGGAGTTGGGAGCAAAAGGCTATGCCTGCCTGCCCAGCCCTGGGCCATCCTTGCCTGTGAGTGTGTGGGTATGTGCATATGTATGTGGTGTGGGTGCTTTGAAGCCTGCTGAGTTGAGGTAGACCCCTCCCTTACTCCCCCACAACCCTCCAGAGCAACTCCGTGAGGCTGATTTGCAGGTTCTCTAACTACAGCCCCCACACCTGGGCTGGGTGTGGAGGCAGGTTGCCATGGGGCCCCGGGTTCTGGACCCAGGTCCCCTGCTCACTGAGGGGTGGGAACCTGAGGGGGCTCAGTGAGGAGCTGGGCTGGGGCCTCTGCATCCTGACCCATCTGTCATTGCAGGCCCCGGCTCTACAGCAGTACCGCACTAGTGCTGGCACCCCAGCCAACCAGTCTCCCACCTCGCCCGTCTCCAATCAAGGCTTCTCCCCTGGGAGCTCCCCACAAGTAAGGGATGCCGCCAGCCACACCCCAGCCTTGCCTTGCACCCCTGTGCCCCTGCCCGCCATTTGTGCCTCATGCCTCACTTCATCTCATCTTGTCCGCTCCACAGGGCTGGGAGGATAAGGCGCTGCCCCTCGTTCCCGCTGCTCCTCCGGTCTGTGCAAGGTCCCGGCTGGGGGTGGTGGGCGCCTCACTTCTGTTAATGATCTCAGTGTCAGCCACCCCCCAGCTCCTCATCCAGTGGCTGGGAACAGCCCTGAATGTGCCTCAAATACGCATCCAACAGCCTGTGCACATGTCCCCGCCTGTGTCTGCCCACCCTGAGGCCTGGTGCCTTAAGGCTTTCAAAAGTAGGGGGTATTTCCCTTGCTTTGGGGCACAGCTGAGGTGGCAGCCAGCTGTGGTGGGAGCACTGACTCTTCAGCCTCCTGCACTCTCCTATATCCCATTGGAAGGTGTGTCCCCAGGAAGCTTCTCTGAACAGCACTGCAGCCTATTGGGTCCTTGTCCCCCCTCCTGCAGATGAGACTGAGGCTGACCCCAGGCCCTAGGCCACAGGCAGGGCTTGACAACACACATCAGATGCAGGTTTCTTCCCCATACCTGGCACATCTGGGCCCTAATCTCTGACTTTCACATACCCAGCTTGGTCATAGGCACATTCCATTCGGGATGGAATGTTCCATCAGAGAAGAAGGTGTGCCCAAAACACTGACATCTGGGCCTGAAACATCTTACTCTAGCAGCAGAGCCTCTCAGTCCCCAAAAGGTCACCAAGGTGAGAAACTGCTGGGATCCCCTGCAGTGCCGCAGGCTCTGAGGCCTCATTCTTGACTAAGAGGTCAAGGAGAATGTAGGAAGTAGAAATAGGATTCTACGTCCTACATAGAGATGGAGAAGAGCTCCAGATAGGATCTAACAGGAAAGACATTGGGCTCCCTTGTCCCCACCTCCCCAGTTCTCAGACATGCACCCCAAGCCTGGTTCTTTGTGTTGGGACGATAGGCGTCTGCTCAGAGAAGACTCAGGGCTCCATCTGCTACAGAAGAGGCCCTCCCCAGCATGCTTCCTCCGCCACCCACAGCCACTAGGGATCCTGCTGGAACCATTGGGGTGCAGCCTCCTGCTCCATAGGCAGGCGGGGAGGGCGGCAGTAAGCTTGGGACATGCCAGGGCCCAGCCTAGTGTCCACACACTCAGTCCATCCACGCCAACTCTGAGCTCTCATAGCTCCGAGAAGGTGGTCTCGTCATGTGGTGCTGTGGGACACAGCAGGCTAGAGAAACTGATCCTGGCAGGGCAAGCAGCTGAGGCCTATCCCAGATTGGCAGCCCTTCCCAGGGCCAGTCCCTGAATAACATCCCTCTAATTTGAAGCAGGACAGGAATTTAAGGGTCAAGCAGATTTCTTTCAGGAGAGATTTGCCTGAACCAAAGTGGTCTGTCCTGGGCAAAGGGCATGTTCCTGTCATGTCAAGCCCCAGTCTGTGTGTCGGTCCACCTGTCCATCCATCATGTGCTGGTGAGGGATGCAGGCTGATTACTCAGGTGTGATGATGAAGCCATCAGGCTGTCTGACCCCAACCAGAGACAGCAGCTTAGAGGGGCAAGGGGCTTGTTTCACAGCAACGAGTACTGGGCAGAGGGCAGACCTGACTACCCTCTGCAGGTTTGGTCCTCCAGGATGCATTGGTCCCCCATGCCTCCATGGCCCAGAGAGCATCTCTCCTGGACACAGGCCCAGCAGGGTGCCACCCAGCCTCGAGCAGACGCACTGGGTCTCAGGCAGCTGGGGTTGTACTGCTGTGCTGCCTCCCTGTTTAATTCTGAACAGACCTCTTTGGCATACCTTCATGGCCTCCTCACAAGAGAAACCATGGCCTGGGGTCCCCTGTGCATGCTGGGCCTTTCTGAGGCCAAAGCCACAGGGAAAGGAACAAGTGCCCTGGAACAAACCTGCCACCTCCTTCACAGGCAAACGCAGCCAGAACCTTCAGCCTGAAGTTGGTGATTTTTAAGTCTTCTCTGGAAATAGAACGTTTGTTTCCAGGACCCTCCCTGCCCACTGGGGTAGCTATTTTTGTCTCTGTTCTCAGTCCACCAACCACCTGGAGCAGCCAGTGGGTTTGTAGCCAAGCTCTGGCTGGGATGGAGGCCTGAGACTCAATCCTTGGTCATTGTCAGAGCACGTGGGGACCTTTCTAGAACAGGGAGCTCAGAGGGAGGGTTCCAGGGCCTTTGGTCTGTGGAGATATTTGAGAGGATGCATGCTAAACACATCACTTGGGACATCTGGGAATGGCCATGGTGCAGCAGCTTCCATGAGCCACCCTGTCCTGCAGAAGAGATGCTCAGGGTCCAGGCTGGGGGTGTCTCTCTCCAGGCCTGGTGTTTGGGTGCAGCCTGGCCACACAGCAGCTGTCCCTTGTACCCCTTCTGCATCCTGTCAGACTCCATCCATACCACCATCCCGGGTTGTATCTCTAGAGTGGGCAAGGACTCCAAGCTCTTTCTGGTGTCCCATGACATCTGAGGCCCTGTCCTCCCACTCTGTTCCCAGCATCAGCCCCCACCCTCCTGTCCTGGCCAGCCTTGAACGAGCAGTAATGGGGCCACATGCCTGCCCATGGGCCCTGGGGTCTCAGTAGCAAGCAACCAGGGGCCAACAGGGGAGGGGCTTTCCAAGTGCCTATCCTGTGTTTGTGCCCATCTTGTCCACATGTGCGTGGCCTGCTGACCTGTCCCATATCTCCCCGGGGGGCCTGACAAAGGTCACCAAGTGCTCATCCCATCCTGAACATTTAAAAAACCTTGTGCCTTTGCCCCAGTTACACACTTTCCTCTGGGGCCTGTCAGGTAGGGTTCTGATACCCACATCCCCTACCCCCTCATCTTCTGTCTGATAGAAAGAGGTCACCCTCACCTGTACTCAAGGAGAGGAGATGGGGTTGGTGCTTTGGGAGATGTCACGGTGCAGAGCCCCCCCGCCCAGGTGCAGGCAGTGGAAATTAGCAGTCATCCTGAGATGGGGGAGTGCCAACGCAGAGTGGGTCCTCCTGGGAGCCCTGGAATAGCCATCATAGGCCTCTCCTCCCTTGAGCATCCTCCATTACGTCTCAGGGCCCCCCTTTGGGCTCAGCCAGCCTGTGGGAGGCCCCCCACAGCAGCCCCCAGTCCCCCACCCTGGTCTTAGGGATTGTGATGACAGCAGGCCTCTCTTCTATCTGCAGCACTCTTCCAACCTGGGCAGCGTGTTTGGGGACTCGTACTATGAGCAGCAGATGGCAGCCAGGCAGGCCAATGCTCTGTCCCACCAGGTGAGTGGGCGCCCAGGCCACAGCGCCCCCAGCAAATGCTTGTCCAGACCCCGCCAACCTTCAGGAGTGAGCTCCACCCCCTATCTCCAGGCAGTGGAGCATGGGGTCATCTTTGCATCCCCTGGCATCTGCACCTCGCGTGACAGTGAACACCAACAGAGATTGACACTCAGCATGGTCCATGCATGGGGGTTTGGGGGAGGTTAAGCTGGCTTTGTGTGGAGACCAGGATCAGGGGCACAGGCACAGGAGGGGTTGGCCACTGCCTAGAGCTGGTCACTCACCCATCCATTCATTTATCCATCCATCCACTTACTCATTCATCCAGCAAGCCCTGAGGGTTAGGAGAGGGTGTTACCCCAGAGCAGAGGGACTCACGTGGGCCAGCCCCTGAGGGTGGGCCTGAGCACAGCACCAGGCATCCTGCAGAGGACGTGGTTCTGGCAGCCTCAGGCAGGCCAGCCCACAACACCCAATTCTTGGCGGCCAGCCTCATACGCTGTATCCCCACCCAGCTGGAACAGTTCAACATGATGGAGACTGCCATCAGCTCCAGCAGTCTGTACAGCCCAGGCTCTACACTCAACTACTCACAGGCAGCCATGATGGGCCTCACAGGCAGCCACGGGAGCCTGCCAGATGCACAGCAACTGGGCTATCCCAGCCACAGCAGCATCCCCAACATCATTCTCACAGGTGAGGCCCCATGCATGATGTCCTGGGCAGGGGTCCCAGTCCTGATGCTCCTGCAGACCTGGCAGCTGCCATAGGCCTCAGCCCAGCAGGAGGCAGAACCCCCTGCCCTGCAGGGTGAGTCATGATGTGACTGAGGTGTTCCTGCCTTTGGTGTGGCCCCCAAGGAGGCCAGACCACCCCCCAACCTTGACTCACTGCTAAGTTGTAGACAGGCCAGGTGGACACACACCTGGACCCTACACCAGGGATACAGCACCCTGTTCTCAGAGCAAGAACTAGACAGAGCCAGCCACCCAGACACCTGAGCCCTGTTAGCTGAGTGTATTGGGGATGTAGGTGACCAGGGCAGGGGTGAGCAGGGTGCTGTTGTGCAGCCAACAGACATGTAACAGCTTGCATGTGCTGCAGTGCTTCAAGTGCTTCTGGTTTTAGATGGGGGAACAGGCCCAGGGGACTCCCCACAAGTAGAAGAGGGAGTCCAGGTTTGATCCTGCGTCTCTGTAGAGGAACCAGACTTCCTCCAAGCCTAAGGGAGGTACCTCTATGCACACACCTCAGCCTGCATCTCTGACATGGTGTCTGGAGCTGGATCTTCAGGTGCAGCAGTCCTGTGCACTGTGGACTGTTCAGCAGTGTCCCTGGTCTCTACCTGCATGACGTCAGTAGCACCCCCTTCCCCAGTCATGACGATTAAAAACACCCCCAGACCCTGCCAGTGTTCCTGGAAGGCAGATCCCCAGTGAGCATCCCTGGGGTGGCCCAAGCCCTCTTCCCTGAGCATGGGGGTGGGGAACCAAGAATGAACTGACTCTTGTGTACCCCTTCTCTCCAGTGACAGGAGAGTCACCTCCCAGCCTCTCTAAAGAACTGACCAGCACACTGGCCGGGGTCAGCGATGTCAGCTTTGACTCTGACAGCCAGTTTCCCCTGGACGAACTCAAGATCGACCCCCTGACCCTGGACGGACTGCACATGCTCAATGACCCTGACATGGTCCTGGCCGACCCAGCCACCGAGGACACCTTCCGGATGGACCGTCTGTGAGTGCAGTCCCAGCACTCCGTCACCCTTCGGGTCAGTGGTCCCAACGGAGTCTCCCTGAGTGCAGGGACTGCACACACTGTCCCTGCCAACAGCCGAGCTTGTGATTCTGAGCTTGCAATGCCGCCAAGCACCCCCTGCCCCCCTCGGCTGTCCATCTCCCGTGGGAGGCTGTGAGCTGCCTCCTTGGACTCCCCCTGCGCGCACTGTTTCTCCTCCCACCCCAGGCCCTGAGCCATCAGTTCCTGTAAGATGCAGAAAGCGTGTTGGGCAGGGCCACAGACCTGGGGGGCGCCAGGGTCTGGTCTGCGCTGGTGGGCGGGTGTGCATTTCCGACTGTTGTCCAGCTCTCACTGCCTTCCTTTGTCTCGGGTCCTGCCAACACCTGCCACCCCCAGGTCATGGTCAGGTAGAGAGCCAGCCCCACCCCACCCACCAAAGGGAGAGGGCGCCAGAGAGGGACAGACACAGCGCAAAATAAACACTATTTTGATTGCTTTCTTTTATATTTCTGAGCACACAGGACGCTAGAGCCCTTCCCATGGGGGTGGATACAAAGGTGTAAACTGAGCAGCTAGATCTTCCCAGCTCCTTCCTGCCTCGCCTTTCCCCCACTCCAGGTCCCTCAGGGGCTGCCTCTGCCAGGGAGCCCCTGGTCAGGATGACAGGGCCTGCCAGGGAGCATATGTGGAGTCAGGTTATTTCTGGGGGTTGTTAGGACTTGCTTTCCTCTTTCTTTCTCTGCACTGTGGCCACTGTTACTGTTATTTACAGACAAGGGTGGCCAGGCATTTTTGTTACATTTTTTTGTTGTTTCTTTTAGTTTATTATTTCTGTTTTGGCTGTAGACAAGTAGCTGACTACTTCAAGCCAACACTTGCCTGAGAGCATCTTTTTATTCCAGAAATCCTGTTATACATTGTTTAAAGCTGACTAGAAAGAAGCAGTCTACTATCTGAGCTGCGACCCTGGCCTTGTTAGTTTCACCTCAAGTTATTTCAAAACAGAAGGGCTGGCTGCCTGGCCCAGTGAGGGCGGGTTGTGCCAGGCAGGGGACTCTGGCAGAAGCTGGGGTGGCTGGAGGTACCTCTGCTTCTGGCCACGTACCAGACTCCTGGGAAGGAGCCACTGCTCTTAGTAAGGGTCTGGAGAAGACCTGGCCCTGCTGAAGGTGCCCGCCAGTACTCGGTGACGGTATGTCCTGGACCCTGAGACTGGCAGCAGCTGTGGCCCCTCTGCGCCCAGACGCCACAGAGGAGGTTGTCTTTCACCCCACCCTGAGAAAGCCGACACTCATCCCCTCCGGCCGCTTCTTGTGTAGCTCTTCCTGGGAGGGCGGGGTTTGGAGGCAAAGAACAGTGTGCTTTTAGTGGTAGGTTTCTGGGTGCTTGCTTCTCAGAGTGCCTTGGTAGGCAGAGGTGACCCTCCCTCTGCCCTTCAGGCCCTTCGAGGGGCAGCGGGCTGGCTTTATTTTCTGTCAGCTGCATTAGCAGGAGCCTCCGTTTCAGTCCCCAAGTTGCATCTTGACTTACTCCTCCACCTGCAATTGGGCCAACACTTCTGCCTGGCGTGTCTCCCTATGGTGTTGCAGCCGCCTTCCTGCCTGGGCCTTGGGAGCCCTCGCCTCTGTGTATGGGAGCTGGGTTCGATCCTAGCAGTTGTCCTTTCCCCTTGCTCCTTGGCCAGGCTGTTAGCACGTATCCAAGCAGCTGGGTGGCCACATGCGTGGGAAGTCCCTCCTCTTCGATCACTTGGCCTTGCCTCTGCTGTCTGGGCTGGGGGAGTGCCTCGTCAGTCCATCCAGGTCCAGGCTTGTCCTCTTACCATGGTGGGGACTGGGGGCAGAGATGGGGACTTTTTTTTTTTTTTAAGAACATCTACATGTACATAAAAGAGTTTGGTTACCATTAGACTTGTATGTAGAACTTTTTTAAAATGGCCTTAATAAAATTACAAGCAACCTTCCTGGATGCAATTTTCAAGCAAGGCATTGGGATCCAGTGAGGGAGCCTTGTCAGCCCACGCTTCCCATCTGTTCAGTGCCAGTTCTGGGTGCAGATGGGCAGGAGAGACCGGTGGCCTCTGCCCGTGAGAGGCATAGGTGCAGAGCTTTCCTGGGCCAGGGGTGGGAGGCTGCCGGGAGCCAGAGGCCAGGCATCCCCATGTCTTCCTGGGCCTTGGGAAGCCTCCTGGGGTCTGCAACAGGGAATTTTGTCTTTTTTTTTTAATTAAATATTACTTCTCTACTAACTATTCTTCAGTTGCCAAGACTTTGAGTCAAGACAGCCTAAGGGAATCAGTCCTTTGACTTGTGATGTGAAAAATACTGTGATTTCAGGCAAGCTGCGCCATGAGGGGCAGGCCTGGGCCTGTGTCCTGTAAATAGACCTGCCACCCGTGTCCTACTCACAAGCTCAGGGCAAGCCTGGACTTCAAACCTGGACACTGGGTTCACATGGACAGGCTCAGAGGCCAGCCAGGCTGTCCCCCCACCACACCCCCACTGAGTGCTCCCAGCTTTAGCCGAGCCACCTCAGCTTGTGCAAACCTTTCCCCGGGAGCTTGAGCTGCCCAGCCTATCCCTACTGCCTCAGTTTACCTTCTGCCCTTCAAATTGAGGGCTGTAAGTTTGCTTCCCCACGTGGCTTGTGGGCTGAGGATGGAGCCCAGGGTCAGCGCCTTTCTGTGTCCTCCAGAGAAGAGGGTTGTCCCAGGGCTGACTGGAGGAGAAGGTGGGCTCTCGCTGGGGTCATACCCCCATCGCAGGTGCCCATGCTGACCTCCCCCTCCGTGCCCTTACAGGGAGAAGACAGGCAGCGCTGTTTGGAGCGTCCTGCAGCCCCCTTCCCTTGACATTTCTGGGCAGGAAGGGTGAGTGCCAGCCTCTTGGCACAGGGGGACCTGAGACCCTCAGTGGAAAGCTCAGGGGGGTAGGTCAACCCCTCATCAAAATTTGGGAACCCAGAGCCAACACAAAAGCTGGCAAGGCTCCCCTCTGGGGAAAAGCCACAGCAGAAGTGGCCCTAACTGGGGTGGGTCCAGCTCTGCCGCTGTAGATCACAGGGCTCACTGGGACCAGCCTTTGGGAGCTGGGATGTGTGCTTCGGATCCTTTCCCAGGTGACACCTCTCTGTGCTGTTACCTGCTCATGGGTTTTCAGAGTGAAGGAGGGTTCTGAGTGATTAGTGTGTTTGACCCAATTTTCATCTGCCGAGCTCCTGGAAGGATGCCCAGAGGGGTGGTCCATTGTGAGGCCCATGCGTCACAGTGGGGTGGGTGAGGTCACCTTTGTTAAATGAGATGCTGCATGGAGGGCAAGGGGCCCCATGTCCATTCATGCATTCTGTCAGGGGTAGATGTCCAGTATGGGGACCCCCCAGTCTCTTGGGCGTCCTGGATCTGATGAGTGCCTGTGAGCGACTTTCACTAAGGGGCCTCCAGGACCCTGAGCTGGTTCATAACCAAACATTCTTCCAAAACCCCTGCCCGCCGAACTCAGCTTTCTGCATTTCCACAGGAGGCCCCCCACTCCGATGTGGGTTGTATGTGTGAAGTCTGGAGGCACTGGGATGCTAACAAAGGAGCCCCCAGGTTCTGATGAAGCCAGTGTAGGACTGAGGTACAGGGGCCACAAGACCAAGGGTACTGGGCACCCTGGTCCTGGCCCATTGCTCCTGCAGGTGGCATTCGAGGTGAGGAGCTCTGTGGCTACCTGAGTCCTCCCCACATGGCCTGCAGAGCTGGGGGAAGACTCAGTGCCTCGACTACCCTGGGAGGCTTGCCTGGAATAAGTAGGTAGCTGGGTCTGCTTCTGCCCCCATTCTCTTTGGACCCTGGACACCCACCTCCTGGAGTCTCACAGTGCGGATGTAACTAGGGGCCCTGGTGACATTCCTTCAGGGGTACTGGCTGAATGGAGCTCAGGCCCCTCATTACCCTTCTCTTGCCACAGGCAACTGGCCACTTCCAAGGAGAGGGAGGCAGGACAACCTGCACCCCCAGGCCAGACACTGGGCTACTCCTCCTTAGGGCATGGAGAGTAGAAACAGGACCCTTGTGACCGGGGCCTAAGTTTCCCTCCTATCACTGGCTCAGACCCATGAGTCTCAGGGCCCCTCCCAGTCAGAGTGAGGGGCAGGGGTTGATTGTCAGGGTGATGCTGGCTGCAAATGGCTCCCTCTGCCTTCCTCACTCCTGGCCAGTCCCCAACAGCCCATCCCAAGCAGCCAGGGACATGTGGCCTGTGCCAGGGCAGGAGGGGAGTGTTGCCTCCATCTCATGGGGTTCTGGGATTTGGGGCAAATGATGCCCAGTCCATCCTAGCCTGTCACTTCTGACCTCTTGCCCACTGGGACAAGGGGCACTGCCATAGCCTCCTCCACAAGGTCCCGGGAGGGAGGGCTTTGGCAGCCGAGGTCCATTGCCCCCCATCTGCCCCCCCCAGGAAACTGCCCCCAAGGGGCTGGGTGGCACCTCTAATATATGCAAACCCATCAGTCTGAGCCCTACCCCACTTGTGTTCCTCTGTTGCCAGGCTGGCTCTGCCCCTCCAGCATGTACACTCTGCTGTGGATGTCCCATGGGCCGTGCGTGTGGGTGCCCGTGGCGGGCTGGGGCGGGCGGCTCAGGGTGCACTCAGCCGGCCCCTGCCTGTCCTCTGGCGTGGACGCTTTTGTCTTTGTACCTTTGCATCCTTTGTAATGAAACCTAATAAAAACCCAATGTTTTCGTCTCTGCCTCCTCTCTTTTTTTCCTGCCCCCTTTCTCCACCCTAGAGATGAAGCATGGGTGTCACAGGTACACCTGGCAGAGCCACACAAAAGCACGTGTGAATGTGGACACCCAGACCTGCTCCCCTCACCACCTCCCCCTAATAGCCAGCTACTTGGACCTGTGTTTCGGAAGGGGAACAACCCACCCCTCAGGGTCCTGGAGCAGACACTCTGGGGGTGGGTGGGCTTCAGCAGCAGGCCTGGGGCCTCCTAAGTCAGGGCTGGACACACCTAGTCAGTTGGGAGGGGAGTCAGCCGTGGGCTCCACTCCCCAAGGCCAGACTCCACCATCTCCCCGAAGCAGAGACCACAGCCGCCATCCTGCCAAACACACTTTATTTTATCCTCTCTGATCTCCTCCCTCCCCCAGGCTGGCCGCCCCTTGGTGCTTCCGCCCTGAGGGTGGCCACCATCTAATAGCAGGTCCCTGTCCGTCCCTAGGCCTGCAGCAGCTGCTGGATCTCATAGTCCTCCGGGATGGTGTCTGTGGAGGGGGAGAGGGCAGGAGGGTGAGGACAGGTGAGGCCAGCAGGGCAGACTCCACGCTCCCTGGTGGGCCTTCCCCTCATCCCCTCTCCTTACTCCCTCCTCTCACCGTTACAGCGGTAGCGCAGGTTGGCCCAAATGATGTTCTCCTGGGAGAAGCAGAAGACACCTAGGCGGCCACCCCGCATGGTCGTGTCCAAGACCACATTGCTGTCAGCCACCAGCTCAGGTCCCTCATAGAACCGTACTCTGTGGGGGACAGTGAGGCAGGGGACTGTGAAGTGCCTCAGACCTTCGGCATCCTGCCCTGAAAGATGAGCACCCTCCTCTCTCTGAGTAGGGGCCACAGATCTGGCCCATACTCAGGGGAGGTAGGGCCCCTGACCTGTGCCTCAGCTTCTCTGTATGAGAGAGTAGCTATCCAGAGTGTTGCATGCAGGAGGATCTAAGCAGAGCACCTAGACTTTCCTGCACAGAGCAGGGGTTGAGAAATGGGGAGCGGGTGAGGCCTCACCTTCTCAAAGAGGCCCTGCTGCGTGCTAGGCCCTAGGAGGAGTGTTGTGCCCTGGGGCCAGTCACAGTTAATTCTAACTGCCACATTGTTCCTGCTTTACAGACTAGGGGATCGAGGCCCTCAGAATCTCTCCTGGGAGCCAGGGTGGAGCAGGGACTCAGTCCCTAGGCAGGGCAGGGTCCCCCCACCTGATGTAGCCCACTTGGGGCCGGTGCTGCAGGAACCAGCGGTAGGATGTCTTGTCCTTCCAGCCCACGTTGCGGGGGTCCTTCCAGAGCAGCCGCACCTGTGATGCTGTGTCCCCCGTGTGCCACAGTGCATTCCGGAGGTGCTCCCCGGGGCCCGTGGAGGACTTCACAGCCTGACACGCCCAGAGACAGGGGCACAGGGTCAGAGACTGCACGGGCCCCTGGAGCCCCACCAAACCCTGGTAGTTGCTTCAGGTCATGGAAGAATAATGGGGGCTTTGTGGGGCCTGGATGGGAAACCCACAAGGATAACCTGGGCACCACATGGAGATTTCGAGGTGGGTCGTGGGGACAGCAGTGCTCTGGGGTCTCATGAGAGGATTTGGGAGTCTGAACAGGTTGGGAATCCGGGAAGCTTTGGAAGTCTGCAGGAGGATTTAGTGACCTGTTGAAAGTTTTGGGAGCCTATGGGATAAACTGGGGTCTAGAGGATTTGGGAAATTTGCTTGGAAGTTTGTGTGATAAAGTCTAGTGATTCTGCAAAAGGATTTGGAAACTAAGGAAAAGCTTAGGGCTCTGTGAAAGGGTTTCAGGGCACAAAAGATGATTGGAAGACACTGGGTGAGGGTTTGAGGCCCTGTGGGAGGACCTGGGAGGATGTGGGGCCTGTGGGAGTCCGGAGGAGAGCTGGAAGCAGGTAGGAAGAATTTGAGGTCTATGGAATGATGCTGGAGGACTGTGAAGGCTTTGGAGGTGTGTAGAGGGCATGGAACTAGAGGTCAGGTACCATGGTACCCCCACCACCGCCACACCACACCCCCTCACCACACCTTGAGCTGGATGCCAGGTTCAGCCACGGCGCGGAAGGGGTTAGCCTGCCAGTACGTCTGCTCCATCTGCTTCCACATGACCACATAGAAGCTTGAGCTGTCCTGGTAGCCAAAAATGAAGCCAGCATAGTCATCGTCTGTGGCAGTGTTCACATGGAATGTACCTTCAAAGTCCACACCATTGAAAGCTGTGTAACCTGGGGAGGTAGGAGACAAATGGGGTCCTAGACACCATAGAACCACCCCTTCCAGGGTCCAGCTTGCCCCTTGAGCCCAGATTTCCCTTCAGTAGACCCACCTCATCCCCACCCCCTAAATTTAGACACAGCCATGACCCTGAACCCTCAAACCTGCCTTTAACCACTCTGCCCCAGCCCAGACTCTACCTGGCCTCACCCAACCCTCCCTCTGGCCCTGCCCCTGAGTGGCTCCCTGCAGAGCCTTCCCCTTCTCCATGTCTCACCCACAGCCAGGCCAGGGTCACTGTTCATCGTCTGCACAATTTCCATCCCCTAATGGAGTCAAAGGAAGAAGGGCCTCAGGTTGGCAATGGGGCCCTCAGCTTTCCAGCCCCTAGGTTAGGACCCTGAGAGAGGGTCCTAAGCTCCCCGCACCTGCTGGTCCCTGTCCCCACCTGGTTGAGCACCACCCAGTTGGGGTCTATTTGCGCATCACCCTCGGGGTCCAGCACCACAGTCTGGAAGGCTCGAAAATCGGTGAGGGTGACCTCGGCATTCTCCGGACACACATCAATCTTGTCCACCACCTTGTCGGCGTCGAAGTCGCCCTGGCACGCATCACCTACGCCATCCCCTGAGAGGTGGTGGGAGACCCTGGGGCGGTGAGGTCAGTGCCAGGTGCCCACTCCATGCCTAGCCCTGCTCACACCTTACACTGGCCCCACCATGCCCATTCCAAAACCTGCCCTAGTGGCTCCGCATGTCCCATGCCTACCCACCACAGGCCTCAACCCCTGCCTTACGATCTGAGTCTGCCTGGTTTGGATTGGGCACCAGGCGGCAGTTGTCCCGACTGTCAGGGACCCCATCGTTGTCATCATCGTCATCACAGGCATCACCCTGTCCATCATGGTCTGAGTCCTGCTGGGAGCTGTTGGGCACTGTGGGGCAGTTGTCCCGAGAGTCCTGGTGCCCATCCCCATCCCTAGAGTGGGTGGGTGGGGCAGAGAGACAATGAGATGCTGAGGGCCCTGTAGGGGCCACCCACCCTGAGCCCCCACCCCCTGTCCCAGAAGGCCTCCTTACTGGTCTTGGTCACTGTCACAAGCATCTCCCACAAAGTCATGGTCCACGTCCCTCTAGAAAGGTACAGGGGTCCACAATCAGGGCAGAAGAACTCAAAAGCCTCCATCCCATGCCCAGTTTCAGCGCAAAGATACACCTCGGGCTGCTTTGAATGGGCTTCAGTCTTGTTAACACAGCCTGGGGCTCACGCCAGGGGTCTGACCCAACTGACCTGCCCTCACCTGGTCTGGGTTGTTCTTCTGGGGACAGTTATCACAGACATCTCCTACACCGTCACCATCACTGTCCTTCTGGTCTGAGTTGGGCACCCTGGGGCAGTTGTCTGCTGCATTTTTGATCCCTTCAGGAAGCAGGGGAACCAGACAGGACCTCATGATTAGGCGGGGCCAGGCTGACTTCAGCAGGGCAAGGGCAAGCCTGGGCCAGAGTCCTACCCTCCCCTACTGTGCAATTAAACCCAAGTACTCATACAGACTTCATGAATAGATGGCCAGGGAGGAGACTGGCCCTTCTCTTGCCCTGTGAATGCACTCACCTGAGATTCTATGCCCAAGGTGTAAAAAGGACACCTCCCTGACCCTAAACCCCAGACCATGTCCTGCTTTTTCCCCCTGCAGCATCCAACATAGCGGGCATTTTTCTGCTCTCCTGAGCAAGGTCCATGGTTCAAATGGGTGCCCGAGTTAAGCTCATACCCTCAGCTTCGGAGCCCCGTCCCCTGCTGAGTCCGGACCCTCTATGCTTCCCCCACCATATCAACCCCTGCCCCCACCATGCTCACCGTCACCATCGATGTCATCGTCGCAGGCGTCCCCTCGGCCATCCAGGTCTGTGTCTTTCTGGTCTTCGTTCTTTTGGGTTCTGCAGTTGTCGCACGCGTCTCCCCACTTGTCGTTGTCTGAATTGCGCTGGTCTGGGTTCCGTACCAGCGGGCAGTTGTCCTAGGGGACAGGCCCGGTTAAGGGGGGAGGGGGAGTCAAGCCAAGTGGAGCAAATGTCACATCCAAGATTAGCCCACCTCCGAGGCCCCGCCCCGTCTCCTCCACAAAGGCCTTCATCCCTCCAGGATCAGCGAGTCCCGCCTCTGAGGCCAAGGCCCTAGACAAAGTCCCGCCCCCAGCTCCCCTAGGCCCCGCCTTGGCCCCACCTCCTCGTTGAGAATCCTGTCACCGTCGGCATCTGGGTCACAGGCGTCTCCGATGCCGTCGCGATCCACGTCCTCCTGCCCTGAGTTGGGCACAGTCACGCAGTTGTCCTAGGGACGCAAGGGTAGGCCTGAAGGGCGTGGTTTTGTAGCTCCGTCCATCCAGTGATGACCCTCACCCTACGCTCGCGCTGGCCCCGCCCCTTGCCCTCGCCCACCTTGCGGCAATGGCGCTCTGAGCAGCGCAGCTTCTCATCGGGGAAGCCGTCAAGGTCCGTGTCTCGGCCGCAGAGAAGCCCGTTGCCAGCCCAGCCGATGGCACACTGCGGGCGAGGGGTGAGTGGATGCTGTGGCGTCGCCCTATTTCCCCATCCCACACCCCTCCCCGCGTGGCTGCACTCACCACACACGACCGCGAGCCATCGCGCTCCAGGATGCAGTCGGCCTTCTCGTGGCACGTGCTGGGCGTGCCGTCTGGGCAGAAGCGCTGAGCTCGCGGACGGCAGCCGGAAGCCTGGTCGCCCACGAAGCCGGGCCGGCACTGGCCGCACTGGAAGGAGCCCTGAGTGCGGGAGGTTAGCCCGGGGCCACTGCTACTGCGCGCACCCCCCCACCCCCTGCCCAGTCTCTCCGTCCTTCTCCTCTCCTCCTGGGCCTTACCCGGGTGTTGACGCACACGGAGTTGGGGACGCAGTTATGCTGCCCGGTCTCACACTCATTAATGTCCGTGCAAACCTGGGTGGGAGGGAGCGCAGAGGTTACCGCCCCCACGCAGACACCCTCAGACCTGGTTCGCTGTCTCCTCTGCTACCCCTCCCCTCCATCCGCCTCAGACTGCGGCCACCCCTGACACGGACCCTTTCCCACTGACTCCCTGTAGAACCCAGTCCCTACGCCTCTTGCTGGAGCGAGGCAGGGTAAAGGCCGTGAGGCTGGAGAACGAGTTTACTAAGCAAAATTCGCTGCTTCCCAACTCCTGGCACCACTCCCCAAGGCCCTCACCTGCTTATTGGTCTTGGCGAAATCTAGCCCCACGCCCTCGTGGGTGGAGCCGCTGTACCCCGGCGGACAGGCCTCGCAGCGGAAACCCGGGCTGGTGTTGATGCAGCGGACCCGGGGGAAGCAGGGATGGGCGTTACACTGGGAGGAAAAGCGCCATGGAGGGTCAGAGAACTCTGAGCTCTTCTCCAGCCCCCGCCCCCCACTCCAGTGACGCCTTATGGTTCCTTAGGCTTGGAGTTAGAAAGTCCAAGTGTCATCAGCTAGCACTTGGACAGGAGGTGCCACGTGGGGCAGAGGCGGGATCAGGCGGGGAGAGGGGCGCGCCTGAAGGAGTCTGCTCCTGAGACTCGGTGGGCTGGGTGGTCATGGACAAGGGAAGGAATTGTGAGGACACGTGTCCCCAGCAGAGGGGGAAAGTTGTCCCAGCGTGTGTGCCGGTCGATGGAGGAGTCGTCGGGGCGGGCTCCCGGCAGTGGTGGAAGGGTTGTTGAGGCTGCCGAGCCTCGGAGGTGAGAGGGGTCGTTGGGGTGGACCACTCCTGGAGATACGGGAGTCGTTAGGATGGGCGTCACTGGCAATGGAGGGGGTTGTCAGGGAGGGTGTCCCTGTTGGTGAGGGAGGTGGTGGGGGTGGGTGACCCCCGGCGATGGGGTGGTCGTCTGGACGTACACCCTTGATGGTGAGGGTACCTTCCGGGTGAGCACCCCCAGCTGAAGAGGAGATCTTGAGGGCAGTAGGGAGCTAGGGGATCACCGGGGCGGTGGGGGCAGGCACACCTCGTTGATGTCGGTGCATTGCGTGCCGTTGCCCGTGAAGCCCGCCGGGCAGGGTCCGCAGCTCGCGCCGTTAGCTGTTTCGGTGCAGGCCACGCCGGGGAAGCAGTAGCCAGGTGCGCACTGGGGTAGGGGCCGCACGCTCACGCCGGGGTTTTTCACCTGCTGCATCCCTGGCGAAGAGTAGGGGGAGGACCTAGGCAGTCAGGACCTACCAAGCCCAGGGGCGGAGCCTAGCAACACCCGGCCCCTACCGGGGGTTGAGCCCGTCTCGACCCCACCCCGGCCGGCTCCCGCTGCCCTCCGGTCTCTTCAATCTCCCGCTCTGAGCTCCGGCGTTTTCAGCTTTTCCCTCCGCGTCTCTCTACCTCCCTACACCTCCCGCACGGCTTCCGCCTCTTTCTGTGTGTCCCCTTCCCATCGTCCCAGTCTCCCCTCCCTGTGTGCCTCTCATCCACTCTCTCCATCTCCGTCAGCCTCGTCCTTTTCCTCTTCTCTTCCTCCCAGTCTCTCCTTTGCTCTCGGTTTCTGTTTCTGCCTTCCCACCGCTTCTTGCTGTCCTGCCGTCCCTTTTCTGCCTCCTTAGATCCACTTACCGCACGCGTCACACTCCATCACCGTGTTTTTCAGGAACGTGATCTCCTTGACCTGCGGTGCAGGGGGAACGGTGTGTAGTCAGTGGGGTTCCGTCCTTCTCCTCCTCCCCTCTCCACCCTCCCCCACTCACTCCCCTCGGACTACCTACCTTCTCAGCTCCTCTCCCTCCTTGGGACTCCCTTTTCCCCTGGGGGACCCCTACCCTCTTCCACAAAACCCGTTATTCCTGGGAGCCCTCTTACCAGGTACCCAGGACCCTCTCCACAACTACCGGGACCCCTTTTACCTGTCTCCCACCCCACGCAGGCCCTACCTCCCAGACCCCCACTTCCAGGCCTCTCTCATATCCTCCGCACTCCTGTACCCTTCACCACCCCCTCACCTGCTGACGCAGCAGCTCCCGCACGTCCCGCAGCGCCACATTGGTCTCCTGAAGTTCGCGCAGCATCTGCGGGGCCAGGTCTGCACCTGCGCCAACAGGGGGCGCTGGAGGGGTGTCGGGGCATGAGGACCCTCCCCCACACTACTCACACCACCACCGCCGCAGGGACCTCGGACACTCACCCCATTCCTTGAGCCTCTGCCCAGCTGCCTGCTTTCTACACCCTGCACACCCCCCGCTTACTGTCCCAAACCCCAGAAAGCCGCGACCCCAGGCCTCCCATGGGTCCCACTGTCAGTTTGGGCATTGGGGGCACGGTCTGGGGGAAGGCACGGCTCACCTAACCGGATCTGGCCTTGACCCGACACGCCAAGGGCGCCCAGGGAGAGCAGGAGAACGCAGGCAGCTGAGAGAACCATGGCTGCAACGGGGAGTTGAACCTCGGCTCGCTCTCTGCCGCCCACCAAGCCCGCGGGGCCTATTTATCCCGGCAGCGAGGCCAGCCCCAGGGACGGCCCACCACCGCCCTGTCCAGCGTCCAGCCGCAACGTAAACAGCCGGCGCTGGCCTCTCCGTTCAAGGCCCCACCCAGCTTGGCTGAACCAAGATCTGGTGAGGAAACTGAGTCACAGGAGACAGTGCAGGGTCGGTGGGGCGGGGAGTCAGATGGGACCACCCTCCAGCTGTCTCATTCACTTATTCCTCAGTGCCTGCTGTATGCCAAGTCTGATGCACAGCTGAGACCACCACGAACCCCATGGCAGCCCACTCAACTCTCACTTGGGGAAACGGAGTCAAGAGTGGCTAAAGGTCACCTTGGCTGGTGTGGCTCAGTTGAAGCGTCGACCCTATGGGTTTGATTCTTGGTCAGGGCACATACCTAGATTGCGGGTTCAATCCCAGGTCCAGGCACGTATGATCCCGGCCCTGGCACATACAGGAAGCAGCAAGTCAGTGCTTCTTTCTAGCATTGATGTTTCTCTCTCTCCCTTCCTCTCTCTAAAAGCAATGAAAAATCCTTGGGTGAAGATTTTTAAAAAGAGTGGCTAAAGTTTAGTACCAACCTCTGCCTCCTTCCCTGCTTTAGGTCAGGCTGACTGACCCTCCATTCCCTCTCTGTGCCTCAGTTTCCCCCTGTACCTTGGTGGTAAGTATCCTTGTTAATGGTGATGATTACTATAGGAAATGAGGGGTCAGATGCGAGCAGGGACTCTCAGTCTGCCTATCCAGGACCACAGAGGCATGCTCCTGGGCCCCTCACCCCAGAAAGCTGCAGGTGACTCCCCTTACCTCTTTCTGATCTCCCCTTTCTGTGAGTGCTGGTGAGGGCAGCCTGATTGCCCACTCAGTTTCCTAGTCTGTGCAAGGGGCTGCTCATGTGTCCGTTGCCATGAGGCAGGGGTGCACAAATTAAAGGGCTCCAGCTGGAGGTCTTAGAGGGGCCCCAGACTTCTGTTTGCTGAGACTTCACCACACCTTCCCAGCTCTGCTCCAGCTACTCTGGGAACAGCCTGTAATAAAAATAAAAATACTGCTAATTAGGAAAATCATCTCTGTCAGCCCAGCCACACTCGAGCTACAAAACACATCAGTTTTCTGGAGTTAACCCTCTCCACCCCTACCCTCTGGAGGCTTACAGCCTCTATTTTAAAGATGGGGAAACTGAGGCCTAAATGGTGGAAATGATTAGCCTAAGGCCACTGCGAGAAGAGTAGTGAAGCTAGGGTAGGGTCACAGCCAGATCTATTCTGAAAAGCTGCAGAGAAATCAAAGAGGGCTTCCTGGAGGAGATGGGAAGGAAACCTAAACAAAAGGGAAGACTCAGCCCTGGCTGGTGTAGCTCAGCGGATTGAAAGTGAGCCTGTGAACCAAAGGGTCACTGGTTTGATTCCCAGTTGGGGAACATTCCTGGGTATCGGGCCAGGTCCCCAGTAGGGGGTGTGTGAGAGGCAACCACACATTGATGTTTCTCTCCCTCTCTTTCTCCTTCCCTTCCCCTCTCTCTAAAAATAAATAAATAAAATATTTTTTTAAAGGGAGGACTCAGTTCAGCAGAGGGAAAAGGTGAAGACAGTTCTGGCAGAGGGAAGCATGTGGAGCTTGCAGGTGGGGAAATTTCAGGCACGTTCATTTATCCCACAAGTTTGCACTGAGCACCTGCTGTGTGTTCATGCCCTGTGCTAGATGCTGGGTTCACAAGGTGAACAAACCCAACCCAGCCTTTCCCACTTGGGAAGCCCAGGCTGGTGGGAGGCAGCTATGTAATCATCCAAAGGGGCCATGACTGTGATGGGGGAGCTCCAAAGAGGTGCCTGACCCAGCCTGGGGTAGGGGGAGTCTGGGCTGGATCCCTAGAGGGGAAGAGAACACTGAACTAGGACCAGGAATATGAGAAGGACAAGGCCAGGCAAAGAGATGACAGAAAAGCATTTCAGATAGAGGAACATCATACACAAAGCCCCTGAGGCAGAAATGAGCCTTATGTACAAACTGATCTTAGGGTGGGGAGATCTTGGGGCTCAGGAGAAGCAGTGTGGGGCTCAGGCTGCCTTCTGAGGGCAATGTGGAGTCACAGAGGGTAATTGAGGAGGAGTAGACCTGGAGGGAAGGCTGGGTGGGAACAGCTGGCCCCAGCCTGGGCATTTCCAGTGAAGTACCCGCCTTGCCTGCTGCCTGTGGCCGGGCCATGAGCTCACCTCCTGTTTTCCTTGGCATCTGGCACACCTGGGGGCTGGTCCCGGCTAGTGCTGGAATTCTTGGGAAAACTATGGTTCCAGCAGGGCCAGCAGGCATGCGTGTGCCTCATGCAGCTGGGACAAGAGCACATGGAAGCCAGGACCCTGCCACAGGCTTGGCACGAGGCTGGGGCTTGGACACACGTGGCCTTGTTCAGGCCATGGGGAGCAGCGGGAAAGGGCACTCCAAGCAGAGGGAACAACAAACTAAGGATGTCCCAGTTTGCATATCAGACAACAGATGACCAGAGATGGGCATTCTGGTTTCACATTCTTGCCTCCTGGATCCTACCAGCCCTGAAATATATTTTCTAGGCAGTGTCCCCTTCCTCCTCATTCTGGCAGTCTTTCCCAGCCTTTGTACCTGCTGTTCCTTGCCACTCCAAATACCTTCCTCTATCCTTCTAGTCCTGGATCTGATGCCTCCTCCTTCAGGAAGCCCTCCTGCTTGGTCAGGACTCAGGGGCTTGTGCTTGTGTGACCTGCGGCAGAGGATTCCTGGCAGAGAAGGGATGGCCTGACCCTGGGGACTGTGTTTAGTTCTGTTCCTCCCAGTCAGGGGGTTCCTCAGGAGCCTGGGGGCCAGTGTAGAGAAGGAAGGCTGGAGGGTTTGGTAATCTGTGACAATACCTGCTACCATTAATGTAACATTGTTATTATTCCTTATAATTAATGTAGTATCATTGCTATTGAACAGCACCTTGCCAGCCCTGTTCTTTAGGACACACTTGGGAGCCACTTAGCCTGGGTTGGAACTTCAGCTAGGCACAGCTTTGCTAAGGGACCTAGCCAAGTTGCTTGACTTGTCTGTGCCTCAGTTTCCTTGTGTGTAAAATGAGTGTGATCCTTGTTGAGAGGATTGAATGAACAAACCTATATGCAGCATCTGGCTCCAGTGTCAGCCTCCTTATACAATAAGGGAATTATACACTATGCCACTTACACCTTAGAGGGTTTTTATTCACATTTTCCTGGGAGAGAAGATGAGACACTTCAAGGTCACACAGCCAGGATTAGAACTGGGGAAGGCGTGACCCCTAAGGCTTTACTCCCCTCCTCCCTGCCCTTGGCCACAGAATCCAGATGAGAAATGCTGGCCCAGGCCCCTTGTTAGCTGTGAAGCCTCTGTTGCCTGAGACCTCCTGGGCTGAGCCTTTGGCCAGTGCCCCAGCCAGCTAGCTCCCCTTCCCACCACACCAGACCCAGTGGTTCCAGGAGCCTGGCCAGGCGGGGGCTGAGGGGCTGGGGCCTGCATGATGGGGCCCCCAGGGCCCCTCCTGGCAGAGATCTGTTGGGTAAGGAGACATGTGGGCGCCCCCAGCTTGCCCAGCTGCCTCCTCTGGTGAATCCAGAGGGAAAATATGTCGGGAAGGCAGCTGCCCTGCCCTGGGCGGGCCTGGCCACAGGCTCAGAGTCTGGGGAATTCATCAGGGTGGAGACGGAGGCCACAGCCGAGGAGGCTGACCCAGCCTGCCTCTGACAACCCCACTGGGCCCATCTCTCTGGAAGGACCAAGTGGCAGGGGACAGGCTGCCATCTGGGCACTGGAGGCTGATAGACCCACCCTGACTTGCTCTGTGAACTTCAGCAAGCCCTGCCTTTTCTCCCACCCTCCATTTGTCCCCATTCTATCCCAGGCTTCCTGAAGGGTGATGATAAAGAAAGAAGATGACAATAAATGTAGTGGCTACAATTTTATTTATTAAGTCCCAAACACTTGAAACTTTGACAACCACTTTCATGGTTTTTTTCTTTCTGTCCTCCTCTCCTGCACCCTCTGCAGCCCCAGGAGGCAGGAACCGGTCGTCGTGGAGGCAGCAGGGCACTGCGGTGAAGGTCTTGGTCTCTGGCATTCACATCCTAAGTTTCATATCCCAGCTCTGCTGTGGGACCTGAGGCACGTTGTTTGACTTCTCTGTGCCTCAATATTTTCCTTTTATTCTCTCTTTCTCACTCACTCTTTCTTGTAGTAGAGAGGATCACCTTTAAAATTTATTATGCCCTGGCCAGTGTGGCTCAGTTGGTTGGAGTGTCGTTCCGTACACCAGAAGTTGGGGGTTCAACCCCTGTCAAGGCACATAACTAGGTTGTGGGTTTGATCCTTGATTGGGGCATGGGAGATAATCAATCGATGTTTCTCTCTTTCTAAAATCCATAAACATATTGTTTTAAAAATTTAAAGTCTATTATAATGTAAATTTTATACTTTTCAAGGTTAGCAAGGAAAGTTGCTTCAGAAGAGAAAGAACTCTAGGAACAGGAGGCCCACTGCAGTTTAATGATTCAGTATTCAGTGGGCACTGATTTCCTGCTCTTCCCCCCTGCCTTCCTCTCACATTTAATGAGAATTTTCTTTTATTTTCATTTTTTTAATTTATTGATTTGAGAGAGAGAGAGAGAGAAAGAGGATTCTTCCTCCCTTTAGAGAGGAAGGGAGAGAGGGAGCCAAACATCGATTTTGTTGTTCCACTCGTTTACACATTCATTGGTTGATTCTTATGTGTGCCCTGTCCGGGGCACTGAACCAACAACCTTGGCATCAGATGACACTCTAACCAACTGAGCAACCCGGCCAGGACCAAGCATTTTAATAAAACAACTGTGTCTGTGTTACAGAGAGACTGCCTGCGGGGCTAACTGCAGGACTGTTTTTCTCTCCGTCACTTCCTCTCTCTTCTCTGTCTAATGAAAAGTGGAAATGCCTAAAGATTTTCACACAGTAACAGTAGCAGTCAAAGTCAAGGTGAACATGGAGATCACAGGAAACCCAACTCTTATGGTCATTGTGAGAACTGAATGAATTAGTCTGTGGAAAGCGATGAGCCCTCAGTTGGTAACATCCCCACTTTCCAGATGGGCAAACTGAAGCTCAGCAAGCAGGTTCATCCCATCTGCTTGATTTGGGCACTGAATGCTCAGAGGGAAGTCACACACTCCCTCCCCTCCTCATGGAGGCACATAGCCTGGCTGCAGGAAGACAGTTCCCCCGCCCAGGTTTCTGGGCCTCAGTCTGGGATAGTGGGTGGGTAGACAGAGCTTACCTCCTCAAGCTCCTCCTCCAGGCTCTCTCCAGCCCCCATTCCAGCTCATTAACAGGAGGCCCTTGTTCAGCTCACTGATGGATGGATGGAGGCTGAGGGTGGAGTGTGTTTACCCATTAGTTGCCTGGTCTGGGGCATCGGCCAGTGGAGGAGGGAGCTACCAAGCAGGGAGGAGCCCCAGCCTCAAAGTGGGAAGTCTGGCACACAATATGTGCCAAATAAGTGACTACTGATCTGTGGGATGAAATGAAATAACTTAATCCACTGGATAGGTATGGACCCCTCCCCACACATTGAATGGGGTGGAGGAGGTACCTCTCAGCCCTGTGGTGGGTGGCCTCTAAGGCTGGCAAGTGCACACACTGCATGAAGCACTCACCACACAGGAGGAGGGCGGGCAGGGCTGGAGGAAGGAGCGGGGTGGTCAGGGAGGCTCCTCTGCAGGGGGCATGTTGGTGCCAAGACTTGAACAGGCAAATGGTTCTGGCTAACTTGGAGCCCCCCAGGCAGAGGGCACAGCAGAGCCAAAGGCCATGGCGGGAAGTGCCTGATGTGTCCAACCAGGAGGCAGTACAGCCGAAGCAGAGGGACCCTGGAGGAGGAGAAGGGCAGGACCACAGGGAGGAGTGTGGGGATGGGGGCCTGTGCAGGGACAAAGGTATGAGCTGGGAGCCATGCTTGGGCTTCACAGGCCTCTCCAGCCCCATCTCTTTCTTCCCTTGAGCCCCTTTACCTGGGCTGTGACTGCTCTCTGGTGCACCACTCCCTTTAACATGGCTCACTTTTTCTTGTTCCAGCTGGGTTAGTGGCTTCTTTTGGCCTCCAAGTTGCCCTCAGTGTCCTCCATCACAGCTGGCAACACTGTGTGGCACTGCTAGGTTATATGGAATGTGTGTCTGTGCCACTCGAGCCCCACCATCTTGTTCCCCACTGTGTCTGCAGCATCATGCACACATGGTGGAATAAATGAATGATGGATGGATGTACAGATGGGTGAATGGATGGATGGATGGATGGATGGTTGGATGATGGGTGAATAGACAGATGGGAGGGTAGATAGATAGATGAGTGAGTGGATAGATGGGTATGTAGATGAGTAAATGGACAAATGGATGAATGGGTGGGTGGATGAACATGGATGGATGAGAGGATGGATGAGTGAATGAATGGGATGGCTGGGGGAGGTGGATAGATGGATAGACAGATGGGTGAGCCAGTGATTGGATGGGTGAGTGGATAGGTGGGTCTGTGGGTAGATGTATACATGGACTCTCCTCAGGACTTCTCTGGCTATGTGGCAACCCCATTCAGAGGTCACTGTGAGGATTCAATAAAAGAGTGAAGGTGAAGCACATAGTAGTCACCCACCTGTTGAGCCTTGCTGACCTTGTTTCCCGATAGGTTAAAGAATTACTAGAGCCAAGGAGCTCCAAAGAATCCAAGAGCCATGAGACCACAGAACAAGAAGCCACAGAACTGAGAAATTACAGAGGCATAACATTATGGGTTGATGGAGCCACAGGACCACAGAGCGCCAAAGCCACAAAACTGGGATCCTAGAACCGTGGGACCCCATTGTTAGAAAGCCAGGCATCAGGGCGATACGTCCACCAGAAGCTCAGAGCTATAGGATGATAGCAACAGGACCCAGGAGGGCTGAGATGCCACACTGGGCATCCCAAACCCTCTGGTGCCACAGGACGGAGTCTCAGAATTGACCCCAATAGAACAACTCTCAGCCACACCCTCACTTGTCACCAGTCCAAGGAAGCTCCCAGAGGCCACAGGAGCTATGAAGTGCTTTCTCCCCCATGTCTGAGGAAACTACAGGAGAGGAAGACCATGCCATCACTGACTCCTGCAGCCAGCCAACCACTGCTTAGTGAGTCCCTGTGCCAAGAGAGGCTGCCCAGGTGCGGGGAAACTGTGCCAACCTCCAGCCAGGCACACCGGGACACTGAGTGCTCAGTAGCAAGTGGAAAAAGAATCAACAAGTTACTTCTACATCCATATCCCTTTAAAAGCCAACAGCAACACAGCATAGAGGGGAAACTGTACTCTGGCACACCCACTCTGGGCGGTGGTAGACTGCTGAGTTGCGCCTCCCCCACCCCCAGCTCAGCTCTCACCTCTGCCCATGCCAGGAGTCACATCCCAGCTTAGATTCCACCAGACATATCCATGTATTAATAAGCTCTCCTGGGACAGCAACTTCTCCCAGCAGACCCCACCCCTAATGTCCTAAGCAATTGGTCTGTTTTGGAAAGGGGAAACTGAGGTCCAGAGGAAGAAACTGCTGCCCCAGGATCACAGAGGGCTGGAGGCAGGACTCAAACCCCTCTCTGTTGGATGCTAAGCTTGAGCTCATCAGCACCCAGCCAGACTGCCTCTTGGGGCCCCAACCTGCCTTCTCTTGGAGCCCTCCCTAGTCATTTGCTTCCAGACATGACAGAGCAAGGAAGCCAGGGCATGAAGCTCAGTGAAGTCTCCCTTCCACTGAGCTCAGAGCATCTTGCTCACAAGGGCTGAGGTTGGGACAAAATGTGATCGCAGTGAGTGCATGCTGGGACCTGGTATTGCTTGCATTCGAGGACCTTACTCCCCTTCCATCTTACACATGGGAAAGCACAGAGCCAGGGAGTGGGGTTCTCCCCCTTCTGAGGCCCTGGCACCTTCAGTGAGGACTGTTCTCATCCTGATGGGGACATGGGAGTGAACAAAGGCAGCTGATCTCTGAAACCTGGTTGCAGGGAGGGAAAGCCCATCCCTTGCTGCCTTACCCCAGTGGCCGGGCTGCCGTTAGGCATAGCTGGACTCAGAAGCCCAAATGATGCCTTCCAGATCTGTCTCTCCATCAGTTGTCTTTTTCCTTTAAAAAAGGAGTGATAAAATACACATGATGTATAATTAATCATTTCAATATTTTAAAGTGTACAATTCAGTGGGTTTTACTACATTCATGCAGTCAGGCAACCATCACCTCTATCTACTTCCAGTATATTTTCATCTTCCAAGAGGGCACCTCATCCCCATTAGTAGTCACTCTCCATTTCCCCCCTCCCCCAGTCCCACCCACTAATCTACTTACTCTTTCTATGGATTTGCCTCTTCTGGGCATTTCATATAAAGTGAATTATAAACATGCATCTTTTTGTGTCTGGCTTCTCTCACTGAGTATGTCAAGGCTCATCCACGTTGCAGTGTGTATCAGTCCTTGTCCCTTTTTTAAAAAGAAGATTTATTTTACCTTTAGAGGGGAAGGGAGGGAGAAAGAGGGGGAGAGAAACACCAATATGCAGTTTCCTTTCGAGTGCCCCCTACTGGGGACCTGACCCGAAACCCAGGCACGTGCCCTGACTGGGAATCAGAATCAAACCAGCAACCCTTTGGTTCGCAGGCTGGCACTCAGTCCACTGAGCCACACCAGCCAGGGCTGCTTCGTTCCTTTTTATGCCTGAGTAGTGTTCCATTACATCATAGACCACATCTTGTTTGCCCATTCACCAGCTGAGTGTCACTTGAGTTGGTTCCACCTTTTAGCTATTATGTATAATGAATGCTATGAACACATGTGTGCAAGTTTTTGTTTGAACACCTGTTTTCAGTTTGTTTGTTTGGTTGGTTGGTTGGTTTTTGTATATACCTGAGTGACATTGCTGGATCATATGATAACTATGTTTAACTTTCTGAGAAATACCACACTTTTTTTGTGGCAACTGCACCACTGGACACTCCAATTAGCAGTGCACAAAGGTTCTAGTTTCTCCACATCCTTGCCATCACTTGTTTTTTAGGTTTTTAATGGCCATCCTAGTGAGTGTGAAGTGATATCTAGTGATAGTTCTGATTTGCATCTCCTGGTCAGCTCTCTTCCTGCCCCTTAGCGTGCAAAAATTGGCCAAGTTTACATTTCTCCAGCCCCATGGTCCAAAGGACTCAGAGCACCTTTCCCCTGATAGGCCCAGCAGAGATCTCAGGGCTGACTCTCATTTGCCCAGCTCAGGGAACCACCCTCCCAGAACCAGTCACTGTAGGGGATGGGTGGATGGAAGACTTTGATTGGCTAGGCTAAGAGCCTGAGTCAGCCTCTCCACATAGAGGAAGGGTCAGCCCTTCCTGGACAGCACCAGATGCTAAACATGTGAAGCGTGGGTCCCTCACTCCAGATTCCTGCTTCAGGGGCTTTCTGCATCATAGGCTGTTGAGTCTGACCTGCTTTAGTGGGAGTGCTCTGGTAGTGTGCCAAGCCTCTATCCTCTGCCTTCATCTCCATGTGCTACATTTGAGGCCCCTCTTGCTGCCCTCTGTCCTTGGGAAGGGTGGCAGTCCCAGCTCCAGTCCAGGCCTCCCTGGGAGGCTTCTGCTGAGGGCAATTCCAGGCCCAACTGAGGCCATTCCCTCCTCTGCTGGCCTCTGGACCTCCCTTGGATACCAGGCAACCTTGAACATCCCAAGGAAACAGGGTTGGCCCAGAACAGCTGCCAGCCTGTCATTTCCAAATGACTGGCGGGTGGCAGAGGAGGAGCCAGTGGGAGGGGACTCCTCACCCTGTCACTGATTCCAAAGCTGTTCTCAGCCCTTCTTCTGGTCCTGAAGGTTGAAATAGGGAGATGCAGAATGGTATGAATCATCCTGGTCAAAGCAGTGACCATGACCCAGAGCTGGGGAGGAAGGTGGGAGGGAGGCAGGGAACAAACAGAAGTCCAGAGAGGGCAAGACATTTGTTCAGGGCCACACAGTAAATGAGATCTGATTCCAATTTCCACCTTAAAAAAAAAAAAAAAAAAAATATATATATATATATATATATATGTTTTATTGTGAAGACACATGACATAAAATCTACTCTCTTAAGTAATTTTAAGTGTGCAGTTCAGTGGCATTAAGTGCATTCACAGTGTACAACCACCACCATCATTTAGTTCCAGAACTCTTCATCCTGAAAAACTGAAACTGCCCCCATTAAACAACTCCCTTTTCTTGCCCCCAGCCCCTGGCACCAGGCTCCATCTTCTCACCTCACACTTCAACTACTTCTTTGCAACGGTGATCAGAAGACCCGAAAATGATTTAACCTACCTGAGTTTAAACAGCTGACTTGCGCCCTGGCCTGGCATATTTGGGACCACTGGGGACTTGTCCCTGATGCTCCAAGCTGAGGTGTGTGATTTCAGATCAATGCCACATGTTCCACATGGGAAACTGAGTCAGAGATGTTGAAATCCCACTTCTGACTCCTGCCTCTCCTCCTAAACAGGACCCGGGGTGGGTCTCGGGCCTGTGGGCTGGCAGGGGTCCCAGGGCCTGTTTCTCTGCCTAGAGCTGGGGTTGATCCTGGAAGGGGCGAGGTGTCAGTGCTGGTGATTATTTTTTTAACCTATGCAGCCAGAGACTCAAAGCTGAAGCCATCCTCCCCCACAACCCCCCACCAGGCCTGGCCAGGAAGGCCACCCGGAGGCCTGACCCTCTGGATGCTGAGCCTTCCCAAACCGCACGGTCACAGGACTATGTCCAACTGCACATCTGGACTTTTTGACTTGGTCCTAGTTTCCAGCTGGAGCAAAAGGGCCTGGGTTGGGGAAAATAGGGGCCCTACCTGCTTGTACAAAGGTTGAGGGTCAAGGACTTGGCCCACGCCCCCTGCCTGCCTGTCCCAAGTGGATCACATCCAGGCTTGGCTTTCAAAGGCTGCTCCTTGTCCCCAAGGCCCACAGTACCGTCTGGAGTAGGAAGATTCTGACCCAGACACGTGGGTCCAACCAGATACTATAGCACATGGCCAAGGTGGGGCTGTTGGTCCCCGACCTCACCTCTCCAAGGCTTCCAGTCTTAGGCAATGGCCCTACCATCCACTCAGGGCTGGGCCTGAGAGCTGGGTAGTGTCTGAGACTCCTCCCTACCCTTCACATCCAGTACACCAGCAGATCTTGTTCCTTCCGGGTCCAAAACATACAAATACAAACACCTTCCTGCCCCGGTCTTAACCCTACTGGATCCTGCCCTGGCCTATCCCCAGGGGAGCCATAGGGGATGTCTCAAAATTATCAATCAGATTGCTTTACTCTCCAGGTCACACATCCTCCATGGCTTCCCATTACTTTCAGAATAAACCTCATCTCCTCCCCATGGCCTGAAAAGCCCCGTGTGATCTGACCTCAGCCTGTGCCTCAGCCCATCTCTCCCTCCTTCACTCACTCTGTCCAGCCACACTGGCCTCCTTGCTACTTCTCCAACAGCCAAACCCTTTCCCTACCCCAAGGCCTTTGCACAAACTGTCCCTTCTCTCTGAAATGCACATCCTCCATATTTACATACTTTCCTGGGTCTCAGCTTAAGGATCACCAACTTAGGAGGCCTCCCCCAACCCCTAAGCAAAAAATACCTTCACTTAACGTTCTTCCAAATACTCTTCATGCTTTGAAATTATCTTCTTTGTGTTTTCATACAAATACAAATTGTATTTTACCCCCGGCCCAGCATGTATTAGGTGGGGCTGTGTCTTCTTGTGAACAAGGGGACATACAAGTCCCAATGCCAAATTTTGAGAAACATCTACCCCTCCGAGGTCCCTTGAGCACCCACAGCAATATGCTGGGATTTATAACCCAGAACTTTGCTCTTAATACATGCTAGGGTGGTTGGAGCTGTGATGGGAGTCTTAGAGGCTTCTCTAAGGGGCCAGGACGAGGGACCTATAAGTTCCAACTGAAAGAGGAATAGGAATCAGCCAGGTCAGAGGCCACAGAGGGTGCTCAGGGTAGGGGAGCAGCATGTGTAAAGGCCTGGAAGTGGTGGAGAACAAGGCAGCATTCCTGGAACTGGGTGTGGTGGGAGACAGGGTGATGGAGTCTGGGCTCCGTCCCAGGGTGATGGGAAGCCATGGCAGAAGTGTGAGCAGAGGGCACATCAGACTCATTCCCCATCACCCTGTACTGGGCCCCAGGAGGCTCCCTCCCCAGACCTCAGCAGACTGTGGATTCAACATGCTCATGCTGGCTGGGAACGTGTCGAAATAGCTGTATACAAATTCCTGTGGAGTATATGGTGAGGCCATCTGCCATCCCTACCACCACAGGGCTCAGGGGGATCCATCATCCCAGATAACTGACAGCCACCTGGGCCTCCCAGGGCCCCTCAGCCTCCCCCAGAATGGCTGTGTACCCTCAAGACCATGTGTCTGGCCCATTCCTGCAGGCCCTCAGTGAATGCCAAAGACCTCTCTCCTTATTCCCCTGGAATTTTCCTTGCAAACCCTGCCAACATCTCCAGGAACATGTAAAGGAAAATGTTTCCAGTCTGAGCAGGCTGTTTTATAGCATTTGGGGCCAGGAGTCTAACTGCTGGCCCAGAGAGAAAAGGTTTTGCCACGCCTCTGTCCTTCCTGCAGAGTCATTAGGATCCGGCCTGCCCTCTTCCGAGGCCCAGGTTCTGCAGGGGTTTTCTAGCTAGACAAAATCTCCCATCCCCCCATCCCCTGACTGGGGAGAAATCCCCCGGAAAAATAGAGACTCAGGCTACAGGCCAGAGATGATGCATTTTCCATTATTTATTCACTCAACAAACACCTGCTGCACTCCCACCATGAGCTGGTCTGTGTGTCAGGTGCTAGGGACGCAGCAGGAATAAGCGGGACCAGTCCTGCCCTCAGGTGGGGGTCAGGATTGGGTGGGTGGGGGCTCTGTATTACCCTCATGTCACAGGGCTGAGAACGGAGGCCAGGAAGGGTGGCGGCTTGCCTAAGATAGTGCCGGGACAAGCAGAGCAGTTCCAAAGTGGTGAAATTAACCATTATGAAGTGAAAAATTCAATGGCATTTATCACATTCACCATGTTGTACAACCAGCATCTCTATCTAGTTCCAGAACATTTCCATAACCCCACAAGGAGACCCTGTCCCCATTAGCAGTCACTCCCCATCCCCCCTCCCCCAGCCCCTGACAACCACTGATCTGCTTTTTGTCCCTGTGGATTTGCCTGTTCCAGACATTTAATATAAAAAGGATCATACAGCCCTGACTGGTGTGGCTCGGTTGGTTGGGTGTTGTCCTGCAAACCAAAAGGTCGCTAGTTTGATTCTGGGTTAGGGCACATGCCTGGGTAGCAGGCTCCATCCCTGTCCTGGTTGGGGCAGGTTCAAGAGGAAACCAATTGATGTTTTTCTTGCTCTCTTTCTCCCTCCCTTTCCCTCTCTCTAAAAATAAATAAATAAAATCTTAAAAAAAAAAAAAAAGGATCAGACAGCCCTGGCCAGGTGCTCAGTTGGTTAGAGCATCAGCCCAACACGCCAAGGTTGCGAGTTCTATCCCTGGTCAAGGCACATACAAGAATCAAATGAATGCATAAATCAATGGAACAACAAATTGATGTTTCTCTCTCTCTCTCCCTTTATAACTCTCTAAAATCAATCAATAAATAAAATGAAAATAAATAAAAAGGATCACATATGTAGCCTTTCGTGTCTAGCTTCTTTCACTGAACATAATGTTTTCAAGGTTACTCTGTTTTTAATTTATCGTTTATTTTATTTGCTGAGACATTTTAAAGCAACCCAAGGCCCAAAGTCATTTCTCCATTTCTTTGCTAATTACACAGCTCCAAAACCACGGGATTTCATATGTAATGATATGTTATTTATATTCCAATTTCCTCCGTTGTCTCAAAAGTTGACTCTATATCATCAGTGTTAGAATCAGGTTCCAATGAAAGTCCCCATTTGGTAGTCATGTCCCTTAAGTTTTTCTTGATCCCCTCTCTTTTTAAAAAACTGTAGTAAAATAACATAAAATTTACCATCCTAAACACTTCTGTGGGTCCAGGTCAGTGGCATTAAGCACCTTCAAATTGCCATGCAGCCTCCACCATCTGTCTATAGAACTCTCTCATCTTGCAAAACTGAAACTCTGTCCCCATTGAATACTAACCCCCACCCGCCTCCCCCAGTTCCTGACAGCCATAATTCTGTCTCCATGAACTTGATGATTTTAGGTGACTTACATAACCGGAATCACACAGCATTTGTCCTTTTGTATCTGGCTCAATTCACTTAGGAAAATGGTCTCAAGGTTCATCCATGCTGTAGCATGCGTCAGAATTCCCTTCCTCTTTATGGCTGAATAATATTCTATTCTGTGACTATGCTATTTCATCTGCCGATGGACACTTACCACACTGCTTCCATGTTTTAGCTATTGTGAGTGATGCTGCTTTGAACATGTGTGTGCGACCATCTGTTTGAGTCTCTGTTTTCAATTCTTTTTGAAGGTGTTTTATCCATGGGCCAGGTGAGCTAGAACACATAGGGGTGGGGGTTACTTTCTTGGAACATGGGGTTTAACATCTGAGCCAGGCCCCCAGGAAATGCTGGTACCTCTGGTTAGAAGCCTGGAGAAAGCACCAGCCCAGGCTGAACAGAGTGAAAATGCCCAGGCAAGCTGTCCTGGCAGAAGCAGAGGGCAGTGGATGTGCTGGAGTGGATGTGAAAACACCCCCTAGGGTCATGCTCCATGGGAGGGCCCACAGGACACGCCATCTCCCAAAGTATTCAGAGAGTGGTGCCAGCAGCAGGAAGATGGTGGGTAGTGGTCTCCTCTGCAGGCTGTCGTAGAGCTGGGCTCATCCATGTCCTGATGTCCTAAATACTAGAGGCTGGGTGGGCCAAGAACCAGAGCCTTCAATTATCTTGAGACAGCATGATGATGAGTTTTAGGTGTTGCCATGGTAACATTCACAACCAGGTGATCCTAAGTAATCAGGGAGGACTTCACCAATAAGCTGAAAGGACTTCAGAATAAAACTGAGCTATGGCTGGTGTGCACCAGTGGACTGAGCGCCAGACTGCAAACCAAAGGGTCGCCATTTCGATTCCCAGTCAGGGATCATGCCTGGTTTGCAGGCCAGGTCCCCAGTAGGGGGTGCTAGAGAGGCAACCACACATTGATGTTTCCCTCTCTCCCTTCCTCTCTCTAAAAATAAATAAATAAAATCTTTATTTACAAAAGCATTAAAAGAATAAAACTGAGGTTTTCCTAAGGTAGAAGAAACTCCGTGCTGTCAGAGAGAAACAATGCTGGACACTGAAGTGGTCAGGATAGATTTAGATCGGTAACATACTGCAACGATAGGAAAAGGGTACAGTGTGGCGTGAACTCGGCTTTAAGGAGAGAATGAGGGAACAGAGTGGAGATTGAGCAGGGGCTCTGGAGAGTCAAGGAGGTGAAAAATTACAGAAAGCAGGAAGAGGGGTGGGTCCACATGGAACTCATCTGGCCTTGCTAAGGGGCACTTAGGGAAGTTCAGCTGCTCCTCTCCCACAGAGGTGGGGAGTGGGAGCCCATCTTCAGGTGTAGCTGCAACAAACAGGCAGTTCTTTGGGCAGCCCTGAGTTTCCTCAGGCAGGCCTTTAAGAGGGGTTGGGGTCATCCTAGAGATGTGGCCTGGGGCTGTTACATACCTTGTCAGTGTGTTTTTCAAGTCTTTATAGGCCAAGGTGAGATGGATGGACAGCCACGTAGTTAACACTCACAATCAGAAAGAGCAAGAGCAGAAGAGTGGGACGCTGAGGGTGGGCATAAAGAGCCGTGACCCCTTTGCTGTTTAACAGGCCTGAACCCCACTGAAGAGCTGGTCGGCTGCCAGGAGGGAGGACTCAGTGGTGAGTTTGTACTGTGACAACCCCCTACTCTGTCCCTCCCCACAGTGACCTGTGGTCTTCTGCTTGAGTGACTGTCCACCACAGAAGGGGGTGGCCAGATATTTCAAGAACTAACAGACATGGGATGAGCTGACATGGATACCCGCAGAGCAAGGAATCACTGCAGCAGCCCACAGCCTGATGGTACAGAGGTGGGGAGTCAGGTAGTGAACGGAGTCCTGGGCAAAATCCAGCTCACAGTGGACCAGCTCATCCATCCCCAACTGTGTGATTAGAGGTGATGAGAATGAATACGCTTACAACTGGGAGAAACTTCCACCCTAGAGTCATTATGCTGGGGAATATAAGAGTGGAAGGGGCAATAGGAATCCTCCAAAGCTGCCCCCACCCCCAGCCCAAGCAGTAAAATGGAAACAATATCCCATCCATGAGGATTAGGCCACCGTCAAAGGCCTTGAGTGTTCAGGGATGGGTCCCTGACTTCTCTGTTTAATCCTCTGGTGGGCCATGCAGGCACCAGATGGGCCCTGGAGAATGGTCATGGACTGCCACAGGCCTGATGGAGTGGACGCCTCATCCAGCTACTGGGGGGACAGGGAGGCCAGGCCAGAGTGTACTCCCGAAGCCTCAGGTATGTTGCACGTTGCCATTGGTTTGGCCACTGAATCCTTTTCTATTTTGATTAGAAAGAAGGATCGGAAACAATTCACGTACCCATGAGATGGACATACATTCACTGTTTTCCACAGGGCTAGGATTGCCAGATAAAATACAGATGCCCTTTCTGTTTGGGGGGATGATGGAAAAGTTCTGGAACTAGATAGAGGTGGTGGTAGCACCACACTGTGAATATACTAGATGCCAATAAATTTGTACACTTAAAAATGGTTCAAATGGTAATTTTGTTATGTATATTTTACCACATTGAAAAAACAAATAAAAAAAATACAGGATGCCCAGCTGAATTTGAATTCAGATAAACAACAAACAATTTTTAGGATAAGTATATTCCAAATATTACTTCAGATATGCTTATGCTAAAATTTTTTTGCTGCTCCACTTGACTAGTCATCAGGAAAATGCAAATCAAAACCACAATGAGATATCGCCTCACACCCATCAAGATGGTTACTATCAAAAAACTCCACAGAAAACAACAAATGCTGATGAGGATGTGGAGCTGTCAGAACCCTTGGGTGCTGTCGGTGGGAATGTAAAATGGTGCAGCCACTACAGAAAACAGTGTGGAGATTCCTCAAAATAAGAAACTAGAACCTAACCACTTTCTATTTATCTGTTCATCTGCTGATGGGCATTTGGGTTGTCTCCATCTTTTGGCAATCATGAATAATGCTGCTGTGAACAAGCCTGGACAGTATCTCTTTGAATCCCTGCTTTCAATTATTTGGGATATATACTGAGAAGTGGAATTTCTGGGTCACATGGTCACTCTATATTTAACTTTTTGAGGAACTGCTAGATTTTTTCCACAGCGGCTGCACCATTTTACATTCCCACTGGCAATGCCCGAGGGTTTCAATTTCCCCACATCCTTGACAAACACTTGTTATTTTCCATTTTGGATTATGGCCATCCTAGTGGGTGTGATGTGGTCCATTTTCTATTTGATCCTTTATCACCTTCTTTTTCTTTTTTAAAAAAGATTTTATTTACTTATTTTTAGAGAGAGGGAAGAGAGGGAGAAAGAGAGGGAGAGAAACATTGATGTATAGGAGAAATACCTATCGGTTGCCTCTCGCACGCTCCTAACTGGAAACCTGGCTCACAGTCCAGGCATGTGCCCTGACCAGGAATCGAACCTGCAACCTTTTGGTTTGCGGGACCATGTCCAACCCACTGAGTAACACCTTATCATCTTCTGACACACTGCACCAGTTACTGAGTCCTGATGACTTTGTCTGTTGTCCACCTTGCTGCTGGAAGAGGCTGCACTGCTGTCTGCAGTTGGACACAGTGACATGGGGTTGGACCCACAGGGAGGTGCTAGTTAGTTTCCTACCCCAACACCTTCTAAAATAGCCACAGTGAAATTCCACTCGAAATGTATGCCAGCATGCAGCCTGGTACAGGAATGAAGTGGGTCCCCCAGGGCTGTCTTCCTCTGGGAAACCCTGGAGGGCCCCACCACCCTCAATGGCAGCTTTGAGTCTCTGTAGGAGCCAGAGCTCTGAGGCCAGGCCAAAACCCACCTCTCCAGACACCTCAGCACATCCTCCCAAAAAGCAACCTGTGATTGAATTAGAATCAAGGTAGCTGCCTGCTGCCCCCCACCCACCCAAGGCCTGCTGTGAACCCATCATCACCTTCAAAGGGACCGTTCAGAGAGCAGAGGAGGCAATAAAACATACACACATGCCTACTGTATTTTTCTTTTCCCACTAGCATTGCTGGGGCCTTGGCCACACATCCATGCCCCACAAGGGGCTCCTTCAAAGCAAGAATGGGGCTGCAGAAGGGGGGGGGGGCCACAGAAACCCACAAGTGCCCACTATTCCTGGGAGGGCCCCAGACAGGGTCCAGTCCACAGTCTGGCAGGGCCAGCCATCTCTCAACAAGGGTGTGGTCCCTAGGGCCACATCTGTGGGAGCTGGGAGCCTTAACAGAGAGTTTCAAAGAGGCTGGTGGCTAGATGAGAGGAAGCAGCTGCAGGATCCTAAATGTCTTTTTCCTAAAGTCCTAGAATGTCCTTGTGGTAGTCACAGGCTGCTCACCCTCAAGGGAACTCTCTTGCTATGGGAGAAGAATTCCATTTTCCTGGATTTGGAGGCTGGCATGGAACTCGAGGGGAGGCTGGGCAGGCCCTTGGGCACAGTTGTGAATTCAAGCTGGCTTAAGTCACCAAGTTGGATGGGCCTAGGATTGGTTGAGATCTACCTGGGCTGAGAGAAACACACACCTGAAGTGGAGGCCCCAGGGGACTTTGCGTGATCTGAACGTTTTAGTTTAGGGTTTTTTTTTTTTTTTTTTAAATTTCAGTAATGAATTATTAAAATGTAGACAAAGCAAAAAAGACTGATAATTTGCAAAGAGCTGACATTTGAAGGCTGGTGGACAGGTGCTGCTGTAAGCTCTTCACATAACACACTTTGGGTTGTTGAGAACATTAGAATCCCTTTTCACAGATGAGGCACAGAGAGGCCAAGACATTTGAGAGAGGTCACACAGCAAACTGATAGCAGGGTGAGGATGTGAATCCAGACCTACTCTAGTTAACCCAAATTTAGCAATGGCCTATCCTACATGGTTAGAACACAGCCATGTGTTATATTTTTCTTTTTCTTTAAATTTTCTTTTTTAAACTTTTATTTTGGTAAAATGTAACAAAATTTGCCATTTTAACTGTGAAATGTAGTGTCATTAAGTACATTCACGAAATTTTGTGCAATTATTACCATTATCTACCTCCAAAACTTCTCATTGGCCCAAACAGAAACACAGTGTCCATTAAGCATCTCCCTCCACGCAACCCCTGGCAATGTCTGATCTGCTTTCTGTTGCTATGGATTTGCCTGTTCTGGATATTTTATATGAATAGAATAATACACTCTGTGGTTTTTAGTGTCTGGCTTCTTTCACTCAGCATGATGTTTTCATGGTTCATACATGCTGTAGCCTGTGTCACTGCTTCACTCCTTTTCATGACTGAATAATATTCCGTTGTATGCCTGGGCCATTTTTTTATTCATTCATCAGATGGACATTTGGGTTGTTTCCATTTTCTGGCTACTGTCACTAGTGCTGCTGTGTATATGGGTGTGTCAGGATCTGTGAGTCACAGCTTTTAATTCCTTTGATATTCAGAGTGGGGAGAAAGTAGATTTATAGTTGTGAGTACAAAAAACAGAGTTTATTTTTGTATTATTACTTATTAATTTTTGTATTATTTTCCCATACAAACAACTGTATTTTGCCCCACCCTGTATTTTTCTTATACACATTTTTCATATAATTATAACCATCATGGACATTACTTTTTAAAACAGTGTTATTGAGTTATGATTGACATACCAAAAACTGCACATAGACTGCAGTTTAATGTGTACAATTCAGTGGGTTTGACATACATTTACACCTGTGAAATCGTCACCTTTATCAAGATAGTGAACACAGCTATCACCCCAAGTGGGTTCCCTCCTGCCTTTGTCATCCCTCCTTTCTGCCCCTCCCCAGACAACCTCCAACCTGTTTTCTGTCTGTTTATACTTATTAGTTCTCACTTTCTAAAACAGTTTATAGTATATATGCTGCCAAAGCAAGCAATAGACTAGCTTATAAATGGAATTTTACGGTATGTAGACTTTTGGGTCTGGCTTCTTTTACTCATGATGATGCCTTGGAGATACATCTGTGTTGTTTCGAGTGTCAGTAGTTCACCCCTTTTTATCAATGAGAAGTATGTTGTTGTGTGTTCATCCATTCTCCTGATGATGGGCATTCTGGTTATTTCCAGTTTGGGACAATTGCAAATAAAGCATCTGTGAGCATTTGTACACAAGGTTTGCTTTCTCTCTGGTAAATACCAAAAGGGGGAAAGGCTGGCTCCCACAGTAGGTTCATGTTTAACTTTTTTAGGCATATGAGAATTTATTACTATTGTGTTTTCACCATCAGAACTTATGATCTTGGTCTTCCCTTCTTGCCCTTCTATAAGGCCAAAAGAGAGACATTGCTACGTCGACAACCTTAAAGGGAACTCCAGGAATGTCACCAACAGCATGATCTTTGTGACCAAATTCAGCAACCAAAACTTCATCATTTTCCTTAATAAAATTCAAACAACCATCACTGGGTACAAAAGTGATTTTTTTCGCCATTGTTGATCAGCTGGTCACTGATACACTTCCTCGTGGCAGAATTTGGCTGTTTGGCTTTGATACCTATTTTTTCCAGCACTATTCCTGTTGCATGGGAAGCGCCTCCAAAAGGGTTGGGCTTCAGGGCTGTGCCCAAATGGACTTTCTTGTACTGCTTACCATGCCACTTCTGATCTTGTCGGTGGCTCCAGAGCTTCCTGGCAGTATAAGACCGAGACACTTGCCCATCCTGACAGGCCATGGGCCTGAGCAAAAGCAAGAAGCCGCCCAGGCCATGTTTAACTTTTGAAGAAACTGCCAAACTGCCTCTCCAAGTGGCTGCACCGGTTGCATACTCAGCAGCCTGGATAAGACTTCTGTTTACCTCCCATCCAGCACATAATAGTGTCAGTCTTGGTCATGATAACTATTTCTGGGAGGAGTCATGGCAGAAACGTGCCAGAGGTGACTGGAAACAGAAGATTTTGACAAAATGTGATGATCCTTTTAGTCATCCCTTCAACCTATAAACATGGGTAGTAGGACTCTTTCTTGTTCTCTCCAAGCAGTGACAAAGGTTCGTTGAGTTGTCCTATAAAATATTTGTCGAGCACTGCACGCTCCCTGTCATGCCAGGCCTTGGGCATACAACAGCAAACAAGACTGACACAGATCCTGCCCTCAAAGAGCTGGCTTTACCTTGGCTTGAATTGGTTCTCTAGAAGCAAAGCCTGAGATGAGATTCAGGATCACATGAGTTTGGGAGAAATGTATGAGGGAGTAAGGGATGCAAAGCAAGTTAGGGAAGGATCAGGCAAGGAAGTGGGCTCGGATGGAGTCAAGCCTAAGTCTGTCCTGGGTGAGAGGGTAGCCCTAGAGCTTGCAACCACTGGAGTGGTCCCATTTTGATACAAGGGGTCCAGCCTCATGGGCCCCATATCATTCAGTGTGGGCTTCCCTAGGGTATGTGTATATGTTTTCGAGGGATGCGGGCAGACCCTCCCTGATGAGGCAGTTTGATCAAGGGTAATTCACAAGGGGTGGTTGTGAGCTGTTAGCAGCCAATACTTGGAGAAGCTGGCGTAGGAGTACACCAGCCAGTAAAAATGTTCTGGGTGGGGCACCCCACAGCATCCTCTACAAAAAATGGTGCCCATTAGACAAATTATCACACTGACAATAATTTAATCACAGTTACGATGAATGCAGCCTATGAAGAAGGCTCCATCAGAGGAAGGGAGAGGAAGCTTTTGGGATTACAGGGAAAGGAGGGCTAAGAAAGGGCTAAGTAAGTAATAAGTCTGGAATCTTGGCTACCATGTCATTGGAACCTGGGGGCTTCTCCAGGAAACTACAAAAAAAGAAGCTGAGCCTCAGAATTTAGGGAGATTGACTCCTAAACCAGTGGTTGAACTTGGACAACCTTTTACTGAGCACCTACTGTGTGTGGTTATTATTCTCTGCACAGAGAAGACCCTGTAATTAACATAGCCAACCCCTGTCCATGTGGAACTTTACAAATACCAAGGGAGTGACTAGTAGCTCATTTATTCTTTATCCCATCTGATGATTATTTCCCTCTTCCAGGAAACTTGAGGCTCAGACAGGTGAAGTCACTTGCACAGCTGATAGGTGACCAGGTATGGATTTCACCCCAGGGCAAGTGGTCCCAATCACTTTGCTATACATGTCTCTGAATATTATTGTCCAAAGCAGCAGACCCCATTTCCATGCACCAGAATCTGTGCTAAGGGATGTCCCCGTTTGTTTATTCAACAAAGGCACACTGAGCACTTCTTATGTGCAGGCACCCCCCAGTTTACAGATGCAGAAACTGAGGCCCAAGGGGCATTTCCAAGAGATGGGGGTGCACTGTCCCTGCCATGCCTCCTCAGCTGGGTATTTGTGGAGAGCAGAACCAATTAAATAACATTAGTCTGATCAAGATAGCATAAAGTATATAAAAAAAGTAGTCACTTATGTCAACCAAAATGACCGTCAGCCATGACACTTTGGATCGAGAGGGAGAATACCTAAGTCAGAGCAGATATGTCTGGCAAGGAGACACACCCAATATTTGCAGAATACCATGTCTGCAGAGTGGGACCACCCATAGATAGGCTTCTGGGGACATTACACACTTAGCAGCAGAAGTGTCAAGCAGAACAGCCAGGTACCACCCATAGGCTCCTGGGCAAATTCCACACTTGACAGCAGGGGTGCCAAGACACTTATTGAAAAGACCCAGAAGGGCAGAGTACACAATTTTCAAGGTATAACTGAGGCAGGTTCCAGACCACTGCTGAAGCAGCCGAGCTCCACACACTAAAGTGCTGCTCCAGGCCGTGTTGATCTCCCTTGGCATCAACCACCAGAGCCTCTGCCCTGTTGGACTGGGGACTTTGTCTGCCCTGCTGCCCACCTGGCTCAGGAGATGCTTCCTTACAAGACGCTGATAACTCCCTCGCCCACGGTGCTGTCTCCTGGACCTGCAGCTGAGACTCTGGGCCTTGGGTTCATTATTCCCCCTTGATTGCTGTGTGTGTATGTTATATCTCTGTTAGATTGTTAGAGTGTGAGTAGGATATTGATGTACATTGATGTTCTACTTTGAGTGAACCTGCATTCAATAAAAGCTCAGTGAATAGCATAGTTCCTGTGTGTGACTCTTCCCTATTCCTTGGTGCCAGGCTGCTCAGCAGGCAGCTAGCTGAGCAGTTGCCTGGCTGACTTAAGAGCAAAGACTGTATCACGAACATATGGTCGTCACAGGGTTCCACCTATGTAGAGCATTCAGTTTGTGCTCAATTAATCCAAGAAACAACATCTACCACCACGTTCGCATCGTCTGCCGCCTAGGCGCCACGAAGCAGAAGCTGGAAGGGGGCCACGTGTTCCTGCAGCTGTGGCCAAGCCAGTTAGAAATCCCGCCTCCGCCACCTCCCACCGCCCGGGTCAGCCCGGCTAGTCTGGAGGCCTCGGAGAGGAGCGCGCGCGCCTGCGCTGGCGTCAGACGCGCGCACGCTGGCGTCAGACGCGCGCGCGCGCGCACGTTGGCGGCAGCGGCGGCGGTTCCTGCTGGGGTTGCTAGCGGCTGGCGGGTCCGGGGAGCGGTGACGCTGAGGGTCTCACAGGTGGCGGCTGCGGCGTCTCAGCACGAGGCTCGCGGCCCGGCTCGCGCCTCTGTGGGCGTTTCAGTCCAGTCCAGGGGCGCAGACGAGGCGACGGCTGCGGCCGGAGGCCGGCGGCCTAGGCCTCAGCGCGGCCGCGGGCTCGAGTGCGACGCGGAGACGGCCTGCGGGCCCTGCGCGGCGGCACCATGAGCGTGGAGGCGTACGGGCCCAGCTCGCAGACGCTCACCTTCTTGGACACTGAGGAGGCTGAGCTTCTCGGCGCCGACACGCAGGGCTCCGAGTTCGAGTTCACCGACTTCACTCTACCCAGCCAGACTCAGACGCCTCCCGGAGGCCCCGGTGGCCCCGGAGGTGGCGGGCCGGGGGTCCCGGTCGGCGCGGGTGCGGGCGCTGCGTCCGGACAGCTCGACGCCCAGGTGAGCGGCACATGGCGGAGCCGGAAGACGGGCCGGGCCTCAGCGCCCAGGGACCTGATCCCGCTCCCCGCTCTCGCCGGCTAACCTGCCCGGCCGGCCCCGGAGTAACCTGTTCCGGGTCCCTCACTCCGGTCGGATCCGGAGTAACCTATCTTGGGACCCCCTACTGGTCAGATTCAGAGTAACCTGTCCTGGTTCCCATACTCCTACTGGGCGCAGGGTAGACCTGCTCCGGATCTCACTCTGTCTCTGGTGATCTGCCTTGAGTACCCCTAAGGCTGGGCCCGGAACTAGTTCAGGCCAGGTCTTAGGTGACTTGCCCTCAGTCCTCTTCTGAGTCCGTCCGAGCTGACCTTCCCTAGGCTCGTCTCCTCCTAGGTCGGGGTGACCTGTCCCCCGTGCTCCTCATCTAGGGGCGGGAAGATATACCGGGATCCTCCTTCCGGCTGAACCCGAGTCCTGCCCCACTCCTCCCACCTGTGGTGGCAGCCACCTGGGCAACCCCCCCATTCAAACCCACCGAGCAGCGGGATCAGATTTCCCCAGGCCCAGGGACTCTGGTGTGGGGAAGGTGGAGGCTCCGGGAGCAGAAAGGAATTTTTGCCTCCAGTGGAGAACTCCATACTCGCTGGCTACTGGTACTATTTTAAAGGCAGGTTGCATTTTGTTTTTCCTTCTTGCTTTGCCTGTTGCTGAAACCGAAGTGTTACATAACTCCACAGCCCTGCCTTGGAAAAGTTGGGTTTGAGATTGTTCCTCCAGTGCGCAATGATAGTGGTTTTATGTAAATGAGTCTGCCACATCGGAAACTTTTGTTTTTAATGATGTGACCATTTACTGAAAGCTACTTGGGTATTTTAAATTTGGGTTTGGGTTATGAGAGGTATTAGGCATACACTTCCTGGACCTGGGTCCTGGCCTCAGAGGTGAGAGAACGAGCTGGCTAAAGTCCTGGGCTGGCCATCGTCTTCTGTATCGCAAATTCTGTTCATCAGCTTTCCCTCTGCCTGGCACCTCCCCCGGGTTTATTTTCCTGAATTCTAAGCCAGGGAGGAGGTACAAGGCTCACCTTGTCACAGGTGTCCCATGGCATGAGAACCCAGTGTTGGGGCTGGGGAAGCTACCCCAATAGTCAGCTAAGAGTGAGCTCACACCCCTTTCTGGCAGGTGGGGGCTTGCATTTTGGTTAGGAATCTAGTTGGTTGAGTCACTCCTGTGGGTAGACCACCCACTTGGACTTTCTTCTATCCCCTAATAGAAGCAGAATACATTTGACTCATTCTAACCCGAGATTCCTTAAAATAGAAGCCTAATGGGTGGGACAGCAGGGAGAACAGGTGTGCAAGAATGTGTGTTTTTCGGTTTTGTTTACGTGTGGTGGATGGAGGGAGGTGAGAGGGGAGAGTTTGCTCGGAGAGAAGAATGAGCTGTGGGAGGTGTGTGATCACATCTCTAGTCTCAGACTCTAGATATCTCTGTTTCCACAGCTATAAAATGGGACAAAGCAGTTTTGGTTTTGTTACTTTTAAACATGAAATCTGGACTAATGTATGAGTGGACCTGAGAGTGCTGTCTCTCACTTGTGCTCAGCGTGTCTGGAAGACCAAAGATAAAGATCTCTTGGTTGAGCAGTGTGCCATGATCTGTGGCAGCCCAGGGTTGTAAAAGGTAAGTTTTATTACAGATCTTTTTAACTAGCTAACAAAATAGCAAACCTGGGGCAGCTCTGGTTCTAGTTTTGTTCCTTGTGTTTTCAATTAATTGAAGGCATGTCCTTCAGTTGGAATAATGGATTTATTTCCCTGCACCTGAACACTGAGCTGTACAAAATAGAAGCATTAAAACTCTCCACCGGAGGTAAACATTGCAGTTGAGCTCACTTGAGTTCTGATGATATCAAAAGGAACTGTCCTTTCTTAATTTTAGTTAACCTTGATGACCTATCCACTTGTAGCCCTTTTTTTAAAAAAAAGATTTTATTTATTTATTTTTAGAGAGCAGGGGAGGGAGGAAGAAAGAGAGGGAGAGAAACATCGATGGGTTGCCTCTGGTGTACCCCCAGCCAGGGACCCAGCCTGCAACCCAGGCATGTGCTCTGGCTGGGAATCGAACTAGTGACCCTTCTGTTTGTGGGATGACACCCAACCCACTGAGCCACGCCAGGCAGGGCTGTAGCCTAACTTTTGATTTGTGTATGCAGGAGGGGCGTAATATCCTTTGTGTCACAAGAGGAGGCCCTGAATTTGGGGGCAGGAAAGTCTGAATAGACTCATAGTGGAAGAAAGTTGGTTATCTCCTCTGCCACTTGGTGGCATTGGCTGCCTGCAGTATTTGAGAAGACTTGTTATTTGTCCTCAGGAGCTATCTGTGTAACCAACTATATGGTGGGGCTTCCAGAGAGACTGAGAAAACCTCCCATTCTGAATGCCTTTTGATTTGATCGTGGATGAGTGGTTGTAAAGTGTAAGTGCTGTGCAGCCACTTATGTGTAGACAGACAACAGTTTGTTTATCCACACATCTGCTGGTGGACATTTGGGTTGTTTCCACTTTTACCTATTATGAACAGTGCTACTGTGAATATTGGTGTATAAGGTTCTTTTGTGGATGTATGTCTTCGGTGAAATTGCTGCTTGTGTGGTAACTGCATAACTCTTTCAGGAGCTGCCAGGCTGTTTTTCAGTGTGCAGCCACTTTTGATATCGGTCCCGACTGCCAGTTTTGCACAGTTGGTTTTTACCTTAAAGTTTGTTTAGAGACAGAACATCTGTCCTGGCCAGGATGGGAGAATAGCAGATAGGAGTGAGTCCTGCTGAGTTCTTGAGTTGGTTCAGGTAGCACTTATTTTCTTGTTTATGAAATGAAACTGATATTTATCAAATCCCTGGAGATCCTGGGATGAAGAGTGCTGACCTAGTCCTGCCAAGTATCCTTAGATAGTTTTCATTTGAGCAGCTGACCCTTTCCTGGGTTCCCCCCACCCCCAAAGAACTGGGAACAGTAATTTCAGAAGTCCTTTGCCTAATAGCTGGTGTTGGAACCCTTCTGGTCTGTATAGTGGGACTATTTCTTCTTGACTGTTGCAACAATTGTGTCTCCTCCAAAGATTGGAATTAGGGTGAAAATCTAAGAGTTAGGAATACTACCCAACTAAAAAAAAAAAAAAAAAAAAAAAAAAAAAAAAAAAAAAAAAAAAAAAAAAAAAAAGAATGAACAGTTGATACATGCAACAGTGTGGCTGCATGTCCCAATAATTACACTGAGTGAAAGAAGCACTTTGACAAAAGAAAAGATGCTTCTCAACTTACAATGGGGTCACATCCAGATAAATCTATTGTAAGCTGAAAAATATGATTCAAAAATGCATTTAATACACCTAAAGTAGTGGATGTCATAGCTTAGTCTAGCCTACCTTAGGGTTCAGAACACTTAACGTTAGCCTATAATTGGGAGAATCATCTCGCTGTTGCCGTCCTGCCTTACAAGTGAGTATCGTACCACATATCACTAGCCCAGGAAAAGATCAGAAGTTTGTACTGAATGCGCATTGCTTTCTCACAGAAAAATCATGTTAGGAACCATCTGTATATACTCTATGATTCCATTCACATAAAGCTCCAAAAGTGCTGGCTAACTCTGAGTGATAGAAAGCAGGTCTGTGGTTGTGGGGAGGGGAGGAAAGAAAGGAGGGAGGGATGACAAAGGGCACCAGGGGATTTGGGGGTGGTGAGTCTGTTCATTGTCTGATTGTGTTTACATACATTGATGTGTTGTAAAGTGTATAAAATTACACACTTTAAACATATGTCATATATTATGTCAGTTGTATCTCAATGTAAGGTAAAAACATGGACATACCACTGCCCACTCATTTGAGTAGCTGGATTTTTTTTAAAGCCGGAAGTACCACTGGGAACCCTCATACCTTGCTGGTGGGATGGTCACCTGCAGCTGTGGTCCAGCAGAGAAACAAGGCAGTTGCCCAAATGTGGGTTAGCTCAGAGTGTTACAGCAGCTTCATTCATGAGAGCCCCAGAACAGAAACAACCCAGTGGATTTAAACAGGTGTCTGGACACACAAAGGCTCTTCTTCAGTTATAGTCCTGAGTACCCAAACTTGGGCTGCTTTTTCCTTTTCAAGTGGGAAGATACTTGGATAGAGTTGTTACCTAGTCTTCAAAACCGTACTCCTGCTGCCTTCAGAATTTGTGGAATGGTGTCCCGACATATCCTTGACCATCAGGGAAACAGATCCTCTTCCAATTACTGGCCCATAGCTTATGATGAGGAGGAGTGAGTTTGGTATAGTCCAGAGGTTCCTAAAAATGGTGAGTTTAAAATTGGAGGGGGACTTTTTTCATCTGGTTTTGTGACTGCAGTTCAGCTGTGATACAAGTGTACCTTGAGAAAATCATAGATAAGACATTGGTAACCTTGCAGGGGAGCTCTGGCAAGTGTTCATCTATTATTTTCCCCTTGTCAGATTTCCTGGGTTTGTTTACAAATGGTGAGGACTCGACCAGCAATTAGAACAAAGGGAGGTTTTGTGTCAATTAATAGTGAATAAGTGAAATGACTTGTTTCTCAACTTATCTGTTTCTTTACCCAGATTTAGGAAGATTAGGGGGGAAATTAATGCCAGTACAAACCAGTGTTAACTGGGAAATAAAAACTAAAGTGGTCTCTCAGTTTAGCTCCCACGTACCAGAAAGAGACATCTTTCCAGTAGCTTCGCTGAGGTATGATCACATATTGTGGAGCCCTTTCGTTTGTAAGTGTGCAAGTCAGCATTTTTCTAGTAACTTTGCAAGGCTGTCTGACCATTAGCCTAGTCACTTGCTGCCTTTGATTTCTCCATTATGCCACCTTTTCTTTCCTCTTCCAATTTTGCTCTTGTTAATCTTTGTGGTCTTTGGTCAACAGCTGTAACATAGGGAGATTGGGTGACCCGTGCCCTGCCACTCCTGGTCATACATTGAGAAGATGTGCTGCCATGTGCTGGACCCTGAACTGGGGTTCAGAGGCAGGAAGTGAGGCCTGGGAGCCATCACGGGTCAGTCGCCATTTACTTCTGTCCCTTCTATGCAAGGTACAGAAGTGAAGGCCAGCCTCTTCAGCCTGGTCACTGACTCCTGCGCCCTCAGCAATTCTGCTCGCTCTGCCCTCTTCATGCACAAGTAGTGAGTCTTTTGCCAACTGTAGCTGCTTTGTTAGAAGCCACAGGTGCTGCCTAGACTGTGGTTGGCCTTAGGGATGGTGAGGGCCCAGAAGTGGGAATGGTCTGCCCTGCAAAGGGAGAGACTTTGTAGTGGTTCAGGAACATGTGCCCACTGGGTGGAGGCGGGGCACGGGGTGCTGCATGGGGTTTGGAGGAAGAGTGGGTGTGGCGAGGTCTGATATGCCATGCCAAAGGGTTTGGTCTGGATCTGAAGCCTCGCGGAGCTGCGAGGGATTCCCTGACTTCGCTTGAGAGGAAGGGCTCTTCAACAGATCGCTGGAGACCCAGCAGAGTGTGGCGTAGGCCAGAAGAAGAGTTTAGACAGAGGGTGCTGTGGTTGGATGTGTGTCTGCGTGCATTCAAGTGAATATATAAATTACCATAGTACCAGGCTGCTGCAGTGGTCACTCCTTCTCCAGGGCACCTGCTTGTCCTGCACTGGACTCCCCATTGCTCCCAAGTCCTCACAAGGAGTTAAAGTCTGGAGCAGACATGAGTTTCTGCTATCCCCCTATTGCTTTTAGAGGAAGAAGAAGGGAGAGACAGGAATGTTAATTGATTGCCTCTCGCACAACCCTGGACCTGGGATTGAATGGACAACCTGGGTGTGTGCCCTGACTGGGAATGGAACCCACAACCTTTTAGTCACGAGACAATGCTCTAACCAACTGAGCCACACCAGCCAGGGCCCTGTCTGTGGTTTTCATCAGGGCCCAGGATCATGGGGGCTGAGGCAGGGCTTCCCTTAGATTGGAGGTGTGAATGGGGTCATTGCTCATCAGCATACCCTTTGAGGCCTGGGAGGGGCAAGGTCCTTACTGAAAAGGGAGTGGCCCCAGAAGAGTGACGAGTATGAAGGGTTCAGATTCTTGGCAGCTGTGGTGATCATTGGCGGGCTGCTCTTGCTTGTGGTGGTGCCGAGCAGCCCTGCAGAACAGAGCCATGATGCCCAGCTGTTCAGTGGGTCCCAGAGCAGTGTGGCCTTGGAAGGTACAGAGTGGGAGTTGAGTCCAGCTGAGTCTCCAGGTCTCAGGGGGTCCGTGAACTCTCCTTGCTGGAAGCGCTTTCCTTGAGAGTAGAATGCGGTTTCCTGTGATAAATATGGGAGGCGGAGGGGACCTGTGGCTGACAGAGGGTCCTGTTCATTTTTATATGTGTTGGTCCAGTAGCAGCTTGCAAGCTGGATGACTGAGCCAGCCCTCTTGGGATCCCTGTGGACTGTTGCCAGGAGGCTTCTAGACAGAGCAGATGTAGGCTGCCTGCTGAGCTCTGTGAGCCCTTTGTCACCACTGAAGATGGCACCTGCCTGTCTACTTCAACTCCTTGCAGACCTCAGCTGTGAGGGATGACAGCCTGGAGAGGTGGCTGTCCTCATGTTAGGTGAGAGGCATTTGATAGAGCTTCTGCGGGTTTCAGGTGGCCACCTGTATCCTGTAAAAATGTTTACTATAGATTCTCTCATGTGTGAGTAGTGAGAGTAAAACCCTTTTGTCCCTTGCTTTGTTTTGACAATTATGAAGATTTTTCTCTCCCCTTTTTTGTTTTTCTTCACTGAAGTGTTTTAAAGTGTCACTTCACCTTCCTTCTGAGGTTGTTCCATAAGAATTAGCCATATCAAACCCCTGACCTCTACAGTATTTAATCTGCATTTCTAGAAACATAAAAGGTCACCCTTCCTTCATAGCTGTACTGCTGTTGTCAGGTGAATAGGGCCAACAGTATTTCAGAACTGTCTAATACATGGGGCTTCCTTTCTCCCCAATCAAATTCTTTGTTAGTCAGAAAGTGTTGCATTTGCTTGGTCAGGACCTCTTCGAGGTCCAACATTAATGTGATTGTCATGTCTACCTGTCCTGCTTTCCAGGGAAGCCCTTCCCCCTTCTATTTATGCGACTAAACTGGTTCCAGTTGGGTCATTGTCCTGTGAGGTGTCCCACCTTCTGGACACACTTTGGCTGCTTCTTCCTGCAGGTGTTTGGTGGGTTTTCCCTCAGTCTCAGGCTCCTTGGAGAGCTGGGCGGGCAGGGGCAGCCCAAGGTGGTTTGGGACATGTCCAGGATCCGTAGAGCATGGACATGAACTGCAGGGGTGGACTCAGCCTGTTGACCAGACCAAGGGTCCACTGTAAGGGGGAGGAGGACAGGTACCTTTTATTTAGAACCCAACTCTCTGTTGGGTGGGACCTTACCTTTGTAAATCCAAAATGGTCAACTCTTAATGTCATGTGGTTAAAACTAGTAGGTTAGAGGAGGCTAAGAGACATTACCAATGATGTGTGTTCGTTCACCAGATCTTGAATTTAAACAACCGTAAAGGACATTAGGACACTGGGGAAACGTGCCTGTGCATATTGGATAGCAGTATTGCATCAGTATTGTCTTGAGCGTGATGCCTATACAGGCACACCTTGGAGACAGTGTGGTTCCAGACCACTGCATTGAAGTCAGCCATGCTAATGTTTTTGTTTCCTGGTGTGTATAAAAGTTATGTTCATAATATACTGTAGTCTATATTAAGTGTACAATAGCATTATGTCTAAAGAAACAGTGCACATACCTTAATTTAAAAATACTTTATTGCTATATAATGCTAACCACCAACCATCATTGGAACCTTTAGTGACTTGTAATCGTTTTACTGCTGGAGGGGTTTGCCTTCAATTTGTTTTAAAAAAAAAAGTAATATTTGCAAAGTGCAGTAAAACAAAAAATGACTCTAAATTTGATCAGGAAAATAAAAGTGTATGTGCAAAGTGAGGAGGAGAGATCAGGCGTAGTGACATCTGAGTGGCTGGTGGATCCTGGTGTCAGGTGTGTGGGTATTTCATTTTGGAACATTTTCAAAAATAGGGGGAGGCTGGACCTTCTGTTACCCTTTTTCTGAGGTGGGGTTCGGAGGCCCTGCAGCTCCTCTTTGCCTCAGACACCCTGAGGGAAAGGTGATTTCCCACTCTTTTACATTTAAACCTTGGGAATAAAAGAATAAATGGTGAATCATTTCACAGCCTTTATGTTTTGGATAAGATGTATTTATTTAACCAACACCATGAGGGCCTTCTCGGGTGTGGGCTCAGTTCTGGGTGCCGGGGTCATAGTAGGGAACAGGGCAGGCATAGTGGCCTCACCATTCTTCGGATGGAGTCAGGGGAAGTCTCCTGGGAGGTGCTCTGTGGGCTCAGACCTAAAGGACCAGGAGCCAGCTCTGCAGAGGCCAAGGGACAGTGAGTGCTAAGGCCTCGGGGGCACCAGCTTACTCAGACTGGGGGACAGAAAGATCTGTTTCATATTGAGTGGTATGATGCTTACGAAGTTTGGAGTAAAACCTGAGGCTTAAAAGTTCTTCCCAGCACATTGAGGGGTAGTTTTTGAATGTACATACTTTCCTCTGTGGGAATAAAGCAACCTCGCTTCCTGCTACTCTGATGTGCACCATCTGAGTTCTGTAGTGGGTAGTATGGAACTCTCTAGGGCAGAAAGTCCCTGCAGGCCATGATCAGCTCAGCAGCTCATAGATGGACTTCAGATAGTGAGTGTTCAGAGCACAGAAGTAGAGGGACCTGTTTCCCCAGTGATGTGGTACCTGGAAATAGGCTGCCCATGGATGCAGGGTTGCCCTGCTCCTCTTGAGCCCAGCAGGATCCAGTGGTCCTGGCTGGAGATGAGGGGTTCATGACCTAGGAGGACTTCAGTCCTATGCCAGCTAAGGACAAGGACACCCTGCATTCCTTCCATTGTGTCACCTGACATGGGCTATGGGCCTTCGCTGTGCCAGGTACTCTCTAGTGCTTTTAACTCATTTAATTACAGTCCCTAAGATCAAGTGTATTTTTGAAGTTAATGTTATCTTAAAACCTTGCAGAAAGTAAAGGAAGAAACTAACAACCCAGCTATAAAGGCCAATTTGTGGCCAGATTATAGCTGGGCAGGAGTGGGGCTTAGTGGGAGCTAGGAGTGGGTGTGCACACAGACACACGAGTGAGGGGGACCACACCATACTCCCCAGCCAGGCAGCTGTAGGGCCCCTGGGCCTCAAACTTCTCCCCAGCTTTTGTGAGGGTGCAGGAAGTCCCCCTGACCTTGGATCTGTGCATTCTGTTGTCTCCCTGGAGTTCTGAGAGTGGAGCTAGATTTCCATCCCTTGCTAAGCCTGAAGGGGTTAGTGTAGTTTAGAGAGGGTTGCCACGTGGCTGTCATGGCACAGCTGGTCAAGTGCCTAACATTCTCCTGAGGTGCCTCATCCCCCCCCACCCCCACCCCACCCCCACCTTGTGGAGGGGAGGTGAAGTGTGAGGCAGGAGTGGGTAGGATGAGGGCCACACAGGTAGTGTGTACTTTCCTTTTACTTTACATACTAATTTTGATGTTTCAGGAAAGTTAAAGATTCAGATTGCACCAAGAATAAATCTTTATATTTAATAGCTTATGCAACCTGGTAAGAGACTTAGAAGTTCTTCTAGACTAGGAGTGAGTAAACATTTTATTGAAGGTCTAAATAGTAAATACTCTATACTTTATGGGACAAGAAGCAAAATTGAGGCTATTTTTAGGTATTTAGTCCAGTCATTTAAAAATGTAAATACTATTCTGAGCCCAAGAAGGTAGCCAGCAGGCTGATCCCATTCCAGACCACCTTCTCAACCCCTCCCTGCACAGGCATGATATACACATGTATACGTGTGTGTGTTTTATATGTATAGACAGATAGATATGTATCCCCCGTGCTGTTGTGAGTTGAAATCAGGTGCCATAAACTGGCCACACACTTTCAGAAAACCAAACAAATGTGCCTACGTACAGTTACACCAAGAGACATTGTGAGCCAGTAGTGCTGGTCCTGTTGGCAGCCTCACAGCAGTGTCGCTGCTACATGTGTCAGGAGAAGCATTGTCAGATGGAGAGATGACTCTTTGAAGTAATAACCAAGAAAATTTAATCGAATTAAAAATTGGCAACGGACTTGAATAGACATGTCTCCAAACAAGGGTATACAAGTGGCCAAGAAGCACATGATGAAAAGATGTTGGGTATTGGAAGCCATCGGAGAAATGAAAATCAAAACCACAGTGAGATACCACCTCATGTCCATTAGGATGGCTTTTTTATTTTTAACAGAAAAATTACAGCAAGTGTTGATGAGAAGGTGGAGAAACTGGAACCCTTGTACACTGTGATGGGAATGTAAAAATGGTACAGCTGCTGAGGAAAAGTCTGGTGATCCCTCAAAAACTTAAACATAAAATGACCATGTGACCCAGCAACTCTGCTTCTGGGTGAATATCCAAAAGAAACAAAAGCAGGGTCACTAAGAGGTATTTGTATGCCCATGTTCACAGCAGGGTTATTCACAGCAACCAGAAGGTAGAGGCAGCCCAAGAGTCCACCGATACATGGCTAGATAAACAAAATGTGGTAAGTTTCTACAGTGGAGTATTGAGCCTTTAAAAAAGGAATATTCTTCTTTTTATTATTAAGCCTTAAAAATAGGAAGGAAATTCTGACACATGCTATAACATGGATGAACCTTGAAGACATTATGCTGAGTGAAATGAGCCCAACACAAAAGGACAGATACTGTGTGACTCCATTTATATGAGGTTCCTAGAGGAGTGAAGTTCATAGAGACAGAAAATGGAATGGGGGGTGCCAGGGGACAGCCAGTGAGGAGTTAGTGTTTAATGGGGATGGAGTTTGGAAGATGGAAAGTTCTGGAGCTGGATGGTGGAAATGGTTATACACCACTGAATGTATTTAAATGCCCCTGAACTGCATACTTGAAAGTGGCTAAGATGCTACATTTTACATTATGTGTCTTTTACCACAAGATAAAGATCCCTGGTAGTATGGCTCAGTGGATTGAGCACCAGCCTGCAAACCAAAGGGTCGCTGGTTCAATTTCCAGTCAGGGCACATTGCCTGGGTTGCTGGTCAGGTCCCCAGTATGGGGGGTGTGTGAGAGGCTACTACCCATTGATGTTTCTCTCTCTTTCTCCCTCCCTTCCCTTTCTAAAATTAAATAAATATAATCTTTTTTTTTTTTTTTTTT